>VZTD01003655.1:263032-504014 GCA_013397725.1 Rhagologus leucostigma
GGCTGGCTTCCCCCGGCAGCTCTGGCTCGGGTGGGAGCGGCCGGCCCCGAGCCCGGCCTTGACCCCGCGGACGCCGGCTGCGTGCCGGGGTTCTGTGTGTTGGTGCGTGCGAGACCCCGCGGCCGCCCCCGCTCCGCCCTTCCCTCCGCTCCGCGTCTCGGGGCTTTCAGCGGCTCGCCCCCCGCAGTGCGTTGTTACCTCAGTGCCCAACACCTTGTGTTCCGCACGTAGGATGGTTTGGGTTGGAAGGGACCCTAAAGACCATCTCGTTCCAACCCCGCTGCTGTGCGCAGGGGCACCTTCCACTAGCCCGGGTTGCTCAGAGCCCCATCCAGCCTGGCTTGGAACACTTCCAGGGATGGGACATCAGCGGGAGCTGCAGACCAGTGCTAGTGCTTGCCCTTGGAGACTGGATGCTTCCTCCTGCTTTTGGGGGTGATGGGTGTGGAGAGTGTCCGGCGCTGGGGAGCGGTGGGAGGGAGGAAGGGAAGGCTGGGCTCCCTGCCCGGCTGCAGGCAGGTAGGATCCTGCAGGGAGTTTCACAGCTGTTGCCCTCAGCCCTTCCAAGTGGGCCACGGGGTGGAAGCTGGCAAGTTACGAGGTGCTGAGGAATGGGGATGGTGCAGTGCCCCAGCTCGGTGGGGAGATGCGTATCGGAAGCCCGGGTACCTGCGGATTGCATTTGGCACTTGGTGACTAACAGATGAAGTGGCCCTTGCTGACCTCTCAGACCGTAGCTTGCAGGATCTTGGTTACTTGGCGAATGCCTGCTAGGAATGGGCAGGGACAAAAATGCTTTATTTGCGTTTCAAGCTGAAGGAAGCCAGTCTACATGAATCGTTTAACTTTCTGTGCTACCAGGGACCCTCCAACCTGATGCTCATGCTGCTCAAATGAAAGACTGACTGAGTTTGCTGCAGTTAAATGTTTAAAAATAAAAGAGGTAAAACAGATAAATTTTTCCATGCAGAGGCACTTAAGTTCTGGTTGCCACGTTGGAGAGTTTTGATGGCCTTTGTTGGTCTTGTGCCCTCTTGAACTTGGAAATGTTCCTGTTAACAGGTATAGTTGATACCGTAAACCTGGGGTATTTAGAACTGTGTTCTTGAGTTATAAGATCAAAGAGAAAATTAGGATTCTTCCTCCTCTTTATTGGTCCTTTAATACAGACTTGATGAAATCCTAAACTCTTCAGTCAGAGATTTCAGTAACATTAGCACCTCAAACTTTATATGTTATCTGCATGAGGAAGTAAGGGTAACTTAACTCATGCTTTTATTTTGCCAGTTTCTAGTATTGCTACTTGAAACACAAGGAGAGTTTGATAATCCTTGCGCTGCAGGTCCCTAAGCCCAGCCTTCTTTGAATTTTTGTCTGTTGGAATAAGCACATTCTTACCTTGCAGCTGCCGGATATTGTTGTTCTGTGCTCACCCAGTCCTAAGTAAGGCCTGTTTGACCTGCCTCTTGCAGGTGAATTAACGCAGTGTCTCCAGCCCACGCTGCCCTGTCTGCTGCTGTTTCTTGTACCATTGCCTCTAGCATTTTAAGGGAATCGAAATACTCGGGGTATTTTTTTTCCACCGTTTTTTTCCTGCAGCTGTTGCAAAGCGGGCTGTAATTTATTTAAATAGTGCCACTGCAGTCTAGTGGGTGGTTAGCTGATTTTTGGCTGGTTTACTGAATACTCTCCCAGCCCACCCTGGTTTCTAAAAATAAGCTGTGGAGTAGCTTTGCTTTAAACAGTCTGTGGATGCACCTCTGGAAAGAAGTCTCTCCTGTATGTTGTAGTTAGGTCTTGAGCTCTGTGTGTTCAGTCTGTTGATGGGGAGCATGGCATCGTTGTCGGAGCTGTGCAAAAGCTGTGTAGACTTTGCAAGGAGAGGCTTAATTGTAGTGCCAGTTTATCACAAGGGGTTTTTGAAGTAGATTGAGGTCCTGGGTTATGTTTCAACTCCCTGGGGTGATTTCAGAATTATTCTCCAATAGTTTTCTTTCTCTATTCAAGTTTGCAAATGAGAAACAACAATATGGATATAGTCTTTTCATATGACTTCTATTGTTGCTGTACAACAGTAATGAAGTTACTATTTCTTTAATATCATGGGAAGGAGCAAGAGTAAAGAGAATTGGAAATTGTGTCCTTCACTTATGAAACAAATTTGCTTTGATGCTGGCAGTGAGCAAAGGATTTATTTCAGTAGTTCTAGCTTGAATTTTTAAGCCCCACACTAATGAAAACTAATGAAAAAGCATGAGTATATGCAGACTTCTTGGTGAACCTCATCTGAATGATAACTTCCTCACTTAGAGACTAATGTAGTAATGTATAAATTGCTTGAGAGGGATGTTTCTGGAAGTCTGTGTGATACTACAGTGTCCCAAGCCAGCAGCAGCTGTAAAGCAAGTAATTTCTTGAAAGGTGTTTTGTTTTACTGATTGTCCTTTTTAATTTTATGAGGTAAATTTTTTTCAGTTTGGACAAGTGTCTCTGCTGTAAAGCTGCAGTACCAGAGTTGAGCGACTTCCAGCGTTTGAAACAGTGTCAGTTATCCAGTTTATTCCTATTTCCTGTCCCTTTTTTTTTTTTTATATCATTAGTCTGATCTCTGGTTTGCAAGAGGGAGCTTGGGATAGTGCCAGAAAGTTCTTAAAATTGCTACCTTGGGATACATCATCCACAGAAATCTGGCAGTGGGAGAGGCTGAGGAACAGCTAGAACAATACAGCTGTCTTCTTCACCCACCTACCTCACTTTTTTTTCTTTGCCTCCTGCTGTAAAACTTGAAGCTTAATGCTTGTTTGAGATTGTTAATAAACAAATGATGCAATTAAAATTTATGTGCAACTTTAAAACAAAGAAGACAGAAGAACTCAAGTAGCTTTGAAGAATTGATTCTGTTCAGTTACAGTTTTGGCTTGTTAGTCTTGAGCATTTTTTTTTTCCCTAGCACAAAGCTGTTTGTTCAGACACTGAAGCTTCAGAAATACCTGGCACATTAATATTTATCAATAGCCATTGGCAGAATTTTAGATTTGGGGTTAATTGAAGGTTGCTTCTGAAGACGGTGTTTTAAAGTTAGTCCTTCTGCAGGATGGGTTATGTGGAACCATTTCTTATACTCCTTTGCAAGATGGCATGAAATGGAGTTGTGTGTGGTTTTTCCCTCCACCCTGTTCTTTCCCTCAGGGAATTCAGAATTTTTCCTGTACCGTAAATATTGGTACGGCATCCATTACTTCAGTTAATTAGTCATATAGAGGAATTGTTCTGACTAGTTGTGGATGTTGAAATCATGTATTACAGTATGCATCATTAGCTACTCTCAGCCCCTCTGTTTTTGAGATCCTGGTGTGACTGACAGGAGGTGCAGTGCACCCATGGGTACTGTATGCTCTGAACTCCCCAGGTGAACTTCAGAGTTCAGGGCCTTGGAGTTAAGTAGCAGAAACAAGCATTTTCACCTTTCCTTTCCTTGATGCATAGCTAGGAATCTGTGTAACCAGTCTGAAGGAGAGGTGGTAGAGGTTCAGGCAGCCCTTGTAAATTGCTTGGGTAAAGGGTGCCTTCCCCACTAGGATTAGGCAACAAATTGATTTTCTTTTTTTTTTTTTTCTTTTAGGCACTATCTTAAGGTTTTTTTCCTATTTAGAGTGTGATTGTAGCACTTCTCTCTAAACTTCTGAAGTAATGTTAATGTTCAGGTAGATAAAAAATGTATGTAATTTTAATGTCCAGGCTCTGTGTGAGTTTCATCCATGTGCAGTCCATGTGTGAGTCTTATCCAAATGCCTGGAGGGGTACAGTTTTGATTTAAAACATACACAGGAGTGTGAACCATCAAATATTTAAAGCTGTTGAGAGGCTAGCTTAGCTGCAGCAGTAAATGTTAAATTTCTTAGAAAGCAGCCCATCCCCTCCCCTGCCAAAACTCGAGCAGGAATACTTGACCTTACAGCTTTTATTGCTGAATGGGTACGGCATTCTGCTTGGCACTTTCACATGTTGTCTGCTTAACTCTGGGATTCTGCATCAAGCTCTCTCCTTTTAATTTGAAATATGAAGGTGGTTGGGCCCTGGAAGACGTCTACTGTGTAAGCTCGTTATCTGGGATCCTTGGTGCCTCTAGGGAACTAGATAGCCTGGCTGTAGGAAATGCTCTTGTCTATTTTTGTTTGGCTGGTAGATCCACAGTTGGTCTACCTCCTGTCTCAACACAGCCATCACTGCTCTCTGATCAGGATCTTGAGGCTTTGTAATGAAAATATCCTGGATTAGATTACTCTCTGCTCCCTGATAGAGTAAACATGCATCCTGTCATCTTGGATGACACCCCATCGGGACAGATATGCTTAAATTAGGCGGGTTAAAGTTAGGCCATTTAGCACTGGAAAAGGTACTCGTGCATGGCTGTACCAGAGGAACAGTAGCTATGGTTTTTCTTATGAAAAAGATTACAATTTGACAAATGAAACATCAAGGGAGACACAGCAAGCTGTACCTGTAATTAGTTGTTCTTTGCTCCATTGAAACTCCTTCTTAAGGAAAGTGCTTGCAAAAGCACAGTTCCAAGCAAGACCTGAGGGCAGGGAGTAAGAAGTGAGAGCAAGACCTTACGCCAAAATGTAAAATTCACCTGGTAGTGATGGGCCATAACGTACATGCATCACACCTCGTTCCTAGCACAGGAAATCAGCATGGAAATAATAATGTAGTTGATAGCTGCATATTGATGATCTACATAAATGTTTAATGTCTTATTTACCAGTAGCCTTTTTTCCCAGGTGGAAGGCTTGGCTGACTATACTTGACTATTTTTTTTGTATTTTTTCCCCCTCCTGAACTTGCTGCATGCTTACTACCTCTGCCTGATGGGCTTGTCAGCAGACTCTAGGACTCCTGTGGAGCTGCCATGCCAAAATATTTCTTGTTTTGCCAAAACACCTGCAGTCCTTGTGCTCATAAAGCCTTCCCCCACTTGTTGCAATTCATGGACAAATACGCTGTGAATCAGAAAACATGGATCCATGTTTCCTCAGTTTTGGGGAGGTAGATCGTGGAATTTATATGCTTTCACCTGCTCAGTACTGTATGTGCCTTGAAGCCTTTTTGATCAGAAGCAAAAGGTTGAGGAATTGGTTTATTATAAAAAATACATCCCTTTGGTCTCAAGTGACACAAATGCAGAGGGTAGTTTTCAGGTTTTGTTTTGCTCTTTCTTAAAAGAAGATAATGGGGCGATGTTTTAGAGAGTGACTTCAGCAATGCTGGGTAGTGACAACTCCGGTTGATTTCAATAGCAGCTGCAGGTGTCACCTCTAAAAAAGAACCAAGGCCTTAATGGTGACCACTTCAGAACCACTCTTTGAAAAAGGGATTTATTATTGGCATGCTGTGTGTGCCAGCAACTATTTGCAGCTTGCCCAGAATAGAAAGTCTAAAGACTTAAGTTTCATGTAACTATAGGAAATCTGTCTTCTAATTTTAAGCAGAAGTGCTCTTTGCACTCTTAATCTTTCATGCATTCATGTCACTAAATCTAGAATTTCTTATGTCTTTGAAATAAATATGCCTCAAAGGACAGTATTCTGCTAACTATTTAAACTTTATACCTTAGAGTTCTGGGGGTTTTTTGAATGTCACAGAGATGGTCAGATAGTAAAGAACACTTCTATTTATACTCCTTGAAAGCTTCCTTAAATAAACATGTGCTTATTTATTGGAAACACTGAGGCTGAAGTCAAAACTTGCAGACAAAGTCCCTCACCTCCCAGCCACTGAGAGTGGGCTTGTACATCTCTTGTCAGCTTTCTAATCTTTATTCCAGAAGGTGCTCCAGCCAGCCTATCTGTGAAATGCTACACTCCTAGCCACACAGCTGGTGTGGGCATTAAATCTTTGACTGAAAATGGAATAGGTATTAAAGTAGTCAGGATTACTCTTACATGAGAGGATGCGAGCTGGAGAAGCAGAGCGTGTTTGATTCACTGCAGCGCAGTGAAGGCTTTGTAGCACTGTCTCTGGGCTGTTTTAAGATGTTCCAAATGCTGTTTTCTCAACTAAAAAAAATCTGCATAGGAAAGGTTTGCTGGAGACATGACCACTTGTAGCTTTAAGCTTAAACAATCAGGTTTATTTTGGATGTAGTTAGCGTAAAACTATAATTGGTTGTGTTATATCAGACTTGTGATATTTGGCCTAATTGGGCTGTGTTGCCACTGTATTTTAGGTGGCTTGAGTGATCCTGTGAGGTTCAAATGTTACTGTAGATGTTGAGGAGCTTTGAGTGGCAGAAGCTGCCTTCTGTGTTTGAGGCTGCTGCTTGTATTTCTTGTCCAAATGCAGTTTGCTTTGAGAGCTATTTGGGTTCACTGGTTTTCATCACAAAAGCTGCAAAAAAATTAAGCTTTTGTCAAACAGTAAATTACGTGAAACGACTACATTTTCTGGATGTAAAAAATGCCCAAACTTATGCAGTAAACTTTTAGTATATTTGGGGTTAATATGTATTTTTGCCACAAGGTTTTTCTTGTATGAGAAGGAGATTTGAGACAGATGTGCAAGGTAAATCGTGATTTTGGTTTTTAGCTTTGAAAATTACTTTTGTCTTGTCCCCTGTGGGCCAGTGGCTGTCTGGCCCCTCTGTTGAGCAATGCCTTCGAGTCACTGCGTGTAGGTGAGATGAGAGGAATTCATCTTTTTTTTGTGTAGTCTGGCTCCTTTGCTTGTTTTTCCTCTAGGTGTTGCTTTGTGTTGGCTCTGAAATACATGTCATGAACATACTTTAAAAACTACCCTAAGTTCATAAAGCAGCTATGATCACATTGTATACTTAGTCATCTGCAGGAGCTTTAGGTTATTGTGTGCCAGAAAGCTTCTCTCCCTGCTCTTCTGAAAACAAGCCCAGTGTTTTGTCAACTCTGTGTGGGTCCTGCTTGCGTTGCCTGCTCTGTTTCAGAGCTGCTCAACCTGCTGAAGAGACTAGAAAGTGACCCTGCCTTTTCTTCCAGCACATCCATTTGCTTTCCCTTGTTCCTCTCCAGTTCTAGCTGCAGTAATCCTCTGGTCTGGAAGAAGCTTGAGAGCATCAGTTTGGAAGCAGAGAAGCTGCTTCAAGGAGTGAGGAATAAGGGTATCCTGGCAGTGCTTCTGGCTCCTTGATGTTTATCCATTTGCTTACCTGAAGGATAGTTGCTACTGTGCCTTGGCAGTGACTCCACCATTCCCTCCCTCTTCTGTGCTGTGATAAACCTTTGATGGGCTTTTTGCTAGAAATCTGCTCTGGCTTTGGTTAGTGGGTGTCTAAAACGGGTCAATCTGCGGTCAGAGGTGACTGCTGGCAGCCATGCTGTGTCCATTCAGTGCTTTTGAGCTGCTCAGCTCTCACAGGAGCAGGAGGTGGAGGTGTAGCCTGACCACCCCCACCCTGCCCCTGCTCCCGGGGCTGGGGAATGAACCAGTGTGTGTAGCTGAGAGCATCTCTGCCTGTTCATGTTGGGCAGCGCTGACCTTCTGTTTCCCGTGGGGTGGCGGGGCTGCCCTAGAGCTGCTCCTTCCCCTCTGTGTATCCAGGGCGAGCTGCTGGGAGGGAGAGAGCTGAGGAGAACACTGATGGCTCTGGTGTAGATCACCTCGAGTCAGGGAGCTGTCCCTGATTTAACCACAGTCTTTAGTGCCTTTGCTTACTGTACAGGAAAAAACACTCTACATAAATTCAGCGGAGTCTGTCATGTGCCCATTGATACTACAGACAAGGAATGATGCTAGACTAGGACTGAACAGATGAGTTTATTTTTTGATTACTCCAGAGCTTTTGGCTTCTTTTTTTTCTGGTTGGATGGCCAGATTTTGCTCGAAGATAGTTAATTTTAGAAATCCAATGTGTGCAGCATAGTAGACACATTTCAGCATCACCAAAGATTTAAATACCATTCAGCTCTGAGAGAAATGCTTGCTATTCACCTGAAATATCTCTACTGCTGCTTTTGATATTAACAATTTTTCTTGTAATTATATTTGGGGAATGATTTACAGTTAAGAAATGTTGTTTAAGAGTTGAGCTATACCTTATGCTCATTTGTTAAACCATTCCCGAGGGTTTTCTTCATGGTTATAGGTAGCCTTTAATTTGTATATAAAGGAGAAAAAAACAAATATTTATTTTATTATTACTGTTTCAGATGCTAAATAAAGTGTAAAAAGCATATTTAACATGAGGATCTTCTGATAACCGGAACTCTGAGCTGAAACATGTAGTAAGCCTGGATTTTATCTGTGGTTGCAATGACTGTTTGCTCCTCAATAGAAAGCTACATTAGATGGAAGGGACAAGGCATTTCAAGGCTAAATGAGAATCTTAGTCTTACTTGATTAGAGCTTGCAGAGGTTGCTAAGAAACAGCCTAATAGTCCTTGAGTAACCAATTATATGCCCCTTGGACAGATGCACTGGTGCTCATTCCCTGAACTTGCTTGGGTTTTTTTTGTTGGGTTTATTTTTTTAAATCTGAGATAAGGCTGGAGTATTAGTACACAAACTGCAATCTGTTTACATCCTGCTTTGGTCTTGAAAGTCTTGATTATATATATCTTGCTCCCAGCAGGATGTGTTCTGGTGGGCTTTGTTTAGTATGTTACTATTTGATTATTATAACCTTTAAATTATTCTTGCAGTGCCTCTTCTAGTTCCACGTAGTTCACGGTGTCTCTAGTCTCTCCAGTGCCTTCTAGCACTATGAACATAGCAGTTTGAATAACTTCAAGCACGTAACATTCAAACTGGATAAATTTTACATTTTCAGACTCTTACTGAGTAGGAAATACTAATACTGATGCAATAGCCTATGGTAGGTAGAAAAATGCTCGCTTTTGGGTAGAGCTAGCTTTCCTTACCCCTTCATGCAAGTTGGAGAGAATTATTGTATGAGCTAACAGTTAACTAAAACATCAGATAGGGTTATTTCCTTTTGCCTTCTTTTTTTCCCCTGAATATGTATGATTCTGTTTATAACATTGTAAAGTTCAACAGCCTACTTTAAGACAGAATCTACACTTTTAATGTAGTAGGTCCTGGATTCCAGCTGGAGAACTTAAGATCTAATTAGGGAACTTGTTCATACTTGGAAGACTTGATTGACACATGCTTTAAGCAGTAAGTTGAGAAATATTTAAATAGCTTAATTATTGATCTTCAATTAATCTACTGAAGTAGAAGTTTTTTAGGATGTGCAATTTTTGGTACTATTTAGTGTTCTTCCTGTTGACTGAGAACAATTTTAACAGCACTGGTCTGGTAACCTGTGCTACTGCTTAATAGTTTTAGTTACTGTTCCTTCCTCTTACACCATGTTAAAAAATAAAATAGAGGTGATTTTGACAGTTCTGACTCTTATGGTACAGTGACATGATTTTCCTTGTATCACAACATGGAATTTTTACTGTAACTGGCTACATGTCATCAAAGTCTAAAAGTCAGACCATGCTTACTTGGACTGTGAAGGGCAGGTATATCTATGTGCTGCCCCTCAGTAATGACGGGTTTTTGCACACCACAGTGACCTGATAGCAACCCTGTGTTGGTTATAAAACTGTTGTTTAAATCATATGTTTATATACAGGCCCAGAATATTTTAGTGTTGTGTTTGGCTGTTGGATACCTTTGTAGAACGGAGTATTTTTCCATGATTCATCTACACATATTGGTGCTTTCTCCTATCAGAAAGTGAGGAAGGGAAGGAAGTAGGGAAAATGAAGTGTTTAGACTTGCACAAACATGTAAGGTGTTGGTTGTCAAATATTTAGTGCTCCTGCAGGGCCTTCTGATGTTTTCTGTTCAGCTGTGATAACTTCAGGGTTGTGGAGTCATTACCAGCCTATAAACCACACATCTCTTGTTCTGGAAGAGGTGAAAGTAAAATGGTTGCCCAAATCCAGCTGATGGCAATTCTTCAGAGTTAATTTCCAGAATTCAGATTCCCCGTTTCTGACACTGCATGTCCTGGACTTGGACTGAGGACTTGGCAGAATGTTAATTGTCACAGGGCTTAGGCAGAAGTGCAAACTGCTGCATATCACCAGAGCTTCTCAAGCTGCTCATATCCACTCCCAGATCACTGCAAATGTAAGGTAAACAAAATAAGCTTTGGCTGACAGGAAAGATAGTCTTGGCTTGTGGCAGCTTGCAATCAGTGATAATTTGTTTGTCCCTAAGCCATTAGGATGGATTTTCAAGATTTGGTACTCTGTGAATCTTCAGCTTGCCAAGGAATCTAGAGAATTCGGAACAGCAGGGAGTTGGTGGCAAATGAAGTGGTGAAACTGTAAAGTGGTCACTCGGACATACTCTTGAGTTATGACTCCAGCTTAGGGCTAACAAAATTACTCTCTGGCTTTTTTTTAGTATTGGCCTACTTTCCATGGCTTTGTTGCGTTCTCCATTGATACTCATCCTTATGAGGAAAGCTGTAACATTGTTACCCACCAGAGGAGTAACTAGGGGTCAACGGTGAAATAAATTTGAAGACTTGCTGACATAATCTCCCTTTCATAGTTTCCAGATCCATGTTAGTGGGAGGAGAAGAGAAAAAATAGAGAAGCATTCTGAATTTACATGCTTGGAGTAAATTTATAGGGCATGTGCTTACTTTTAAAGGCTGCTTCGTGTACTTTGCTACCCTTGTTACAAAGCTCTCATTGCTAAGGCGTGCTCATTTGTGGGCTTTGTCTGATTTGTAATAATGTAAAGCGGTATCAGATCCCCTCCAGTTTACATGAACCTGAAAGATATGGTTGGATATTGAAGTTCTGATGCTGCTTTGTTATGGTGGGACTGATCATGTCTTGGTTGTCATATATTCAAATAGCTTGGAATTGTGGCCTACATATGCTATTTTATGCTGTGTTTCTTTGCACTGTAAGCAATTAATTTTTAATAGTAATTAAGTCCAGTGTAGTGGTTGGTGCTGCAAACATGTGATACAGATTACTGTAGCCACAAAGTACTGTTCAGAAGATTCAGTCCTGCTGCTGGAATACGATAGAAGCATTTGTTTCAGGAATGTGTTTATAAACTTAGTTTTTTCACAGCTCAACCCTGGCTCTACCATGTATATTTAATTGTGTGCATAATCCCTGTTTAATCCTTTATTCAAGTTCCTTGCATGTGTTGATCTACGTGAAAGAACTTGCACCCACTCTTAGAGTGGTGACTCTTATTTTTCTGCTCAACTTATTCTTGTAAATTTACAGAGAACTAACATAAGGTGTTTTATTTCTGTTTGCTTCCCTGCCAGCCTCTTTAGCATGTGCAGAATTTGAAAACTGAGCTGGTGTTTTGCTTGGGGCTGAAATGAAGGACAGTTTAGGTGTGTTATCCCTCTTTTTTGGATTAATGACACTTCTGTTACTAGCCATGAACAAGTCTACACTCTGATAAGTCTCTTGTGGAAATGGGAAGTTCAAATTGGCTGAAACTGTTGTGTGACTCATGTAGCAATAAAACAGAGACATTTGTGTTTCTTAATGTTGAAAAGGCCTGTGGTGATACCTGTGCTCAGAACAAAAGCCATGGGAGGAAAAGGATTCATCTTGTTTAGAGGTGCATGAGGGTTCAGTCAGTCAGCTGCTGCCATCGCTGTGGGCCAGTGGAGTCTTTGCTTCGTGTCCCCTTTCAGCTGTGGCTGCTGCTGCCCAAGGAGCTCTAGAGGTGACTCATTTGGGTAGGACTGATGAGGGAATTGAAGAGGACTTAGAAAAAACATTGCCACAATCTCTGCTCCCTTAGGAGCAGTGGTTGAGTGTGGGCCTCTCCTCTTCCTAAGGCAAGACATCTAGGGCTCATTAGCTGGAATTGGTTTTGTGGGCATTTGCTTTTTCAAAAACAAAGGGAAAGATTGCAGTGCTATCAACAGCTAACATTATTTAAAAGGGTTAAGATTAAAACACTACTCTCTATTCCTGGGGACTTTGCATACATAGAACTTGGGGGCATATCTGGTTTTTTATAAATTTGCTTAACTTCTTAGTATGCATATTTCCAATACAAAAGAGAGTGCGTGCAGGTGTTCTGTGTTTAGAACAATAATTAAAGTATGTTATTACATAGTTAGTTTAATTCCCTCTTGACTTCAAGTTGAAATTATAATGATGCATGGCTTCAAGTGCCCAGAGGACACTAATATCCATGCCACATGGAGTGCAGAGGGGAGGGGAAGAGCAGTATTAATTACTAGTTTGTCTTTGAATTCTAAATATTAGCATAAAACAAGTCTTGCACTAACCATTAATGGGTCTTCATGGTTGTTACATACACTTCAAAAGAGACAATCTAGCTACACTTTCATTAATGCAACAAGAAAGTGTGTGTATAATGGGCTTAATTTATCTTGGACTTCTTCCAAAACTTTGGGAAAAGAGTATGCCGTGGACACTTGGTTAATATCAAGTTTGTCTGAAACAGTTCAAAGGTGGTGGCAAGGCTGAAAGCTTCTGCTTAAATCTAATAGAGTGATGTTCAGATGGTCCCCAACTGTCTGCCTGGTACTGTACTTGTGCATTTCTCTTTATATCAATGTCTTTTCTCTCTATTCTCTTAATTTCATCAATACTTTCTTCTGTTCTTTGCTATTGGATTAACTGGGTGGATTTCTGGAGACTCCTATTGCCAGCTCCAGCTGTGGTGGAGAGGACTGGAGCTCCTTAACTGTGAAGTTGTGCAAGTATCTTAAGATGTAGCTGGTTTATTTCCTTTAACATAATGATCAGGCAAAATGTCTGTTGACGCTTAATCCTATGATCCTCTATCTAAAACAGTGGATTCTGATTTTTTTTTTGGCCCACTAAAACTGGGTACTAGCAAAGAAACATCTACTGGAATTGCTACTCCATTTTCTTGTATGTAATTTCTGATTCATTATCAATTTCTAATCTCAAAAATCAACACCTTGTGTTCTCCTTGAATAGGATGGAAGGCTGTTATTTAAGATTCAAGTGCATTTTCAGGATTGATGCATATGGGGTAATTTCATTTTCTTTTCTGCTGCTTTTGCTCTAGAACTCTCAAAAAGGGAAGTGTAACTGGGGGGTGTTAACGAGGCTCTCGTGTTTGAGAGAGAGAATACAAACTGATAGTTGTTTGACAATTATCAGATAGGCTACTAGGATGTTGTTTCTTCCTTTTGTATGGTTGTAGTGTTCCATACCAAATCCTATTGCTTTGTTTGGTAGCTGTTATACTTAAAATAGTGTTGGTAATTGTCTGGCTTCTCTACTATCTAATTTCTTCTAAGGTGTAGAAGGAAAGCTTGCTGATGCTCTTTTATATTCCAGTATGCTTTCGAGAAGCCTCTCTGGGACAGGCACAGTAACAGCCGTATCCAAAGGGCACCCAAATATTTGTTAGTTTGTAATCAGAGTGCATAAAGGTTTGTGTCTGTAGATATCTCGGGTAAATGAGCAGAGGGGAGCTGTGCCTGTAGGAAGGATGACTAATGGTTCTTCTATAACTCTTTTGTATTCTGTGCTCATCATTAGCTCTGACCAGCTACTTGAAACAAAGCAAAGTGATGAGCAGGGTGGTTTAAGACTGTTTTCAGGTGGATTTTACTTTGTGTACATGTCATCCTTCTTTATGGTGTCAGTTTTTCTTTCACAGTGGTCATGTATGAACAGAGCGTTGCTGTGCTCAGGCTGCTGGGACAAGCTGTACTTTTCTGAGGCCTGTTTTCCATATGCCTTAAGCTTTTTATGGGATGCCAGGCCTCTGCCCAGCAGATCTGAGGATCAGCTCCAGGATTCTTCTGCCATGTTCTTTGTTCCAGATTGGAATAGGAATGGTGAGCTGAGCTTCCTTTACCTGGAAGAAAAGCAGTTTCACTGAGTTGTCAAATGGTATTGGATTTCTGCAAGTCTTTTCCCATGACTTGTTAGAGACCTGCAGGAGAAGGTCTTACATACTTACTGACCAAAACTTTAAAGGCGTTTTTTTCCTTACTGGAGAGTGTGAAAGAGTTGAAATGAAAAAGATTATGAGCAGTAGGTTTACCTCTATATAGGTATGGCTCCAGAAGGCCTGTGATGTCTTAATTCCTGCTTCTCTACTCCTGGTTTTTTGGTCTAAAATGTGTTTCCTGAGGTCACTAAGGGTTTTGATCTCTGCTCAAATTCTGAATCTGTGTTGTCTGAGGCCTGGGCTGAGCCTGTAGCAACTGTCAGGCACACAGATATTGAGACAGACCCAAATGGCTGAAAGGATATATCTACTGTTTCCATTTATCAGGAGTACTGTAGGGATCCGTGCAGAGTCCCTAGGAGCATCTTTTGGAAATCTAGCTAATTAACCTGCTTTGCTCTGAAGAGACTGGTTCTTCAGTAGTTTGTGCCTGGGATCTCGTGTAATGACAAGGATTCCTTATATTATTTCAAGATGTGTTTTATGGAGAGTAGTGTTGCTTTTGGGGTGGTTCAATCAACTAGAGGAAGTTCTGCAGCAAGTCTATGACTGTTTTTTACTTTTTGTTGCCTTTCAGCTTTTAAGTTCTGACATTTTTTTTAGCCGTTATTTCCAGACTGTCACAGATGCTCTTGCCTTCACAGCTTCTGTGCCAGTCATGCTAACCTAATCTTCGCCTTTCCTATTCTATTCTTCCCCTAATTCTCCCTGGAGAATAAAGATGATGTTTTGAAAGCTGTTTTGTTCCTTAGACTGGTTCCTGAGTGGCTGAGAGGCCCAGCTTTTAATGGGGGAAGTATTTCTTGCTTGCTCTTCAGCTGGTATGGAATAACGTGTCTGGCTGGTGTGACACTTGGCTCAGTGACACACGTAGACGGTGCAGAATCACTTTCTTAGTGGAGGGAGGTTAATTAGGAATAGCACCAGCCTTCTTCTGTGCCACACAGAAGCCCGTAGGGGTTGGTTTTGGCTAGTGTTCAGAATAGCTAAAGTTTGGAGATGAATTGTGAAATTATTTCAGTTATTTTCCTGTGTAAACCTTGGTTTACCAGTCTTCCCTGAAAGAAGTACTGGTTTTCTTTAGTTAAACCGGGATTTTTGTCACAGATGTGCTGATGAATTTTTGTGTGAAAAATTGCTGTGAAATCACTAAGCTTTGTATTTCACTTGACACTTGTCAATCTTCCTCTAGTGAAATAAGTGCTTGCTGTATGTGAGCATTTCTGTTGTCTTGCCTTGAATGACAGTATGTTCTGCTTTGTGTCACCTGACTTAATCACTATTAAAAGACTGTCTGGATTAACTTTTCCTCAGGGGAAGTTTCAGAAGCCTACAGTCCTCTAAACCTTTATTCTAAATAGTAAGATCTCCCAGTTAGTACCTTTAGCTCAGCTTGTCTTTTTTATCTGAATAGCGTTTGTTGCATTTACTGCAACAGGTACCTGACTGAATAGAATCCATGGGTTGGTGATTTCTGCATTTGTCCTATTTCATGTGACATTTCAGTACTGCAGAAAGGAGGATCTTGATTAGATTTTTCAATTATGTCTTCTTCTGTCATGGTTTTCAGAGAGGAGTTCTGAGATATAATTATAAATCTGATTTAGAACTGTGCTTTGTTTCTCCTGGCTTCCTTTTCTTCCTGAGAAACTCCTTGGTCACAATTTTGATTATCCTGGGATAGATGGTAACGGCTTAGGCAGGTGTGCAAGATTCCACAGTGTAATTGTTTTATTTATTTTAGCACTGTCTTGTTTTAATGTCAGCCATCAGAAAAAGTGAAATACTTGCTTCAGAACCACACCTGTACTGGAATTGGAGTTCAGGGAATGTAAACAAATGTTCACTGGAGGTTAAGGGCAAGAATATAGAAAACTGCTTGTCATTGTCCCTAGCTTTGTTTTCAACCCGGGAGCCTCCAGAAATAGGTGTGGTTGGTCTCTCCGAAGTATTTGTGCCAGTTTGCCCTTGGACCCACAAAACTCTTAAAACCACTTTTCCCTCGGGCCACCTCTAGCGTTTTGCCAAGTTCTGCCTAAAATGCCATCTTCTCTGACTTCATTTCTTCTGGCCATGACTCCTGTTAGCTTATTTTCTTACCTTTTAGTTCTTGCCAAGACCATGGAAATAGATGATCTACTCCTGACCCATCCCCAGGGCCTTTTGAAGCATTTAGGCTTCTGTCACATACTCCTGTTGTGTCTTTCCAGGCTGAGGAATTTTGGCCAACTTTTTCATTTCTCTCACGGAAATAACTTGATTCTTTGTTCCTCCTTCTTGCATTTCTCTGGACCTTTGATTTCTACAGCCCCCTCCTGGAAGATTTTTGTCTTTCTCTAACTTCTTTTCCTATCCAGGGTGCTCCTTTCAACAGACTTCTGACTATTAAGTAGTCAAGACATGGATGAGAGTGGGAGGCAGATCTCTTACTGTGATCAAAGAACTTGTGTTGCGTTTGTGGAGGGAACTCGCTTAGCTAGGAGAAGCTAGATGGCTTAGGTGGATTGAAGGAGTAGCTGGTTATGGAGCTGGCAAGTCAAAAGATGTAGTTAGTGAAACCTTGCTTATCAATACAGATTTGCACAGAAGAACAAGGTCACAGGTGTCGTTAACCCAGGGTTATGAGGCGCTCTATGAAAATTAGTTTACATTCAACAGGGTTGGAAGTTAAAATGAGATTTGCAACACTGTAATCCTTATTATGACAGTTGATACAAAGAATTCTGAAAGATACCATGGAAAGAGAAAAGAATGACAAGTTGTTTAAAGACCACCTAGAATGTCTTTGTTCTAGTAACTAGAATAAAGTTACTGGTCATTCATCTAAGGTGAAATATTTTTTCATAAGCATTAAACTTGCTTATTCAGTTGGGAAAAAATAATCTCTTTCCTTCTTGATGTATTGATTAGTTCTATAAGCCAATACTTTTCTTGAGACTTGTGTTGCAGAGGATCTGCCTAGAAATGGCATAGGCAGAAGGCATTTGCAGTAAAATAGAAGTGTTTCAAGAAAACTGACAGCTTATAGCATGGATTGGTATCAAACATTGATATTCTTGCTGGAAAAAGCTCAAGAAAGGCAAGTTATCATGGGAGTCCTGAGTAGCTGAATTTTCACTGATGCTTTTTTTGTTTGGTTCTGAAAGTATATGGAAAACAGATGATTTGGAAGTCAATCCTATGGTGTTTGCTCGAATTTAAGTGTCCACAGTTGGCAGCTCGGGCTTCGTAGTTGGAACTCAATCTCCCTGAACACAGCAGAGATGTGTACATGCTGGAATCAGGGGAAGGGGGATGGATAGGGTGGGGATGAATAGCAGACAGCTATAAAAAGCAGAGGCAAGCATTACTTCTGTTCCCTTGGACTAACATTACTGCTATGTGTGTAATGGTGAAAGGCATTGCTTTAAAATAGGGAGGGGCTCTTCTAGGAGCTGAGAGCAGCCAGCAGATGAGCTCTTCTTTGGGTGAAATCCTCACCTGACTGCTGCCTGGTCACATCTCCTGCAGGTTTTCTAAGTGAGAAGCTAATGACTTACTCCTTGATGTGCTGTGAAAATGGTACTGGGGTGCCTGTTTCCTTTTTGCTCAGGGATGCTGCTGCCCTGGTGCAGCAGCTGTCTGACAGGTGCTGTCAGAGGTCAGGGCCAGTGCTGAGCCGAATGCCCCATCTCTGACTTGCCATGGCTGAGGTTTGCTTTGAGTTTCTGTCTGGGGTGCTAGGTTACAAGAAGCTTGTGGAGTTTTTATTCCCATGGTTTAGCTTCTCATATGTAGATGGATCTCCAGAGGGCTTTCTCCTTGCTTTTATGTGGTCTGAGGTGACTTGTATTAATGTCCTGCCTTGAGGAGCTCTAGTCTCTCATGGCATTTGGGCCTTTTGTGAAAATGGGGTCACTGTTTCTACAGGCGTTAGCTAAAATAGTGTGTGACTTGAGATGATTTTAAGAACTCCACAGCTGAAATGTTTGCTGTCCCATGATAAAGACCCCTTCACACTGAGAAACTCTTGCTGCATTCTGCCATTGCAGGAGGATCAGAGTATCTTCAAACTTTCACCTGAAGATCTTACTACAGATGTATTCTCTGGTAAGGTATGTCAGGTTCTTGGTAGTTTGATCACCCTGGAGAGAAGCACACTGCTCCTGGTTCGTAAAACACTAGGCTGTGCCAAATAGGTGTTGTAATACCTCTTGAGTTCCTCCTTCAAGCTGTTTTATCTTTCAGATGCATGCAGCTGGTTGCTGGCAGGATTCTTCTACCTAGTTGCTGGGTAATTTTCTTTGCCTGAAGTGAGTCTCTACTTGGGTGTTAAATTTGATATATCAACTCCAGGAGTGACTCTTATTCACCTGTTGTTTTTATTTGTGCTCTTTTTGCAATGAAATGCTCATAATAGTCTAGATTTCCCTCTGCCACCCCCATATGCACACACACCCCCCTCCAGCTTCGGTTTTGCTTAGTTTGGTGGAGGAGTGGAATGAGTGTTCAGACTCATGTAGGTGGAGATATCAACCTGTTGTCTGTTAACCATGGCAAAAAATAGCCCCTCTCACCCCTCCCTGGTTTTGCAGACTTCCTAAAGATTGTCAGGTGGGGCTAATTCATAAAGAGTTCCCCTCACACAACAGTAGGGCTCCAGAGTTTGTAAACATCATCCTGCTTTTGTGACTGGGCCAAGAGGAGTATAACTGCAGTAATTGCTCTCAAATAGAAAACTCCAACTTGCTCAACTGCTTTCTGCTATCTGCTGCTGATGTTTGCAGGACTCTAACCCAGCCTTCCACTCCTAGCAAAATGGGATTGTTTGGCCCTGGTTTAAAATGGGAAGGCTTTTGTTTAGGACTCACTATGCTTGCTCCTTAAATGAAAAATGAGGGTTTAGTGGATGGGCATCTTTATGATTTGCATGGTGGATGGTCTCTGAATTCAGCAGACAAGCTTCTTGCATGCAAGCGACTGAAATATCCTTCAAGTTTCAAAAAAAAACCCCTACCCTGTCCCTGCCCCCAACCCCCATGTTCCCCCCGAATGGGGATGATTTACTCCTTCAGTAAAGGTCCCTGTTATGACTTTATAATGTCTGTTTCTAAAAGATAAACCTGTAGACTGTCTGTCTGGCCTTAAACCTGTATTGACAATGAGTCCTGGATCTTCTCAGAATCTTTTCGTTTCTTCCTTATTCAGTTTCCACCTCTGGGTTATTCATGAGGAAGTTGTATGAACTTGCTGCAGAGTTCCTGGGGAAGGAAATGGAATATGCTTGCCTCGAAGTCAGCTTTTTCCATGGCAAGCAGGCTGCCTGGGGGATGGGGAGAGGTACTGAAACAAAAGAAGGGGGGGGCAAGCCCCCAGACCTGAACTTGCCTCACTTGACTCAAAGTTCCTTAGGAAAGCAAGTATGAGGATTGACTGTGCTGATCAAGACTTAGTGGAATTGGCTGCAAGAAATATTGGCAATGGCTTGTTCCAGAAGTTGCAGAAATTAACCTGCAGTAAGACTAGATATGCTATCCAGTGTTTGGACAGTTAGAATGTTTGAGTACAGATGTTGCCTGTACTTGATCAAGGTTTGAAAAGAAGCTATTTCCTGGTGGTGAGACCCTGCATTTACTGTGTGACTGTGGAACAGGAAGATAAGGTGGGCTTGGGATTTGTTTAGGAGCCACACTTTTTTCTACTTCACAACTGATTCTTAAAACATTTTTCCCTGTAGAAAATCCAGTCAGTCCTTTTATTCATGTGAAATTAATAATTTTTTGTCTGTTAGCATAAAAGTCACAATAGAATGTTATTGATGCAGAAAACTTCAGGTATTGATTTCAGCTCAACCTTCACTTTTTGCATTTTTCAGACTGTGGGCTGGAGAATATTAGTTCTATACCTGACTGAAAGTGCTGTCATCAGATTGATCATCTTTCTTGGGATGAAAAGTCTAGCATGACTGGTTTGCCAAAAAACCCTACCTCTTGAATATTGATTTGCAGATATCAAGGTAATAGTAATAGTTCATGAGAACACGGTGCCAAACCAATATTACAGGTCTTGTTTCCCCCTCCCCAGAAAGGAGGTCTCTGGGATAGTATGGGGAGTGTTTTGTTTAGTGTAAACAGTGGAATAATGCTTTGAAGTTGCTTGTGTCAACACCAGTCCTGAGAAAAAAAACACAACTGAGGCAGCATCACCAGGATAAACAGACTTAATTTGTATCTTTCCAAGCTACTTGGCATATCTGTTTAGTTAACTCCTACAAAGTGGCTCTTGCATAAGCTGTGCTCTTCTGCAGAAGTGCTCTGATGCTCTTCTGACTCGTAGCCTTTAACATCTTCTGAGCTCTGACTTGATGAGCACAAACGCTGTTGTTTGTGTGTTTAATTCTTTCCAGAAAATAAACCTAGACACCAAAATCAGTAGAATCAAGTCTATTTTCAGTGCTATGTGTTCACCTCCATCCCCTCCCCCTCCAATCTCTGCCATGGTCACTTTAAAATTATTTTCTAAATATTTTGCTAGTACTGGTTGAAATGAACAACAGATTCTACTTCACAAAGCCTTTAGTATTTATCAGAACAGACTGGAATATGCATGTCCTGCTGTTCTGTCAGCCTGCAGCAAGAGTTGTGTGCAGGTTAAAGAAGCAGGTGTGGTGGTGTGTGCATTATGCATAAGGCTCGTGATTTTCGGGCATTCTTGGGATGCTTGTGTAGTGTTTTTTGTTAGATTTATGCATGAACTTGAACACACATCAACAGTCTCTGTGGAGAACATGTTCTTAAATACCTTTTAAGAGACGCTGTTCGTATTAAAGATACATCAAAAACCAAGACACTGCTGGATGATGTGAGGGGTTTAAAGATTTGCTGTATGGGTAGTCCTTAGGTTCTGGATAAGAGCTAAATTAATGAAAGTTCTGTTGCTGCTTTCTGTAAGCACAATTTAAGAAAGATGTCTGGTGTCAATGCCTCTGCTATAGATGAGTTACTTGCAGTTGGTGGTAGTCTGTCCTGGGTAGTCTGTGTTAGACTTTCTGTAGAAGAGTGCAGATGCTTTCATAAAATAAGTATGGCCATTACAAAGCTGAATATACCCTTAAAAATTTATATCCGTTAGTGTTATTTAACTTTAGTTCTTACTCTGGTTATTGGGTAAGGTTACGCTCAGGGTAAGTGTATGGATGTTAAAATTTCCACTGATAAATGATTTTGATAGTAAAATGTGTTTCTGATAATTGAGCCATAACTGGGAAGTTCTCAGTGCCACATACTATGAACATATTTAGTAACACAGATGCTTTTTTTGTAAGTTTTCAGCTGTCGTTTTAAAGTAAAGTGCAAAATTCAAAGAAATGTAAGCGGATCTAGTGCAAGACTTGATGCATGTGGTAGTGGGCAAAACTGGTTATTTTGAACGAGTGGGTTAAGAACCAATTTTCTCTTCTGAGGTGTAGTAGTTGCAATATGATGATCCATTGCACTACTGCAGGGAGGAATTCCTCTTTGAAGTTATTGACCAGCTGGAGATGAGGAAGGGTGACAAGCTGGGTTGATATCTTCTCTAAAGGTGAAATAGCCATAAAAATCAGTTTTATGATTGCATTCTTTCTGTGTCTGTTGGGGTTTTTGAAGGGTGACTGTGTAACTCAGTAGAGAGCAGGAAGTTGCACAACTGAGAACTGTCTCAGCTGAAACTGGTCCAGTAAATACACATTTGTCTATCAATACTGTGTAATGCCATTTGATTAACATCTCTAATCTCCTGCAAATGTGACTGCAAGCCTTTCTAAAATGTTGCACTCCAAATGCTTGTTCATGTGTGAACAGCCAAGTGCCAGCCTGTTTACCCATAACAGTAGACACAGGGAAGTGAAAGGATTTAAAAGTGTGTCTTGTCTTTCCTCTGTAGGTTCTTTAAACTTGTTATGGGTGGGCTTGTGGTTCTTGGTGGTGACTAGTAGGAGGATGGTAAAAGCAAATGCTGGAGACCAGACCTGTGCGACCTGGGGCTTGCAAAGCCACGAGGAGGCAGCACGAGCTGTGTGGGCTCCTCCACATTTTGGAGGAGCAGCTCTGCACCAGAGTTGTAGTTGCTCATAATGTACTATTAAGTTCTTATAAGATTGTAAAGCACTATTTTCTTCTCCACAGACTATGCCAATGTGAGATTTGCCACCAAAGCTGTGGGATTCCTTGTTTTAAGCATCTGAAAATGAGTAGAAGGCCCCTTTATCCCCATTCACACTGTCCAGTGTGATCATGCTGGAAAACAGTGTGTTGCGTGGAACTCTCTTTACCCACAAAAATTCCTCAGCATCCTGAGCAAGAATACAAACCTGCTTTCAAATGGTATGATGGGGAAGCGTAGATGAGCGGTCTGTTTCCTAAGGCAGCCAGTCCATCTTAAATTTTTTGCTGCCTTTTGTGGGCAGTCAGGTGCAACAGCCAGTTTGCAGTAGGAAAGACCAGCACTTACATAGGATAAGTAAATGAGCATCTGGAAGCACTTGAGCACTGGTCTGTACTTCTAATTCAAATCAGTGGAACACAGGAAAACTAAGGGATATGTTAGAAGTAAGTAGTTAAAAGTGGAAGATGTGGATAACTTTGGACCTTTCCCTGATTTGCAGAATTCTGCCTAGATTAGTTCATAATTTTGATGCAAAATAAGGAGACATGCAGTTGCCAGAAGATGATGTTAGGGCAGTACTATATAGCTCATTTTCTATATTTTCTAGTACTATATAACTTATTTTCTCAACTATTCAATGTATGGGTGAGGTAGCAGTTAGGAAGAGGGGTTGCAGGTAGTGTTTTCAGAGTACGATAGAATCCTATCCTGCTTCCCTAAGTGCTGAGGCTGGGGGCAGGGGAGTGCAGGGAGTTGGAGGGCAAAGCTACTAAAATGCTCCACTAATATTTATCTTCAAAATTGGGTGGAGTTGTGAGCTGTGCTGTCATACCTCAGAGGCAGAGGCCTTTGCTTTCTCAGCTGATCTCTCTCAGTTGTCCATTCCCAAGGGCAGTACAAACTCGAGTATGCCTCTGTCCAGTATGGTCACTGCTGAGCTCCCTTTTCTCTTCCTTTCTTGAATCTAAATAGTCACCACTAAACCCGTTTCTGTTTCAGTGATGTAAAATCATCTTCCCTAGAATATGTCTGAAGCTGAAAATACAGTAGAAAGACTTGTTTTCAAAGGCTGACTTGTGGTTTGTATGTTAACGTAACTGAGCAATAGGAAAATAAGCACTCAAGTGCATTTCTGAGTAGAATGATCTCTGCTGTGGTCATGGAAGACCTCAAACAGCCCTTCTGCTCGAGGTGCTGCACTGATCTTATTGTTGCTGCTGCTCTAAAATGGGGAGGTTTCAGTGTCACGGTCAACCCTCCTTGATGTGGAGTTGAGGGGTGTGCTTTTGGAGTTGAGGGGTGTATAAAGCACACAGGAGCTGTCTCAAAATAAAAAAACACACATCTCTTGATCTAACAGTAAAATAGTCCTGATGACCGTGTGAAAGACAGCTGAGTTCTTACATAATCCTCTTCCATAGAGCGTCTTTGCAATTTCTTGGCTGAATGTCCCCATATTCATGTGAGTTTATAGATCATTAAGTTGTGAATTGTGCACACATTAAGGCTTGGCTCTGCATGAAGATATGTGTATAGGACGGTTTTAGGATAGTAGTGCAATAACTCTTTTCTCTTCTTGATGGTTTTTCCTTGATTTTGAATGTGTGTCAGGATTTCAGTGTTAGTTGTAGCAGTTGGAAGCTATCAAAGCTGAATGGTTGGACAGCTATTCTTGTTAAACTTGAAACAGTTAAAAATTACCTGTATGCACAAGGTAACTTTTTTCTAAATAAGTTCTGTATTTAAATATCAACAGCTGTCCTACATATTTGATCACAACCAAGGAAAATGCCTGAAGCCTCAGTTTAGTGAAGTAAAGCCTTCATGTTTTTTTCTAAATAATTTTAGAACTGTCTGAAATCACAGGTTTTTTCTCTCCTCAGGGGAAAATACAGTACCAGGTGTGCTTACTGTAATAATTGTTTCTGCTGTGTCTTTTGTAGGTCTGTTTTTCATGCTACCCTTTCATGAGTCAGAAGTCTAAATTTTTGATAGATGCAGGGTGAATTGTTTCTTCTTTAGATACGTTTTTCTGTAAAAGAGATCTGGTATGGACTTATCTTTCATGTGCTCCCTAAAGGATGGCTCTCATTCGTTTTTAGGCGAGGTGGTTCACTTGTTTAAATCTTAGCTATCCCAGCTGTTTCCCAAGGTTCAGAACCTCATTTCATTTAAACCTTTTAGGGCTGCTTCTGAAAAGGATTTCTGTGGCTAAGCAAAGCTGAGAATTAGATGCAGTGGGAGGAGAATAATAATAATTCAGTCCTCGATGTGTGTGTGGAATGTCTTTGTTTTGCTGTTAGCATGGCTTGTCCCACAATTTTTAATGCTGTTATATTTCATGCTTTTGAGAAGATGCCTTCAAGGGCTTTCACATGACAACAGAGAAATGAAATTTTCAACTGCTTTCAGTTGTAGCAGTAAAATCTTTCTTGTAGCAGTAAAATCTGCTTATTTCAAATCACTTTGTCTGGTTATAACAGTTTTTTATTAATGTCTAATTGGTGTCTTGTTTTTTTTCAGAGATCGTTCACATTAATATTAGAAGCATGGGATTGGGATAATGATACAAAAGCTGGTGAGTATTTATGTAAAGCTTGGAGTTTGTACTCATTCTGTGCTGTATGTGTGCAAACTGAGGAGGGGGAAAACTGTACCCTGCTGCAATCAGCCATCCCTCCATATCAGCTCTAGGCAAACCTGTTGTCTGAGTAAGGGGCATGTACAAATACACACAGTGAGTATTGGATTAAGAACTGGGAAAAATTATTGCTATATAGGGAAAAGAACAGACAATTGTAAACGAAGGGTGTAATTAACACATGACTCCTGATAATTAGCTCTAAAAAATGTTCACAAATCATGGTAGGCCATTTTTTTTAAAAAGGAAGATGAGTTGCACTTCAAATTCTCCTCACTCTGCCTGTGATCACGCTATGCAATAATTTCCATGATCAGGTGAACAAGTAAACATTCTTGCTCCCCATAAGGAAACTGTGCTTCATGTTCTTGCTGAAAATGTTCTAAATCGTGCTATGATCTCTTCTTTGTTTTCTCCTCAAGTACTGGAACTTACCTTGTGTTTTCAGTCTGTAAATGCTAATACTCAGTGTCAAAGGAGGGTTATTGATCCAAAGTGGAGGCAAGATTATTGTATAAATACTTCAAAATCATATCAAGGTGCTGATTGCCATAGTGCTGCTAAAGCAGCACTCCAGATTGAACCCACTCTTTGTAAATGGTTTACAAATATGATTTAAAATAACCAATGCTTCTGGCTAAAAGAAAAAAAATGAACCTCAGACTTGCATTGTGGTTATTGATGGACTATTTCATTTTGGTCAGGATCAATGTAGAGGAAGGTAGGTGTTTGAACATTAAGATAGCAAAGATGTTATATGTGTCCCAAATCATCATCAGTTTCTACTTATCCATTTCATCCTCTGCTGCTTCACTGACCACCTTTATCAAAATGCATCAAGCATAAAAACATGGCAAAGCTGAATTAATGTTAAGGCTATGTTAGAGTCTGAAGGTCCTTTTTCTTGAAGATTGGGATCAGTCCCTCTTGCATTTTCCTAATTTAGAGATTTTCCTAACGTACTCTAATGACAGACAAAGTAACGTGTTTGTAGTTTGTTCCTGAACCCTCCTTCTGTTAGAATTAAGCTTATTTTGTGTTGTTTAACAGCTCCTTCAGCCTTTTTCTATTGGCTATGTTTTCTTTACATCTCTGGTATTAATGTTGCTGCAACCCTTCAGTTGAGTTGGTCCACAGCCTTCTTGAATGGCACTTCCCAAAGCTGGGTGTGGTATTCAAAATGAGATCTTGTGCCCTGAGCAGTATTACCCTGAATCTTGAATAGGTTTAGATACCCTACGTAGTAACAGATTGGAGGAATCCTCTTGAATGCTTTGTTTAAAAGAATGCTTTGTTTAAAAAGTACTATGAGATGTTAATTAATTTAAATGGTTTCCGGCTTGGGAGTAATTTATCTAGAAGTAGCTAGTACAGCAAATATTGGAATATTCATGCCCCAGTTACAGAGGGCAGATCAACTCATGAGATGGTATAGAAAGGACTGAACATTGAAGATCCAGCCTATCCTGCAAATCATCTGTATGCATTTAAGTGCTAGATTTCATTTTTTAATTAGCTTCTTAATAAATAATAGTATTGTAACTTTCTGTTTATTTCTTAGAATTTGCAGAATCCTCTTGCAAATCTGTAGCTTTAAACCCCAGATTTCTTTTAAATACGCTTGATAAGAGGACAGTCACCTCAGGCTTGCGTTAAGTCTTTGTTATGCTTTTTAGTTTAACATGCTCTAACAAATCTCTTTACTTGCATTCACTTTTTTTTCCCTGAGCTTCAGGCCAACAAGATATAGAGTGTCTTCTGGAGGCCCAGTGTGCCATCTCCTTAAATTAACAGTTTCTATGAACTGTGGGAGAGTATACAAGTGTCACATTACAGTTTAGCTCTATGAGAAACTGCTGATGGAAAGTGAACTTCCCTTTAATTTAGACTGCCAGAGAGAGGTACTGCAAAGTTGTGTTGCATCTGAAATCCAGAAGGCCTGTCAGGTGAATTTAGGAAAGCTTTCTTGGCCTGTAATTTGGCAGAAGACAAGCTAAATGCTTGTCTTGGTTAAATGCTTTTGTAGTCTGTTTACTGATACTGTGATAGAGATGTGTTGCTTTGCTGTGCTTCAGTTTAGACTTTCATTACAAGATTCCTCGGAAGAACTTGGAATTCTTAATGCTGAAGGTTTTCTTTTTTTTTTTAAAGTCATCTCAGCGGTGAGTCCTCCAGTAGATTTTGCCTTGCAAATCTGTCTAGATGCAAAGATGCTTCACTTGTATTTTTGCAAGCACCTCTGAACTGCCAAACAGGCACGGATCAGTAAAAGTTCACATGTTAGAGAAGAGGAAAGGTAATACAGCAACTGCTCCAGAGAAAAGACAATATCTGATCCTGGAGGGGTGAAGTGAATGTCTGTGGAAAGCTTAACTCCCTGTCAGTCCTGAGCGCTGTGCTGATCTGGGGATCAGGTTACATGTATCTTCTGTTGCTACTGTAAGAAAGATTAATCAAAGTAATTGCCAGAGTCTGTTTATAAGCTGATTAATTAGTTCTAGAGTCAGGTTTTGCTTTCCTTTAATGGGGATGAGTAAGGCTGAAAGTTAAATGTAGGTCCTGTGTTCCAGCTTGGACTCTCAAGTGGGTATTAAAAACCAAAACAACCCAGAAACCCCCCCTCCAAAACAAAGTAACCTCCCTAACAAAATAAAAATGGAGCAATAGCAACAACAAAAATAAACAACAAAACCCAAACAAAACAACAGGCAAACAAAAGAACTCCCCCAAAACCTAGAAAGAGGGGCTTCCAGTGAACAACTTGAGAGTTCTAGAACATATGTCATCCTTCCCTCTCTCTGTGTCCAAGCATCCTGTATTCTTCTTGCACTCAGTGAAAGCAAGGCGGGGGGACTTAGAGCTGGTCTGTGAAGTACCATCTCAAGAGCAAGTCTGCCAGGGCAAATGTTTCCCCTGTACAAATTCTTAGAGGATCCTTCAGCCCCCGATTCCTGAACTACTCCTGTGTTTCTCTCCTCCTCTGCGCAGCAGGGTTGGCTCGGGGGTAGGCTTGTGACAGTGTAGTGTTACCACTTGTTTGCTTTGAGAGGGTGGAAGAGGGGGAGAGGAAACTGGCGTAGATACAAAGTCACTGCGAAGGGCCTGTTCACTGTCATCTGTCAGAGCAGTTCCACTTTCCAGGTAAGTCAGTTGACTTGGCAGACTTCAGAATCCAGCAGAGGTCTTGGCAATGCCCAACCCAGCCCTGCCATGACAAAGCAAGCTGGCATCTTCATGTGTGAAGTAACTTTCCATTTGACTCTGTGTCTGCTGCAGGGGTGCGGTGGTTGCTCTCCTCCTTCCCATTAATCTGTGGGAGACTAATCATCTGTCCTTAGGTTTTTTGAAATGGGTGCTCGAAAAAGGCTGAGGAGAATGTGCTTTCTGAGATGAGTATCTCCTGCTCCTTTGGATGTGAAGTTCATGTGATATCCCGGTGTTCCCTTACAAACAACTGCCAGCATCACCTTTTGTACAGCCCTGTTGGCTTGTTGGGAATGTCTGACCTCTGCTAAGGGTCAGGGTGCTGATGGGCAGTGTTCTTATTTGTGTATTGCACAGTTAAATACTCTTCAGATAAGGCTTCCTCTTCCAAAAATCAGATGCTTCTAAAAATCAGATGCTCTGGGAACATTAATTAAAGAACTACCTTTTAGCCATCATCTCCTTTTATGCAAACATCTGTACTACTGTCTGCTTTTCTAGAGAGGCTTCTAGAAAATCTATTAATCAAGGAAATTGCTTGGGGGCTGTGTGTGTATGTAAGTTTGAGTAATGAATGATGCTTTTTTGACCAATAACCAGAAAAAAATCAGTTATGCCTTTACTGAGGGCTAAAAGTAATGAGTGAATCCCTAAGGTGAACTTCTATGGTGAAGTCAGATGCAGGGAGCAAGCTTGTCTCATCAAAACAATTAGGTCAGAGAGAGTGAGTATCTTCAGACACACTTTGGTATTGTGGGGGAGGGAGGAGAAACCTTGACGAACACGTTCCTCCCTGTGTTTACAGATCTCCCTGGAAGATGCAGCTTCTGCCTGGGATCAGTGTTAAATTTGAAGTTAAACAGAACTCTCCTACTTACTCTTAAGAATTTAGTATTAGAAATGAAATGGCTTGGAGCTGCTTCCCTGATGCCTTTTGTGGTTCAGGGTAAATTATTTGGCTTGCTTATTTAGGCTGTTAAGCCCTACTTACACTGATACAAGCTTGAGGAAAAACCCTTAAGACTCTGAATACATTCCTTTTCAGAGGAGCTTGTGAAGATAAAGTTTGAGTGTTCAAAAAGATAAAAAGAGCACTCTTTCCCCTGTTCTTGACCCCTGGTATCAAGAGGTCTGTTCTGCATAGGTATATTTGCAGTAGCTGTAATGCTTGTTCCAGTTGTTGAGCTGGGTCTGATGAATCTCCATTTGCCTGAGGATGCCTGATAAGAGTTTTATTATGTAAGCTACTCCTTTAATCTTGGGACCTGTTCTTCAGTCCATCTGATGCACTTTGAGGAAACACTTTCACATCAGTGGCTGCTGCAGCTGTTTATAAGGAGCCTATGTTGCTTATAGCAGGAAGGCAGCTCTATAATGTGTATTTGCTATTTGTTCAAATTTCCTTGACCCTCCGGTGATTCAGCATGTTTTCCTTTATAGTTTTGCAGATCAGTAGCCATTGAAGGAAAATAAGATTATTAAAGGATGCTGAAATCTGCCCAGGGAAGTGGTGGAGTCACCATCCCCGGAAGTATTTGAAAGACATATAGATGTGGCACTTAGGGACATGGTTTAGTGGTGGCCTTGGCAGTGCAGGGTTAATGGTTGGACCTGATGACCTTAAAGGTCTTTTCCAACCTAAACAATTCTATAATTCTATCTAATCATTACAATTTCAATGGCGACTGGTGTGATAAATATCCTGTTGGTCAAAAATAAAATGCAGGCAGCCTTTTCTGTCTTGCGTGTGCTGCTGGAGAGTTAAAGCAGAGAGATGGGCTTCAATGTGTCTTGGCCAGCTATGAAATGTTTTATGCAGTCTAGTCCAAGCAAGCATGCAGCTTATACATGGCAATACCACTTTTAATAATAAAGCTGACAAGTTACTATGAGGTCTTAATAACTGAAGTACCTTTCAATGCTTCGTTAAAAGGGGTTCCTTTTAAGTTCAATATTCTTTCATTTCAAGAGGAAACATTTTTATTTGAAGCAAGCTTGGAAAAAGATGTAAAAAGAGCAAAATACTTTGCAGAGCCTGATAACTTCTGTAACTTTTCTTTTTCCTTAATGTTGGAGGGGGTGAAAATTGTCACTTTAGTCCTTTTACATGCTGAGGGCAAAATGCCACCTTGGTAAGAGATGCACAGCATACTCCTGAACTGTCAATAACTTTCTGGTTGAGAAACCGTCACTCCTTGGGTTTTGTTTTCTAAACAGATGAGGTTAATGAGTTCTAGAAAGCAGCTAGATGGGTAAAATGCGTTTGCTGAAGGTGATAGCTTAGTATTGCTTGCTACCAGCATGGCATGTTCCATATTATTAATAATTTGAACTTCAGGCCTTATCTCACTACCATTTCAGCCTCTTGCTGTGTGCAAGTTTTTGGTTATTCATTTCTTTTAACATGTACTTTACAGAATCTTTATTTAAAGAAAATGGATGCTGAAGCTCTGAGCTGACAATGTTATAGCTATTTCATAAACGAGTATGAAATTAATACGTGCAAGTGAAGCTTCTGTGCCTTTGTCTCGTCCTTAAATAGTGTTTGGAGTTCCAGATGCAGCTTGCAGTCACCTAGAAAAGCTGTAGAGTAGGGGTGGTACCAGATTTGAATGATGAAACCATTAGAAAACTCCTGTCACTGGGGTTACTCACTGTCTGCCCTTACCCCCCCACTGTGCTTTGCTTATTCTCAGTATTTGCTGAAGCAATTGTACAATTTATTGTACTGACTATAATTGTCTCACCTCCTGGTATTGAAGCTTCTGTGCAAAGAATTACATGGATAAAGATGCAAAGTGGATCTTCATATAAATGGAAATACTTTGTGTTGGCAGTTTTTACACTCTTACAGCCTAGAATCCTCCTGTCCCCTGGGATGGGTAATGCTTTGTGCAGGTTTGGCCTCAGTGAGTGGAGCCTGGCAGGAGCAGAGCTGCTGCTTTCTGTGGGGACAAGGCAGGATGCTCACAGAGTGTGCTGCAACAGGGATCACAGTTATCAGGAGTTTCACTGGGGGTGAGGATAAAGCAGGATACAGAGCTGAGAATGGCCCTTCACAATCCTGGGTTCTCTTGTTTATTTCTTCTTGAAATGTCAACTACGAGCTGTGCAGTGTTCTATGGAATGGTTGTTAAACATGTTTTGCCTTTATTTTAGAGAGAATGATAAAATGGAAACAAGCCCATTTATGTACATAATGCAAGCCTACCAGAGCAGCCACTATTGCTCAGTGATTTCACAGCAAATTGAATATATTGTGTTTTGCTTTGTTTTTAAAATTAAACTCACAGCAGGGAACTTTATCTCAGCTATGAGATAATGCAGATCTTGCAGTTTTATAAGAACAAAAAGGAGGCAAGAAGAGCCTCAGATCAAGATAAAGCTGCTAGTTGTCAGCGTGCGGGTGTGGTATGTTTGGCTGCCTTGAAAAATAAGCTATTTCCTATGGATTATGTTCCAGGGTTTTTTAATATTTCCTTTGGGACACTTTTTTAAATTGGCCTTCCTGTAATGAACTTTGCAAGGCAAAGGAAAATTCAGTTATACAGTAGATCTTTATCATCCTAACATTTTCTTTACTTGGTTTTCCCTTAACCAGTTGAGTACTTCTGATTGGATTCCATATGTCCTTGTGTGCTATCAAACTTAACCCCCTGTTGAATTTACCCTTCTTTCCAAAAAGGTGAAAACTTGTTAATAGAACGAGTGGCACATGCTGGCATGATCAACCCAGAAGATCGATGGAAGACCCTACAAATTAATGGCCCTGTTGCCCATTTTGAAGTGCAAATAAGGGTGAAGTGTGACGAAAATTACTACAGTGCTCTGTGCAACAAGTTCTGTGGCCCTCGAGATGACTTTGTTGGGCACTACACGTGTGATCAAAATGGAAACAAAGCCTGCATGGAAGGTTGGATGGGAGAAGAATGCAAACAAGGTAGTATGTTTCCTTTGTCTTGGATTAGCCCTGGTGTGTGTAGAGTAGGTGTAAACTGCAGCAGGTATTTGTGGTGTCAGTGCTGTAGTATATTAATTTTAGCACTTACAGGCTCTGTCCTTTCAATACAAATCTTTAAATAAAACATCCTCTGTGAAGAGTGGAGCACAGGATCCAGTGTTGCTTCTGGTGTGCGCTGTGGACACATCTGAACAAATTTAATATTCAAAGTAGTGAAACATCTTTTTACTAATTGACTTCATTCAGCGGTGGCGTTCCTTCAAAGCAAAATGATGTATCACATCTCTTAATGTAAGATTTTATTGGAGTGATATCATCACTAATACAGTAGACTTTAATCCTATAAAAATGCCCTCATAACACTGTTACTGCAAATGAAAAAGTTTTAAATGTAAAGTGTGCAAAGCTGAAAGCTTTTTGATAGCTCTTAATGGGAACAGAAATTCAAGTGTAATCATCTCTTTTAATGTACCACTCAATCAAATCTCTCTGCGTTTTGCCTTCAGTAAATAATTAGTGCTAAAATTATTTGACATACTCTTCTTTCTGCTGAGGGCTTCTTGGTTTTGTTTTCTGTTCCTTTTCAGTAAAAAGCTTGTTAATGATGGGGAGGACCATTTTTAGGGCTTACTCAAGGTCATGTATCACTTAAACTTTGGGATTTCCAGCATTATACCGGGTTTTAAAACAGCTGTATTTTATAAAAGTTTCAGTGCTGACACTCTTGCTGCAAAGCCTTCTGGCTGTAATGGTGCTGTGTTCTGTGAAATAACTGGAAGCAACAACTATTGGAACATGGCAAAAGGCAATCTGCTTTGCACACACAACAGACAGGCTAAATGACAGGAGCCCTACCTGAACAGCTCCAGATTGCTGCTGTACTGATGGATACCTGGCTGCCCAGACTGATGCCTAAATCTTTTTGTGTCTACAGCTGTGTGTAAACAAGGATGTAATTTGCTCCATGGGGGCTGCAGTGTACCTGGGGAATGCAAGTAAGTCTGCGTGCTTATCTTTTGGTTTTTTTGGGAGTACTGATCTCTCTAGTGTCCTCCGTGTATGATGCTACTTTTAAAAAGTCTGCTTTAAAATGGAAAAATTCTGTACCAGAACATGGATGGAAATGGATTTGAAGTAGATGTCATGTGTGTAACAACTGCATATACTCTAAACTGTTTTGTGATGCTGTTCAATTTTTTGCCTGTATAGGACTGAACAGATTTGCTTTGTGTAGTTCAAAACTGTGCCTTTATCAAATGAGAAAAATCTATATTATTATTTTCAAAATCTTTAGTAATTTAATGTCTATATATTTGTTTCTCTCAGATGAAAAGGGCAGCTTGCTCTTTGGACTGTTAGACTAGGAAATGCTCACAGTCCTAGAGCACTCAATATGCATTTTGATCACCAAAATATAGTAAATTTTGCTATTCCAAGAAAAAAAGGGTTTTGGTAGTAATAGAGATACAGTAGCAACTCCAACCTAAACTTTCCACCCCAGGTAAATTTTTTTGATCCCTAAATATGAGAGAACAGAGTGAAATGTTCCCTTAACTTTATGATGCAGCTTAAGTAGACTGTGATAGCAAGGGCAGTTGATTGTTTTCCTGTAAAGGTTCAGGCATTCAATGTAGTAGGTTAAGGGGAAATGAGTGTTATTTTTACACTGGCTGTTGAAGAAATGGGACAGGTCTACTTGCAAGTTTGGGATCCTCTGTAAGTTGAGTTTATTTGTGGTCAGAGTGGTATGCACCATTGTAAGGATGGATTCACACAGCCGTTCCTTAGCACACTGTGTTGAACCTGCTTGATTGGAATGATGTGGAACTGAACTGTGGCTGCCAGAACCCCTGAGGGCTGACAAATACCACTTTGTGGCAGGCTGTGACAATTTAGGGCAATTTGGCTTCATCCTTCTGGCTACTACAGCCGCCACAGAAGCGGCAGAAATGGGATGCGGATAGTTCAGCTTTGCTGGGCTTAGACCTGAGCTGGGGTTGAGGTGCCAGTTCATGAGCTGTGGTAGGTGACATGCAGACAAGTCCCATCCTGCTGCAGAGCCTCATGTTTTTAACAATTGGGGATGGCAGATAAAGTAAGCCTTAAATCATTGCACCGCAGAGTGGTTTCTTACTGCCCTGAAACTTCCATCAGATGCTGCTGACTTCTTGGAAGGTTTGTTTCATTGTAGCTCTCTGATCTGACTGAAATCTGTAAATTTGAAGCTCAGTGCTTTGGTTTTTGTGTGGTTTCACTTCTCAAGCTATAAAATTTCCTTTAAAAGATTTTTTCAAGGAAGATGTTTAAATGATGGCTTCCTTTTGTGTAAGAAAGAATATTTTATATGTAAGTTATTTGTGATTTTTCCATATCACTAAATATCTTCCTTGTGATTTCAAGTATTGAGTGCTCCTATGGTTGGGCATCTTTTTGCTACAAGTAGAGATTGTGGTTGAGAGCTGGGCCAGTATCATTTCTGCCTGAGGAAGAAACACTCCTTCCCTTGAGACTTCTGAGAATGCATTTGTTCCTCTTGAGAGCCTATTTTAGTGAATTTTGATTCATGTAAGGGTTTCTGGTGTCCTGTAGGTCTCAAAGTAGCATTCTAGGAGCCTGTGAATATTTGCTTTTCAAATGTGAGAAGTCTTTGACTAAATGTGTAAAAGAAACAGATTTAAGCAAATACAAAGCAGTACCTTTGTTTGGTTGGGGGTTTTTTTGGGTGGGGCCGGGTGGGTGAGAGGGCAGAGTTTCCTTTTTAGCTTCCATTTCTCTGTGATACCAGCTGTGTCTGAGAAGGCAGATGCTGGAGAGGAGGAAGGAGGTTTCAAGAAGGGAATATAAAGCCTTTGAAGCTGCAGGGGCTGGGTGGCTGTTACCTTTTTCGAGGTGCCTGTCAATAGGTGGTCTCACATGACCGAAGCCTATCCTTGCATCCTGGAGCTGATGTGAAGAAGCATCTGGTGTTGTAAGTCCAGGTGTTCCCTTGTAACCTGCCCAGCTAAACTGAGCTCACAAAAATAACCCTGAGTCTATCGAAGGGCTCTGTCCAGGTATCTTCTACTTTGTTGGGTGGATTCTCTCATTTGAAAGAAAGTACTGAGGGGAGGAATAGTGGATTGTATGCAGTTTACCTTGTTTCTTGATGCCTTGACGCTCAAGTCAGATCCATGATCAGCAAGCTGAAGGAGAACAATGGCTTTTCTATGTGTGGCCACTCTTTGTAGTATTGTAGAAAGTCCTTAGCTATCTCTTCAATGGTGGTTTGGTAGCTTGAGCACGTTCACACAGCTGTCTTTAAATTGTATTCTGTCATAGTTACTAGACTATACTGGAAATGTTGCTTTTAACCAAAATGGATAATATTTTCTGTAGAAAAATGATGCTGGCCTGAAAATAAACAAGGCTTACAGACATGACCTTTATCTTTAGCAGTACAAAGGAAGCTGTTATTTAAAAGAAACTGCTATGTTTGGTGCTATTGAATTTTAATCTAGATGCCTTCATCCTGGCTTCTGGACAGCTGCCACTGTAATTTAACAGGTGAAAACAATGTCCTTTTTTAATTCAGAAAGAAAATAAAAATGTGAGAAAAAATATGGGTGTGAGGTAGTTGGGAACCAGCTGGTGCTAAAAGCTACTTAATTGCCAAAATTTGCAGTGCTGTTAGTAAATAGAAAAGCTGGAAAATGGTTTCCATCTTCAACTTGCATGAAAATGGAGGTAAGTTAGGCAGAGGCTCCAAGGCTTCAACCAAGGTCTCAAGAAAAGATCTACCCTCCATTTTTTATGTTCCAGTGTAATTTAGAGCTGTTCTTGGGTTGAAAGTTACACTAAAATCAGAAGTAGCTAAATGACCTCAGACTGTTAATAAAGGCTACGTCACTGGTTCTGGATGTGCATCATCTGTTGGTCGAGTTCATGCACCCATTTGCTTTGAGAAAGTTACAGTGTTGAGATGTTTTTCCATTTCTTTTGTTGAGTTTCCATCAAAATGGAAAATAAGTAGGGATGACCAGATGTCTCAAAATGACCTGATGTAGGAAATGATTTTGTGGTGTGGCTGGGTCTAGGTGATGAGTTTTTGTCATTGTGGAGGCAATTCAGCGAAAATGAAAATTTCCTGAATAAAGATGAAAAATACATCCTTGAGGACACCAAAAGCAACTTAGCTGAGTCTTGCAAGAATAGGAAATGCTGCCATCCTGAAGAGAAAACAAATCAGTCTTTATCCATCGTGCATAAAGAAAAACAATAAACTTTGGTCTGTAGTGGCAGGCTAAATGATCTTTTTTTATTGACTTCACCAGACAAAAGTAGTAGGAGGGATTATCAAAGACACAACAATTGCAGAGCCCTGATGTGGGTGCTTTTTGTATGTTTTTACGTCATTTAAAGTACTTTGTTAAATTCCATTAAGCTGTCTAGATGAGAATGAAGCTTGATCTAATGGCTCATATCTGGCTTGGGTTCAATGACCGTATGAAATTAGCAAAGTTGAATGTAGAGAAACTGTCAGCGACAGTCTCTTTCCTGATTAAAACTGCTGACCTGGGTATGTTTGGTACCACTCATAAGCTGTCACTAGGCTTAACAGCTCAATCTTTCACTTCCTTGTTATCCAGCATGGTATGGCTTTGGTTGTGGTCCAGATATGCCTCATATCTGGCCTACACTGTCATAGTCCTGCCAGGATGATGGTATTTTCAGAAGTCTTTCTACTTTTCCTATTGCCTTTGAATGTTTGTTTCTCATCTAAAGCAAGACAAAAGGAGTCAAATCCCTAACACTGCTCAGCTTGTGTTCTGGAGCCATGGTTAAGAGCTAGGTTTTGTCCTGGGAAATGCCAGTCTTACTTTCCACAACTGATACAAAAATTTCTTTAGAATGTGCAGACTAACTGAAATTAATTAGAAATGGGATCATTAGTAGTACTCCAATGTGAATTCTGTGCAAGGTGAACAAAGCAAGCGTACTTGTTTTAAAAGAACTTTTAAAATAAATTAAAGTTTGTGTGCTTTGAACTGACTTGTTCTAGAACTATATATGACAGTTTTAGTTCTATGGTTTTGGTGATTTTATGTTTGTTTGGTTTTGTTTAAGCATGTACCTTATCTTTGTCCCATTGAAAAAGTTTTGTCAAGCTTTCTGTCCAGTGCCATGCCTTCTGTAGCCCTTGTATTCCCCTTCAGCAGTCCAGCAGTGCCTGCAAGGGCTGTGGGCATCTCCCAAGTGGTTTTGCTCCCTTCATCTGTCACTTTAAGGGCCAGACCCTGCTCAGCTATTATTCAGTACTTTCTCTGGAGATACAGGAACAAAAGCTGGAATGGCAAAATGAGCTTACTACTACCTGGAGTATTGGGGGTATAACAGTGTTCTAGAGAGTCTTTGTTAAATCTTAGACTGCTCAGAGGCTATCCTATTTCATCGATGTCTCAATTGTGGTTTTGTGATGGTTGGGTGGATGACATGTTTAACATCAGCACTGGGGAACTCTGTCCTTTTTTTTTTTTTTTTTTTAGAAAACCCTAGCACCTGGATTCTTCTAAACTCTTTCTTGGGTATAAGGTGATCCGGTGAGGCTTCTTAAAACAGGTTGTTATTGAAAGACTGTAAAGGAATAGCAAAAAGTCATAGAGAGCTGGAAAAAAAAAAAAAGGAAATGTAATTCCTGCTTCTAAAAGTTGGGAGAAAGTAAGAGGTGGGGATCTTCCATAGTTGTTCCAGAATGGAATTATGAGAAATCTCATAGGCTGCTCTGAGCAGCAGTAAACTAGAAAAAAACCCTTGTTTGGGTAGTGTGCTTAGCTGCTTTGTCATCTGACCAGTTCAATTCCTGCAACACTGGACTGCCCATGGTGCCTAAAGAGCGTGGGGCTGCTGTTTGGCCCTGCAGGAATGCACTTGGTACTAGGACTGGGATGTCTCCTCTTTGGTGTAAGATTTCCTATCACAGCTTCAGGTTTCAAAGATCTTATAATATTCTTGCAATTGCTGTGTCTTTCATCATGTTAAGTTCTCTTGCCTGTTGTTATAACCAGTGTGCTTTTATTATTGTTTCTTACGTCCTAATGGTGAGCCCTTAGGGAATGTTGGCAAGAGTTTCACGAGTAGACACCTTAAGTTAGGCAAAGAATCCCATGTTTTGCTTCTTCATTGGTCAAGGAACGCTCTGCATTCACTTGCTTATGAGTGAGTAGGAAGATATAGAGCATATCCTAAAGGTGGATCTGCATCCAGGAGATGTGAGCCAGTGTGCAGGAAGTAAAAACATGTAGTGCTTGAACTTGTGTCTGCAGCAGTGTGGGAAGTGCAGCTGAACTAGAACAGTAAATCAAAGCAGCACAGAGAACCCAAAATGACGCTCCAAACACTTCAGGGCTTTAAATTTTAGACTCTCTAGTCTGTTCTTGTGGCCTGAATGCCTGTTTGCAGCTGGAACACACTGAGTGTGCTCCTGGCATACACTGTCTAACGTTACCTTAGTTTAACCTAAGAAGAATCCAATTCCTTTGTTCCAAAAGAGCTCTGTGATGTGAACTAACACACCATCAACAGGAATGATCAGGCAGTTCACGTAAAAAACATGTTCCTGGTGTGAACTAATGCAAATACAGGCACACCCTTAGAGCCACTTATGTAAGTTAACTGAGCAATGTTCTGCCTAAAAACTTTTGAACCATCCCCTCTTTTAACTTGTTCTCGAAACTCTACGTAGTACTGGAGTGAGACTGTTAGCTTTCAATAACTTCCTTTATTAGAGGAGAAAAAGGTTTCTAGGGAAAGGTTTGTATCTTTTGGTGTGACAAGAATGCTGGGGGTGAGAGGAAAAGATAACAAGCTTTCAGGTAATTAAATTATTTGAGTTCATTAGTGAGCATGTTTTCCATCGCTATTCACAAAATTATCTTGCCTATTTCAAAGGCAGGAGAGTGGGCAAAGTGCTTCTGTGATAAATATTAGTGTGTCTTTACTGTACTAATTAACATTGAATCCAGATGCTCAGAATTGTAAGATCTGACAGCTGGACAATATTGCTGCCTGCTGTGCAACAAGTAATCTCCTGAAAGTTTAAACAGACTTTCTTATGGTTATTTTAAGTAAATAACTAATATAAAGCTATTGTTCTGGCCTTTGCAACGCCATCCTGTTCACGTCACTAGAAAATTTAGTGGTTTTCTATTTAAGAGGGTTATTTCTCCCCCACCCCTGAATGATGCATTTTGCTTCTGCTCTTAATGTCACTGTTTTGCTTTGTTTTCCTGTGTGTTGAGTGTTTTGGCCTCAGCTCCCACTTGAAACATGATTGGGAGAAGCTCCCTCCAAAAAGTCTGCTTATAAAAAGATGTATAAATACATCACAATGATGTTTCTTCGCTCCTTGTAGGATGTGCAATATATCAGTAAGGTGTAACCTGTGATATTTAAAGGTTTATACCACATTGCGTACATCCTACCTAAGGTTTTTAAAATTTATTTTTAGGCCCCGTATTCTGGCATTGACTTCAGAAATAGACTTCACTTCGGTGGTTTAGGTGTCGTTATGCATGAAGTGCTGACAAAGCTCTGTAAGTAGGTGTAGAACAGAATTTATTTAGGTATCCTCTCATTCTCGTGAATTACAGAGCTTCTTGTAAGGTTAACCAGCATAGATTAGTGATTGGATGAGATGTGCAGTACGAAGTTTCTCAGCTGAACTTTCTGCATAGAAGTGGTTGAACCAGGAGAACAAACTATGTGGGAAGATAATACAGAAGAGCTGAGTTGAAGGTGGCCATTGAGAGCACCCTGACTTTCTGCTGCTAGCAGAGGCATCGTCCTTTTGGATAAGGAGGCATTAATCGTGCAGGGTGCTGAGGGGCCATGGTTCACAGACCATCAGGGTCTGGGTACATCTTTTCACCTTTCCACATTGCTTCTATAACTGCCGCTGCAGGATTTGCCATAAAGTCATGGAGTCTGAACAACATTTCCAGGGTCATCTAGTCCCACCTCTTTGCCCAAGGAGGTCTAGTTAGACCCATCTAGTTAGTTCCTCCTCATCTGGAAATGTTCAGTTTCAACCAAGCTCTCACTAAATAAGTATAACATCAACTTCTTCAGAGGAAAGCAAAAGCCACTGTCATATTTTTACTTAATTATATCTCTTTGAGAAGAACATAAGAAAAACATAGTTCTGCAGAAAAATCTATTTTACTAGACTTGATAAGTTTAGTTTTTCACTGGCCCCAGGAAAAATAAAACCCCCAAATGTTCTATTTAATTATTTTTCCCACATCCCCCTGCCTCTGAGTACATATGTACCTTTGAACTGCCTGTAGTGATGAGTGCATTTGTAGGATTCCCTGATGCTAAATTTACTGCTTTAAACACACTGAGATTTAATGTAGAAAGTCCTTTTTCCTTATCCTGAAATTCAGCTGTTTGAAGCCCTACTGAGCTGGATTGTTGTGGCTTTATCTGCTTGTCAATGACAGCAGTGTTTTTTCTGCACAGTTGCAGTTTTTCTAATCTGAAGATTGAAATGTTATCTGGAATTTTTGCTAATGTTAACTCCTGCCACACCTCCACTTCCTCCAGCCTTTTGTTTGAATTCTCGATTTTCTGTTGCCACCAGACTCTCGTCTAAGGAGAATGGAAACTGTGAAGCGTGCCTGTAGAATTACTAGATCTGTTCTCCAAATTCTTGGTTTCAATATAACCAACAATTGTTCTCCCCCTATTACACTTTGTCTGTGTTAATTCTGACCCAAAGGGATGCTTTGGTCTGGGAGCAGAGGCCTGTGCTTCAGCCTTCCATCAGGAAGTTACTAAACTGTAACAATCTATTTATGGTAGCTTCTTTGTACTGCTAATAACCCAACAAGGGCTAAGATTGAGCCAGGTCTGATTTTGTTTTGCATGTGCTGGATTGTGAAGACAAGTTTGAGCTGATGAAGTCAGCAGAGGGGAAGGACAAAGGAAGTAGAATCTTGATTCCAATAAGAATTTTCTTTGTCTGTTGAACAATGAGAATCCTTATAGATTCTCTATATTTGGCTTTCTTATTTTGTCAGATGTGAAATATTTAGAATTGCAATTTAGTTGATTCTTGACTGGAATGGGAGGGCAGGGAAGAAGTAACTTTAGCCCACTGTTAGCTGCACTGGCAGTTTCCTTTTGGCTTTTGCACAATGGTTGGTACTTGAAAAGGAGTTCTGCTTTGGGCTTTTCGTTTTGGTTTTTTTCTTTTTCCTAAATGATGTTGAGTTTGTGTTTGTACCATTTGGCTTCTCACAGTCAATCATTAATCATTTTCATCCTTTTTTTTTTGTCTTGATATTTTTGTCAGAAATGACATACCCATACCCATGAATGACATACAACATACCCATTTCTGGGTTGGTTTACCTTTATTGATCCCATCTTGCTCTCAGGGTGAGCTGAGATCCATGTAAGCATTATCTTTTTAGAAGGAAGTGGAATTAATGCTGCTCTAGCACCTGTTAATGTAGGATGCGACCAGACTTCCTGTTCAAGAGGAAATCCTAATTTACTCTTCCTTGTAAACTGAAGGCTGATCAGCTTACCACATAGTAACCTTTTGACTTGTAAACATTGTGTTCCTTTGGACTGCTTTTAGCCTCTAGAAATTATTTCCCTCAGGCTTGGTGGTAACTTTAACAGTAAACTTTGACTGTGCTGAATATCATGAAAAAGCAGCAACCTTTTTTCTGCTGAAGTAATTTTAATGCCATCAAGCATACCTACAAACTCGAGTAGGTGCTTAAGATGCCTTCAGTTTCTAGAAGGGGGCTGTATTTTTCTTTGTACTCTTAAGCACTGCTGCAGTGTTAAACAAAGAAACTTGTTATCCGTTGGCTATGGAGAATAAATTGAGTTATTGTGATTATTTGCTTTGTGATGCAGACTTTCAGCTCTTGAAAATGCTTGTTGTATGTGGGTGGGGAGTTGGCTCTGGCTGGGATAGTCATGGTGAATCACTGGCAGTAGTGCCAGGTTTGGCATGGATGAAGATTTGGGTTGGGGCCAGTAAAGTGAGTTGCAATGCTTTTTTTATTGTTTATTACCATCCTCTGAAAAGATTTTTCTGTCCTTGAGGAGGAAGGAAGAGATCAAATTTAGCAAGAGCAGTATTTGTTTCCTCTTGCTGCTGCTGCAGATGAAGAAGGAGGCTTCTAAAATATGAGTGTTCTCCAGACTTCTGCCAGCCCTGCTCAGAGGAGCAGTCGAGGGCTCTGGGCTGGGTGCTCAGCTGAGGCTCTCCTTGCAGATCTGCAACTGGGAGCTTTTCAGGGCAGGAGCAGGTACTGGGACATGAGCTCAAAGCAGTTCTAGAACTTTGTATGAGAAGAATGGTCTTGCAGAGATCTGCATCTAGATTCCTTCTGCCAATGTAAATAGTAAGAATTTAAATACTGTGCTGCCAGCACAGCTTGTTCTGTTCCTCTGGGGATTGATCCAGCTTACTGAAACAGTGGAAGGGGATTGATTCACAAGGAACCAAGACTCCTCATTTATACTTCTCTTCCTTGTCTTCTGGCACTGCCCCCCCAAAGACTTAATTTATTTTCTGCTCTTTTATACTATTCAAATCATGCGGATAATGAATGGTAGTGTTAAATCTAAAAAATGTCGTTTCGTTTCTAACATTTTTTTCCCTCTAGGCAATAGGGCTGCACTGCTGTGCTTGTGCCCAACTCCCATTCAGTGTGATTTTATGCATCTCTTTGTTGCTAGTATGTCTCCTGAATTCTGTGTAAGAAATACTCTCTTAACAGGCAGAACATTTCTTCTGTTGGTCCAAAAGAGCAGGTTTGCTATTTCTTGGTACTTAAAATACACATGAAATATAAATAATATGTTAAAAAAATCATTAACCTATGCCCTCCCCCTCTATGCCCCCAATAAGTTCAGATTTTAATACTTTCCTGTAGCATAAACAGTTACTTCTTTTAGCAGAGTTCTGTTACAGATTAACATAAAGATACTGGTCTCAGAAGAAATCTTGGGGAAAAAATTCAACTCTAAAACAAATGAATTATTAATGGCTTTTGTTTCTGTTCTCACTCCTCCTTTCTCCAAAGAGTACTTTTTCTATACTGTCAGTAGAGAATACTGAGGATATAATTGAATAAATCTGTAAAAAAAGGTTTTCTTGAGAAACCAGGCCTTGAGAAAATTGTCAAGACTGCTGCCTCTCAGGCTGCCCTGGTCCTTTAAGGCTGTAGCACTCTAGAGCAAATTGGCTATTATCTTGAAATCTCTCTTCGCAGAAAACCTCTGTGGTGCTCAGTGCAGTAAGCCAGCAGTCTCCTTCTGAAAATCAATTTCAACTTTCTTGTATCGATCCCAATTTTTGTCCTAGTGTGAGATGATTATGTGAAGATGGGACTTCTTGTGAAAGAACAACTAATTCATGTCCAGTTCTCATAACATGTAGTGCTTGGTGGTGTTTGTTGCCATGGTGTGTAACACACTTGAGCAGGATGAGTTTCTGTAAGGATGTTCAACAGGACTAGTTGTGTCCCTTCTAAACAGGATAAATAAAGTTTTGTTATCTGTTGCACACTGAACAGTTGACCTTGTTCTTGAGAATGGTAAGTGTAGTGTTGTAAATACATGTAATGCTGATAATGAAGCATCATGTTGCTAACTTTTAACATGTGAACTTACGTCTTAGGTGTCATTATGGTTGGCAAGGACAGTTCTGTGATGAGTGTGTCCGCTACCCAGGCTGTGCTCATGGGAGCTGTAATGAACCATGGCAGTGTAATTGTGAAACCAACTGGGGTGGCCTGCTCTGTAACAAAGGTACTTAACATTAATGTACAGGAAAAATAAGTTGCATGATTAACTGATAACTCATTAACCCTTTTTTTTCCTGCTAGTGTGCAACTACCCGAGTGTTTCTGTGCCTTAGTTCTTGTGTGGCAGCTGGTGCCTAGGCATCAGAAGTATAGGAAGTTCAAGACAAAAGGCTTGGAATTGTCCTGACTCTTCTAACTCCTGCAGTTGTCTCTTGTTCATTCTTCCCTGTTCTGTGGATAGTTACCAGATCACAGGCTAGCCATTGGAATATGGGGATGATGTGGGTGAAGGATGTTCAAGCCAGAAAGGCATCTCTGTGTCTGGCTAGGGATTAAAATGGTGGGATCTGTGTTCCCTGCTGACTGACCCTTTTCTCTGTGCAGATCTGAATTACTGTGGGAATCACCACCCCTGCCTGAACGGCGGCACCTGCATGAACACCGAGCCCGATGAGTATCGCTGTGCCTGCCCCGACGGCTACTCGGGAAAGAACTGCGAGATCGGTACTTTGGGATATCACATCTCTCTTTGCAGATCTGCAACTGGTTTAGGCACTTTTACATTTCAGTGGGGATATGCTCCATGTTTCCTGTGCTTTAGCCTGGCTATTCAAAAAATCGCCAAAGACAACAGAAATGCTGCACCAGTTTCCCTTTAGATAAGACTGAGAATATTTCTTCCCTTTGACTTCTCTTACTTAATCAAATATGCAATTGGGCTGTAGTCTCATGAAATAGGTTACACGTGTGGCTTTCCCAGTTACTGTTCTCCCTGCTGCCCATTTTCTTGTCTTCTGGCTTGCTGGCAAACATGCATCTTTTCCAAGCTGGGGACTAAGAAAGGTGAAAGTGATGGACACTTCAGTTTCTACTCTGATGTGGGGCTTTGGCCTAATTTTTAGTTGGCTGAATTGTGTTGACTATCCTTTTTAAATAACTGAAACTTAGTCTTGTCATGTGGAACTTGTAATACGTTTGATTAATAATGAAATGTTAACTACTGTGGAAATGTGCTCAAACCCTCTTACAGAGTAACCTTGAGCAGTCTGAACAAAAAGTGTCTTCCTCCTGCCTATTGGCAAAATGGAGGAGAGCATTTAAACCACATTTGTGATGAAGTATGGCTTTGACTTGAGTCTAACAGATCTGTGTGTTGAAAAACTGCTTCCTATCTCAACCACAGTACAAAGATAGCATGTTGCTTTTTTCTGTCTCTGTATGTGTTACACAAAGACCAAAATGTTCATGTTCTGGGGACAGTTTTGGTCTTTGGAGACGTCGTGATTATTCTCACTTTAGAGGTAAATGGGCAAGAGTGCAGTTTCTAGTTCTTTCATATTTTGCTTTAAGGATTTGATGTTTGGAGAAAAATTGAAGCTTTTGATTTAACTTTTTCACATGTAGTGTTCAGTTGGGTGTTCTGTTTCTTTGTCGTGATGGGTTGTTAAATCCTTTTTTAAAATGTGATATTTACAGTCTTCTCATTATGAATTTTGCTGTTGCTTGATAGCTAAAAGTTTAGGTGGAAAGAACCACTTTTTTTTCCACCTCACTGCTTGGCCTTAAATTCACTAAACTATTATCAGCAGAAGGTTTTCAGAGTTAATCAGGATGTAGATCTTTGAACTTCATAAAGTGCTATGTGGTATTAAAGATACCATCAAAACTTGCATTTTGCTTCAGCTGGTAGAACGTGATGTAAAGTTTAGGCTAAAAAGGATGAAATCTTGCTATAGCTTGCCCTGAAAGCTGTGGGGGAGTAGCTTGGCTTTTCAGGTGAGGAGGCAGTGAAAAAGGGAGCCATATTACTTGCTGAGATCTGCAGTGATTTTTAACAGTAGGTTGGTATGTGAGCTGCTTTAGGTACTGATACTGAAAGCTTCCTTGGCTTTGGAGAGGGGAAACTACCAAAAGTTACCAAAAAGAAGTTACAGAAAGGTTGTCCCTCCTCAACCTGATGGTTGCTTTGTGCAGCCTGTGCCAGTGTTACAGCCCTACATGGAGTGACAGTGAGCAGCCCTGCCTGTAAGCACCTCTATTCCCTGCTGTTTCCAAGGAACAGTGTTAGAGTGAAGCTAAACAGACCTTTGATACTTAAGCTACTACAACTGTTTAGACCTCTGCTTACAGCACGTCTGTTTTGTCTCACTGGAGTTAAAAGAAGTGCTGGAGCACTCTGGAGGTGGAAGTGCGTGGCTGGAAGCAGATTGTTAATGGGGAACTTTGCTGGTTCCTTGGATATTGAAATAGAGTGACCTGTCTGTGCTTAGGCTTTCTAGTTTTTTTTTAGGTAGGAAGGATGATACATCTTCAGTAAAATCCTGCTTCAGTTTCCTACTGGGAATCTTAACTCTCTACAAATGGGAGAGGAAGGCTCCAAACTTCTGTGCTGGCATCTCTCCACTGCTATTTCTGTTGGTTACTTTTAGCCAGTGCAACTTTTAAGTGCAAGTTCTCTTTAATTGGTACTGGAAGAGTATTTAGCAGGAATTTCTTTCCTTCTTTCTCCCCAGCCGAGCATGCTTGTGTATCTAATCCCTGTGCTAATGGTGGAATTTGTCACGAAATTTCGTCAGGCTTCAAGTGTCACTGCCCGTCGGGGTGGAGTGGACCAACATGTGCTATTGGTGGGTATGCTTTTGCTGGTGACTGACCTGTTGGGTTGGAAGGGTTGATGCAGCTTACTTGGTGGTATCGTGCTCTGTGGGTTTGGAATTTGGTGGTAGTCTACTACTTTCCACGTCTTTTAACAGCTGAGCACTGGCAGAGTGAAAAGAGGAGGGTTCTGTGCAGCCCACAGTATTGACTCGATGCAGTTGAGATCTGTTATCAAAAAGTTACCAAAAGCATAGCTGGACCATATCCAAAAGCCTGTTTGACAATTCCTGACTCCTTAGCTGCTCTAAAGCAAAATACAGAATGGTTTCATTTTGAGAAATATAAATGTGAAGGTCAAAGGTTCTCCCCTTTTTTAGTAGTAGAAGAGTAGATTTGCACACTTAAATGCTTAAATGTCTGGTTCAGAGGACAGAGAAGTGGTTGAAATGTACTGTGGGACTATAACTGGTTTGCATGTTGCCTGTGGTTTAAGGAGGCTTACCTGTCTTTAAAGAGCAATTGTCCTCAAAAAAAAAACCCCAAAAAACCAAACAAATAACCCTGAAAATTACCAACCACAGAACCAAAACTGGCTAAATTTGTGTCATGAATCTAGGAACATGACTTTCAATGAACATGCAAGTCACAGGTAGGTTAGCTGATTCTTCTTTGTGGTTTGCAGATCTTCTCTTCTCTGTCTCAAGGATGTGAGAAAAGCCTAAGTAAAAGTTAAGCTAGAAACATTAGTCTGTTCCTAAGCTTGTTTGTTTGTGCGTTCTCCCCCTTCATCTCAAACTAACTTTGAAGCAGAACCTGCTAAGCCAAGCCTTAGGCTGTGTAATGGAAGGGCCCCCTTTAACTTTGCAGATATTGATGAGTGTGCATCGAACCCCTGTGCTCAAGGAGGGACCTGCATTGATGGTGTCAATGCATTCGAGTGTATTTGTCCACAACAGTGGATTGGAGCAACTTGCCAGCTTGGTAAGTAATTCTAAAGCTTTGGAGACCGCTGGAGGTTATTCCTAGACAGTGAATAACTCTGTGTGTTTCTGGCATGGTGTTTATTGAAGAAAACATGTTTATTGAAGAAATATGTGTTATTGGTATCTTAGATCCTCTTTAGTAGATCTTAAACCTAGAAGTTTCAAGTGGATCTCTAACTACTTAAGCCCCAACTTAAGCTTACTTATAATAGTTCTTTTAGAATGCCATGTAACTTTTCTGTTGCAAAATGCAGTGTTGGTGATGGTAGCTCCTTCTCCATGGTGGCAGAACAGTGACTAAGCTTGTGGAGGCTGGGAAGGGATTTGCCCTGACTAACAAATTGCCTTTTTGAGTTTTGGCAAAGGGAAGAGTAAGATAATGTGCATGTGCCGCTATAGGCAAGTGTGCATTAAAATCCTGTGGTATGTAGATGTTTTTAGTGCCCTACTAGTGTATAATATGAGCTTCTGATGCTTGGATTGCATGGACACTTTGCTTGGTGCTGTGGTAATCTGTTTCTGGGTTTGTTCTTTATTCTATTCTTTATTTTCTCTTCTTTCACAGATGCTAATGAGTGTGAGGGGAAACCCTGTGTTAATGCTTACTCTTGCAAAAATCTCATTGGTGGATATTACTGTGACTGCATTCCAGGATGGACAGGAGTAAATTGTCATATCAGTTAGTATTTCTTTAGTATGTATGTTGACAGTAGGATGCTTTGTTATTAAAAAAAAAATGATGATGAGTGATAGGATACACACTTTTACAAGGAAAAAATACCTGTTGTCAGGATTTTTCTAACTTCTAGTAATGTAAATTGAAAATACTGTTTGAAAATTTATTTTTAAAGGTAATTGGTATTAAAGTGAGCTTAGATATACACTTAAATAACTAATAAATCTGACTCTTTAATGTTTCTGAATGATATATGCTGATTCAATTTAAAATACTTTTAAGTTAAAATGTTAGATTTTAAAGTAACTGATATTGATACCTCACTTGTAGTACACTGTAGTAGAAATATAGAATGCAATTTTCTATTAGATATGTTGTAAAAATGGAGATGTCTTAAGACTTCGATAATCCTTCCTTTCCATTGAAACATCTAGAAAAAAACCTTTTTGAAAATCACTTGTTCTCCATTTTTATGCTAAACCTATACTTTACAGCTTAGTCTTCCAAATAAATTCTAATGCTTTGCATATTTTATCCATAGATATAAATGACTGTCATGGACAGTGCCAGCATGGAGGGACTTGTAAGGTAACTCTTGTTCATTACATTCCATGTTGAAAATTAATCTTTCTCAGACTGGTTATGAGTTCTGTAGTTTGCAATTACAGTTTGGTTAAATTAGTTCAAATGTTAAAAATGTAACACTGCACGTGCAGACTCTTGCACCCATTTCACAAAATAAAATTTTGTGGTGGTACTGCTGGTTGCAAATCCAGAATACAGAAATAACTTGAATTTTTGTGTGCAAGTTTTGTCAGTAAACAAATCCTTCAACTTTTGCTTCTTTTCCCTGCTCTGTGAAGGATGAAGTGAACGGTTACCACTGCTTATGCCCTCGAGGTTTCACAGGAAAAAACTGTGAGATAGAAACCGATGAGTGTGAGAGCAATCCCTGCCAGAACGGGGGCCGGTGCAAAGACCTGGTGAATGGATTCACTTGCCTGTGTTCCCAGGGATTCTCGGGAGTCTTCTGCGAGGTGAGGGCAGCGCAGACATTACTGCAATGCTTGTCATGGACTGAATTCTTGAAAGAAATATCTCTCTGGGTTTAAATGGGAGTAACCCAAGTCTGGAGTGTTGCTGCCTATCATAGCTGTTACCTGATACTCTGAATAAGCAAATTTGTTGTGCAGCGCTGTCATAGTAGCTGTAACGCTTGAATTTGCAGCCTGATAAACTGCAAGTTGTTGCCCATAGGTGTTTGCCTTCCTAAGTGTTCTAAGGCTGCAAGTATTCCTAAAGCTTGAAATGCTTTCCTTTGCAATTTTCAGAACCTGTTTCCTTTCCTTACACTAGAGTGCTTCAGGTTCTCATCCTAATAACGCTGAGGTACATAATTGAATTACCCTTCAAGTAATCCGACTGCTATTGGTAGGAGTATAATAATTATATATCGGTTATTTATATTATATATAATGGTGATAATTAACATAATTACTAAAGGCAGGCAGATAGGCAAGTATTGGCTCTCAGAACTTTCTCTTTGAGATCATTTTAGGAACATGTAGTTCTAGTGCTTAAGGATTCAGATCTGAAATATTGAAGTCTTAGTGATAATTCCTAAAGTACTTAATGGTAATGAAGATATTCCTCTTTCTGGGGAGGATGTTAGACTTTTTGTGTAAAATTATTTTGCATTAAGGATTCACTTTCTGGCTTTTGCTGATAGTCAAATCCATCTGAATCTCAGGCTTAGTATCAACTGGAGGCATTAGACTGGAAAGTTGTTGGATTTGCTCCAGAATTTTTTTTGTGGAGGATATTGCAGTGATGTCTCTTAAATGCTGAAGTAATTTTATTCTATGTCATTTGCGTCATTAAAGAAGCAGTGCACTCATTTTATTCAAAATTTAAAAGGTCTGCAGATACCAACCAGTTTAATAAAACTGGTGCAGCACCCAATAGCTCATGAACTGTTTCTGCATAAGGATCATAACTTCAGTGCTCTACTCTGGGCTGATTCATACAATACTGTGTAATTAAAGTTTTAGCAAATGTGCTTGAATAATAGAGGGGAGTTGGCTGCTTGCCTTGTGTGTTGCAGGAAATATCTACCATTGATTCCAGATGCAAAGTACCAGCTACTGAACTTGCATTGGGAAGGGGAAATTTACACTAATGGAAGGAAACAAATGGAGACATCTGATAGAGGAGATCTGAGAATCTTTCTTAGACCATAGGTTTTTTTTTATAGTTTGCTTTGAATGTTCTGTATTGAGATCACGAAATGGTTTGCTGAAAATTTTTCTGTTGCTGCTGGAGTTGTATGTGCTTCTCTGAATTAAATACTTAACACCATTTGTGTTCCTTCTCCTTTGGCTAGTTTTGCATTTTTCTCCTGTTTAGCTACTGAACTGCTAAAAATAGGGATCAAAACCACTATTGGACTTAATTTTATGTCTGTAAAAGCTATCTTTCTCCCAAGAGATGTGAAGAAGGAAAAACTGACTTGAGGGGAGAAAAGCAATCCTTAAGAATAATAATTTAGAGGAAAAATACTGTGATGTAAAAATGCCCCTTTTGAGGCTGCTTTGTGGATTTTGAGACCATTTTAGGGCATCACGAATCAGTGATCTTGTGTGTCAGTCTAAAGCAGAAAGCAGCAGAATTGTTTTGCCACAGCAATGTCTGTGTTAAAGGTTATATATTATGAAGGCGAGGTTTAAATTTTGCTCTCTGGATCAGATGATCAGAGTTCAAAGTGCATCTTGTGTATCTGTGTGCAAATTGGCGTGGTGATGGTATTTGTAAAAATAAGGCCCCGAGCAGCGGGATCTAGCTTAGACCTACTTTGAGCAGGAGGTGGGGAGTAGCTGACCTCTAGAGGTCCTTTCCAAGCTGTGTGGTTTTATAATAAATTCTGTATGTTAATTGAGATGGGAAGAGAATTTGCTCTAGGGGATGGGATTTTGTTCAGGTTCTGTGTATTTTAAGTCTCTTGCAGACACAAAGCTGACAAGTGCACTGGTATTTAACTTGCCTTGTAGCACTTGGTACGTGGGTGTGAAGGACAGAAGTGACTTATAATGATCCAGAGAAGTTTGCAGTGAGATGTCTCCTAATGGCTTAAGTAATTATTTACTGAGTTATTGCAAATGTGCTTATTCAGCCTCCTGCAAAGGAGTTTTTTTATCGGTGTCGGAAATGCTTTGTATTAGGGTAGACTAAAGTAAGCTGAAGTTTCTCTGTCTTGCAGGATGGAATGCAATATTTATGATTCATAAACCTTCTTAAAACTTGAGGTTCCTTGTACATTAGCTTCATCTGCGTCTTTGGCAAAGCAGATAGTGCTGCTTACTCCTGGGAAATGAAGCAGCTGCTGCTAACTGTGGTCTCTCTTACAGATGGATATTGATTTCTGTGAACCTAACCCTTGCCAGAATGGGGCTAAATGTTATGATCTGGGAGGAGATTATTACTGTGCCTGCCCTGATGACTACGATGGAAAAAATTGTTCTCATCTCAAGGACCACTGCAAGAACAATTCTTGTAAAGGTACCTGCTCTTGTCCATAAATCTGTCTTGATGGTGGTGCATTAAAAAAAAAGACATTTTGGGGAATAGTATAATGCAGAAATGTTTTTATTTTACTCTCTTGGACTTCATAAAATAGTGAGGCAGTGAGAGGAAATGTTCTTTATTTATAAAGAGCTAGATAATGACTTACAGCTAACATATAATTGTGATTAGTTTTAAATTTTGTAACACTTCTTTTAAAACTAAAATGTGATTAGTGGTACAGATCATTAGTCTAAAGTCTACACTTCTTTTTTAGTAATAGACAGCTGTACAATAGAAGTCTTCACTAATGCTACCCAAGAAGGAATCCGTTTCATTTCATCCAACGTCTGTGGGCCTCATGGACGGTGTATTAGTCAGCCAGGAGGGAATTTCACTTGTGCCTGTGACAGAGGTTTTACTGGAACATACTGTCATGAAAGTAAGTAGGAGCTTGTAAAAGGTTATTCTTTTTGCTCTACATTTATTTTAAAGTTAATGTTACGAAGCTTTACAACATAAGATAAAACATCCAGATTTCAGTAAAGCTGCTTAAAGCACTGTTTCAGATGTACTGCTTGGAATTGTTTCTTCTGGTAGCAGCCTTTGTAGTGGTTTACACTTCCTCTGTGAAAGAAAACTGGTTTTAGTCCAACTTCAATGTAAATGTGTCTGTACCCGCTACCTTTATGGACAGTCTTATGAGCCGCAGATTTCTCCAACATGAGAATGACAAAGAAGGGACTAGAACATGTATTGCTGGTCTGGGTGTTTTTTAAACCCCTGGATATTTTTGCCAGGTAAACTTAGTGCTCTGATTTGACTTGCTACATGAGAGACAATACAGCCAGAAACCCTACCAGGCTTGAAAACAGATGTTTGAGCTTTTCTTTTGCATGTGCACATGCAGTAATAACTTTGTGCTGCTTTTCCTAGAGACGCAAGTGTAGATCACTCCTCTGAGTAGGTGAAAACAGCCTTGAGGGAATAATTGTTGACTTTCTGTTGTAGATATCAATGATTGTCTTGGGAAACCTTGCAAGAATGGTGGGACATGTATCGATGAAGTTGATTCATTCAGATGTTTCTGTTCGAGTGGCTGGGAAGGAGAACTGTGTGACACAAGTGAGTAGTGCTCAGTGTTGCAGAGCCAAATGTTGTAGCTTTGTTGTAACAGATGGTTGGTATGTACTTAATAATGGGATAGTTTCTCTGTTCTGTAATTAAGTCTTGTTTGCAGAAGTATTTTCAGAAATAACTTCAGGTAGCTGCTCTAAAAGCCTCAGCTCCTTTAATAAGAGCAGAATCTAATTCTCTGGTATAGTTCAGCATTTATCTCAGGAGGAGAGAACTTTTTGTCCTGGGGCTAGGCAGAAGTGTTGGCCAAGAAGTGAACTAGGCCAGTTCATGTTTAAGACACCTCAGAGGAAACTGCAGTTGTTTCTTTTTCTGCTCTGAATGAAGCTCCTTCTAAAACATGATGGCAAGGACTTGCTGAGACTTATTACAGGACACGCATCAATTAAGATGTGAAATACAGACTGAGGAGCTTTTGGCAGCTATTGCTGTCAAAAGAGCCTTTTGTGTGGTCTAGATGAAGTTTGTTCTGAAATATTTATGTTCCACCTATTAAAATGTTTGTCTCAAGTGAAAGGAGCTTTCTCTAAAATCCGTGTTTGTGTAAGTATGTTTAATGTGTGTATGCATGCACATATGCATATATGTGGTTAAGCCACCTCTAATGGCTGTAACTGTTTTGGAACAGAGTTTAGAACAGAAGAAGGGAGCCTTAACTGTCTCTTGTTGATGTCCTGGGTTGGGGTTCCTTTTCAGGACGTTGTGGTCCCTACCAGAAAGCTCTTTCTGAAGTTCAGAATACAGCTGTTGGTAAAAAAAGAGCTACTTTGGTGCTCTACTGAGAAGCCATACTGAATGGTCCTGCTAAGCTGTCAGAAAGTCATAATTCATGTTGTTCTATATTAAATCAGAGTTTTTTCCTTGCTTGTATAAAGATAAACTTATAAAAATTAGGACTGCTGTCTTCCTAACTAGTACAAAATTTATTTTCTTTATGAAGAAATATTTTATGTTTTCTTCTGGCCTTGGTTGGGATAGATCATCTAATCTGAATAACTGTTTTTTTAGATTTCAATGACTGTTCTCCTAACCCATGTCACAATGGTGGCCGATGCATTGATTTGGTAAATGACTTCTATTGTGAATGTAAGAATGACTGGAAAGGCAAAACTTGTCATTCACGTAAGTGTTCCTTGCTTTGATCTTTAGATTACCCAAAGATTTATTTTCTTCTCATGGGGCTGGAGTTCCTGAAATTTAAAATAAAAACAATCGCAGTGAAAAAATAGGTGCACTTTCATTACCCCTTCCAGTTTCCCAGTCACGAAATGGAACATTTGAAAAACGTCTCTCTTCATGTAGCGAAACAGTTTCGTGAGATGTCCTTAGATTCCATTCTTTGGGTTGTTTATTGTGGAACGATGTGTTTCTGATACTGGTGCATTTAAATATGAAGTCTCTTTAATTTTGTGATTAAAAAGTACCTGTTTCTAACATTCAGCAAGACCAGTGGAAATTAAAACTGCTTTGTTGTGGTGTGTAGGTGAATACCAGTGTGATGCGAACACTTGCAGTAATGGTGGAACATGCTATGATGATGGAGACACATTCCGCTGCTCGTGTCCTCCAGAGTGGATAGGAAGTACTTGCAACACTGGTAAGCTTTTTAAATTGTCTGCAGATGAAGCCAGGAGAAGCAAAGAAGTGTTTTAATAATCACCTGTTTAGTAAACAGGCACACTGTTCTGTCTGGCTGGTTCAAAGCTGTTCCAGTTGGGTGGTGACTGAAATTTAAGTAATTTCTTCCACTCGCCCGACATGATACAGGTTTTTAGGAAGCTGTTCTCCTCTGGCTGCTTGTATGGTCTTTTCCATAGCTTCTCTCCTAAGCAGTTTTAGAAAACTTGGACTTGTGTCTTGACTTCTTTGTTAGTGTTTAGAGGGCCTGTGTAAAGGTTTTCCTGGGAGCTTAGTCCCCTGCTTGGCTTGCAGTCATAAGGTCTGTCATAAGATCATGAGGTGTATGTGCAGGCATACCCAGGGAAAATGAAATGAAGTTGTTCTTGCTGGGCCATTTGCAGAGTTACTGCCTGCTGTAGGGAACCACTTGATTTTTTTTTTTCCTTGGAGACTGAATGTAGTATCTGTGGTGCATCTTTCTGAAAATGAAACTTCCATTATGATCAGGAAGTTGAATAAAGATAATTTAGTACAGTTTTTCTACTTTTTAGATACAATTGCAGCTTTTAACTAAAACCTGAGCTTTAAATGCTAGTATTTTATTATAAAGAATGCCTCATGGCCTGGGTAACTCACTGCCAAAGTAATAATTTAGCAGTACTTGAAGAATGCTTACACAGATGAGGCAGAAAGGAGGTAATTATTTTTTAATAAAATTTCATGGTTCAGTTAAACAATTGAATTGGGATGATGGTGAAGGTAGGGGAGAGACTGTCATGTGATGTGAGTATTTTTTGGGTTTTTTGACCTTTTTGTAAGTTTTTAACTGTGTACTTAAATACTGTTTAGGACTGTGATACTGACCTATCCAGATGATAGGTACTCTTTGTTTTCTGGGCTAATAGAGACTTTTTGTGTTTTCAAAGCTAAAAACAGCAGCTGTATTCTAAACCCTTGCATGAACGGTGGAACGTGTGTTGGCAGTGGAGACTCCTTCTCGTGCATCTGCAAAGAAGGATGGGAAGGACGCACATGCACACAGAGTAAGGCTTTTCTCCTTACTTCCCCTGCATCCCCCTGGGATATTGGGAGTGTCTGGCAGAGGGCTGTTAACTGAAACAAAGCAAGTTTATGGGGTTCATGTGCCAAAATATCTGAATCATTCAGAGTGGGAGGTAGGTAAAGAAGACGATGCTCGAGTAATGAATGAAAAGTTTGTCATGCTGCTTTTTGCGTCCAGTCTCTGCCAAAATAAGACTCTCAGCCTTCTATAAAAATATGATTTTTGGAAATGTGTGCAGAGCAGGAAAATATACTCACAGAAATAATAATTTTAATGATGAGAAGGATCTGGAAAGGCAGGCAGCAGTGTATAAGCCATTTTCTCTGAGGATAGCAGTTAACTACTTTGACATACCAAGACAATGAATTGGTTAGGTGGAGTAAAGCCTGCAACTGCGATTTTAATTTTTTTCCCCCAAGGTGTAACGCTGGGAGTGGGAGGGAAACTCTAAATTTGAGTTCTGTTTTTACTCTGCCTACTGTTGATATATATGATAATTAAACTTTCTTTGCAAGTGTGGAAGAAAACATTCAGTTCTGTATATTTTTCTTTACTTATCCAAATATAGTGGCTTCTGAACTGAAGTGTTATATATTGGAAAATAAATTGTGCCTCTGTTTACACTAGTCTGTATTCTTTTTTCTAGACACGAATGACTGCAACCCTCATCCATGGTAAGTACACAAACTCCAGTCCTGTACCTATTGTGAAAATAAAAGTGAGCACAGTAATATGAATTTACATTACAGATTAGAGCTATCTTTACTCTAAAATAATTGAAACCAGCCTCTGTAAAATAACTTATAACCATTTTTTTGCTATGCCATATCTGTTCCTTGACGGCACCAAAGACCACAAAACAGTCCTGAGTTGGTTCATGTAGGAACAAATAAAAGTATTTTAGTGTAGTCTCCATGGTGGAACTGACTAGTAAATTACAGGTGAAGTAACTTGTAACTGAACTGACTAGTAAATGAAGTGAATCACATATGATAACATCTGAAGCATTTGTAATTGGATAGGATAAAAAATGAGAACTCAAAACCTGTTAGCTTACAGTAAATAATTTTAAATAACATTAAAATGTCCTGTTGGACCAATTACTATGTATAAACATATTTATCTTCCAAAAATTCGGTTTTGTTTTTAAAATGGGAATATTTTAAATATTGAGGCTGATATTTATGGTTGAAGGGGGAAAATACTGATGTGTGGATGAAACAATCTACTTTATCTTTCTCAGTTGTCCACTCTGATGGCATAATCTGAGCTTCATGTAATAAAAAAAGAAGCAAATTTGGAAAAGCTTGGGCTTTCTTTGTATTAACTTGAAAGTGCTGTTCCACTTCCTTGAGTTCTGTGGATGCACTTCCTCATGCACCTGTAGGATGTTGCTGTTTTAACCACTGACTTGCTAAGCAATATTGTTTATCATTACACTTTCTCTGTTGATAGGAATAAATCATCCTCCTAAAGAGCAGCAGAACCTTTAATTTACAAAGCTTTAATTGACCAATGAAACAATGTAGATGGCTTGTTAACTAGAGTTTTTTATTTACAGTTACAATGGAGGAATCTGTGTTGATGGAGTGAACTGGTTCCGATGTGAATGCGCCCCTGGCTTTGCTGGTCCTGACTGCAGAATTAGTAAGTACCTGCATGAGTAGAGACCTGGATGGTTGGACCACTCTGCAGAAATTGGAAAGAACACCTGGTGACCCTTTTTACATTAGCTCAGCTGAATTCCAAATGAAGCAGAAGCCACCTGTTAGCTAGGTACTGATACCTTGTAAATAATGGCAGGTTGTGATCTGCTACTCATTTCATTAAATGGCACTGAAATGAGTTGGCTTAAATCATGCCGAAAGACTTCATTGCTGGTTTTTCTTGGATAATTCTAATGTTTCTGGGGTGCTTGGCTTCATAGAAGCTTAAGTTTTAAATATTTCTGTTGATAAACATCTTGTTGATGTTTAAATATTTCTGTTGATAAACATCTTGTTGGTAAAGATGACATATATCTGTATGTGTTTCACTTAACGTTAGAAACCAAAATCCCCTGAGACATTGCAAATGGAAACAAAAACATTGTGAGTGTAGTGCTGGCACGTGAGTAACAGTAGTATGATAAAGGTCTTTCAAAGCTAGAAAACAAACTTGTTACACTGCAATTATTCTGAAGGATAGAGGCTGAAAAGAAGGGAGAAAAACAGACCCTAAAACTGTGTCGAAGTGTGGAACAATCTGGTTTGGGAGAGTTTTGTTGTTTGTTTGGTTTTTTGGGTTGTTTTGTTTTTGTCTTTTCAATGGAATTTTACCATTTTGGCTTGAATGGATATATACCTTATTTTTACTTTCTGCTTTGGAAGATCAGACTTTGAATCTTCTGTTGCCTCAAGGCTTTTGGGCTTGGTCCTTCCACTCCATCACTACGGTGATGTGCTTTTAAGTTGAGACTTCATCCTCACTCTGGCATAGAGAAAACAAACCAGTACCTCTGGTTGGAGGGCAGCTGCAGCACTTGTGGAAGCATCAGCTTAGCGATGTCTCGATACAGAACCAGGGATGGCAGATCGTTGTGTGTCTAGATCCAGATACCCAGGAAGGGATATTGAATTCTCCTTGGCTGCTCCTCTTCCCATTAAGGCTAGGATGTCACAAATACAAATACTGTGCATTTGTAATAGAGCTGCAGATTTTTTTTTTACTTGTTTAGACTGGTATGGATGGAAGGAGTAGCTCTGACAAAAATGCCTTTTATGGATACAGAAACAGAGTTAAGTCACCTTTTTCAGCATACAGAGGCTGGAGAATCTTAAACCTATATAGCTTGAAGACAGGAGGAAAGTAGTTAAACCCTGTTGAAGTTTAGATCTTGTGTATTTGCTTAAAACTTCATCTTAGTGCGCTTTTGAAGGAAGCTACAATAGAATCAAAAGCCCTTCCATATCCATTGGGTTGTTTTCTATTGCCAACACGTGTAACAGTCCTCACTACTGCCATTTATCATGTTCACTTTCAAAGTCCTGTACTTTAAAATGAGCTGCTGCTGTGTATCAGATGAGAACTGGTGTTTAAATGGTTTTTCTGAGAGGTTGGAAGGGGCTCAATTTGTACTCAGTGGAAGGAAACCTTTGGAAAAAGATGCTTTGGAAGAGAGAGGTTCTGGTTGAAAATGAAGCAGTTGGTGCCTGTGGCTCCAACTAATGACACATTGCTGTCCATCTGAAGTGGACCATGCTTCCCTGCCTTTTTCCATTAGTTTCTGTAGCTAAGCCTCTACATCTTTGAAGGGTTTTTAAGAGGCTTTTGTGCTAAGTGTCTGTGTACTAAATTAATCTACTCATCATTTCAAGGTTATTAATGTTCATCAAATGTGTGTTGCAAACTAAGCTGTTATTCTTCTGCCTTGTGGTCGCTTGTATTGCAGCAAGGCACTTTTTTGAGCGTAGTTGAACAAGTTCTTTGTTCAGTTCTTGCACTCTGGTACCTTCATGAAAGCACATGCTCTTGTATGAATCCTAAATGTCTGAGATTAGTGCCAGAACAGGATGTGGGACTTGTTCTGTAGCTGACTGTGGAGAAGGCATTAACACCTTCAGCTGGCCAACACCTCTGCTCTGTGAGATGAGTCAGCATATGGCTGTGTTTTGATTACCAGAATTTCAATTAGGGTGCAATTACAAGAAATCTGTTACAGGTTATTGCTGAAATGGCAGAACTGTTTAATTACAAGATTAATTCTGAAGCTACACTACCCTTTGCTTTAAAAAAAGGAGGTATTGTTAGAGTACATCTCAGTAAATTATTAATTACAATGTTCTGTGTCCTTGTCACTGAGTTTTACCTATTTTCTGTCCAGATATTGATGAATGCCAGTCTTCTCCTTGTGGATATGGTGCCACCTGTATAGATGAAATAAATGGATACCGATGCACTTGTCCTCCTGGAAGAATTGGTCCTAGATGCCAAGAAGGTATTCCTATATCTGCTATCAACCTTTACCAAAAAACAACAGGGCACAGTGTAGCCAGTATAAAGTTTATGTACAGTAGTCTGATATATAAGGAACAGTAGCTAATATTTTTAATTTAAATTTGTATAGTATTTATAACTTGAAGAAGTGAAGTGTCTGAGTGTGCTTTTTTGTTTCTTTTCCCCTTAGTGATTGGAATTGGAAAGCCTTGCTGGCTTAAAGGAATGACCTTTCCCCACGGCAGCCGGTGGGAACAGGAGTGCAACAGCTGCCACTGTTTGGATGGACGTATTGACTGCACCAAGGTAGGCATTTTGGCCTATTTTCTTGAATTCCTGTGTCTGAAACAAACTTATTGTTCTTCATGCACAAGTTAGTCTTTGTCTCCTCTAAATTTCCTTTGTTACAAGAAAAAAAAGTGGCTTCCTGTAAAAGTACTTATGGATTGTCTTTATAATCGTAAGTTACTGTCCTGCTCTCTAACTAGAACAGGCTCTCTAGACCACTTGTTGCAGAAAATGAAATATGAGCTGGAATAGAGTAAAGGATAAATAAATCACAGTGCTGAAGCTTTGCAAACGCCGTTTTAGAACTCCTAATTTTGTGAAATACGAGTTCCAAGGTGGAGGCCATGTAGGAAGCAGTGTTTTCAGTGGGTATTAACTGCCTTTTTGTACTGTCCTTCAGCAGCTTTATGAATTGACAGATTTCAACCTTTGTTTATTTATTATGGACTAGATCCTGGTGGTTTTGTGACTGAGGAAAAGTAAGACCTAAATGCAGATGGAACATATGCTATAAATGCAGCTCATCCATGTGTGTTATTTGGTTTCTTCCATGTGTAATGGCACAATTGCACTTTCTTGCTGACAATTGTGCTTTAAGAAATCTCTAAGTTCCTACACCAGCAGCTGTACAACAGTGCATGTAGGATCTTAAAGGCTATGTGCAATTGTAGAACATCCTGAGCTGGAAGGGACCCACAAGGATCATCCAAGTCCAGCTCCTGGAATGGAGCTGTGTTTGGAAACTTGCTGCGCCCCAGTAATTTGTGGGTACCAGCAAACTGTTTTCTTTTGGGAGCATGGTTGGAGTGGCTGTGCTTATCACCAGTGTGCATCAGCTCTTAACATATTCAGCATTCTCTGGCAGGGGTCTCAGTATAAATATTGAAGAAATTAATCTTTGTGGGGGTACTTCTCTTTCCAGATTAAAGAAGCCTAGAGGGCTGGATTAAAATAAATGCTTAAACTTCTGTATAACTCAGTTATGTGGGACAAATCCATAAACTTCTAAGGAGATATGCCCAGTCAGTGGTTTCTTGGATTATCTTTGCACAGTTTTTTACTTTTCTGTCTGCACAAAATGTCCTCATTTTGTGGAAGAGCAGCTCCATCTGCTACTAGGAATACAGCAGTATCAAAATACAGCTATTTTGCAGGCAGCAGTAGATCATGACCATCCTATGTGAATTGCTTATTTGGATTTGATGCATAAGAGCGACTACCTGTAACAGTGCTTTGTTCTTTTGAATTTCTAGGTGTGGTGTGGAAAAAAGCCTTGTCTGTTACACAAATACTGGGATAATTCAAATAACCAGTGTCCCATGGGTCAAGAGTGCCAGGAGAAGTATATGAAATGCTTTCAGCCACCGTGCACAGACTGGGGAGAATGCAGTGCCTCTGAACCTCTGCCTATCAATATCAAGTGTCTGCCTAATTCTGGGTACTTGGACAATGACTGTGCTAGAATTACTTTAATTTTTAATGGAGACAAAGTCCCCCAGGTGAGAATGGAATTCTTAATGAAGTGTGGCAATATATGTAGGGATCTATTCTATGTCACAGCATGCAAGATTAAGGTTTCTAAGGTTTCTAGTATGACTCCTTGCTATTATAAGCTTGCAAATTTTATTTCTAGACTCCTCTGTTGCTTTTAATTTTGCTTTGTCTAAAGGGTGAGGCAAAATTAGGGCTTGTATTAAATATTTTATTTTCTTGAGTCTTCAAGAACTATTTACATTTCAAGATGGGCTCAGACCATGCTAACATAATCATGCAAGCTCAGTTTTTTGCCCTTCATTCCAAAACCCTGTTCTTCGCTTTTCTGCCCTTTCTTGCCACCCTCTTTGCTGCCTTCATCAGTTCTTAGCAATTGCTAGATCTCTAAAGATCCTTATTTTCACATGCTATTTTTTACTTGAACTAAAATCACACAATCTCCCTTGCTTCTAACAGGGCACTACAACAGAAAATATCTGTTCTGAAATCCGATATTTGCCAGCTACTAGGACTGTTTCTAGGGACAGAACTCTGATAATATTATGTGATCCATCTTACTCCACAGAGAACGCAGTGGAAGTTGCTATTGTAAGTATGATACTTGTGTGTGTGTATATATATATACAAATACATTTTCTTATTAGTTTTTGCTGGGGAAGAAGTTGTTCAAGCTTGTTTCACTTGAATGCAGGTGTAGCAATCTGTGGCTTAGTCTTGTCTGCAAAGCAATTTTGTGATCTCACAATTTCCTACACTGCCAGAGAGCTGAAACTGCAGGTTTTGTTAATGACAGACGGCTACTACAACCTCATGATAAATTTCTCTAAAGACTAGTTTAGCCCAAATTAGTGAACGGGTGCCTACTTGTTCTGTCAGAAATCTGGGGCTATTGAGCTTCTCAGTAAGGAGATAGGGTTACAGGTGGCTGGGTTGTTCTTGTGAAGAGGTTTCTGCTGTGCATTTAGAGTGTGGCTGCTTCCGGGATGTTCTTTACATACAAGGTGCTGTTACAGAAGTGGAAGAAGGTGCGAATTGAGTAGATGAAAGTAACTGTTGCCCTAATGAGCTGAAGACTTGCTTTAGATGCATTTACAGCTCAATCACTCAATGCTTGTGTACAGCTTAGGTTTCAAGCAAGAGTTAATTTTCATGGCAAATGCTTATCCAGGCAGAAGCTGGACTGTCTGTCTCTACTAGTACTGTAAAGAGCATGCTGAGCCACAATGCAGGGAGCAAAGTGTATGGTATAAATAGACCAGACTGTTATTAGTCCAAGCTTCTATCTAGATAATCCACATGTCTTGAACTGCTCCAAACTATGACTAAGTTTAGCTCATCAGTTTAAGTAATGTGGAAGTCACTTTGAGGTATGCTAAATTAACAAGTAGGTGTGCTACCCACCAAGTCTGACACTGCATCTGCAGTTTGGGTAAAGCCAGCCATGCTGTTGCTGTGGTAAGCTCTTAGAGAACTGTTTGTAGCTACTGTCAGGCAAATTCAACTGAGTGAATTCAATTAAGATGTCCTTGGATTTAAAAAGTACATTTCTATGGTTAGGTGACTGCAATAACTTCTTGTTTTCCCCCATCACTCCATTTAGTCCTTTGTCCCGCACCGAGATGAACAAGATAACAGCCTCATTCAGAATGCTGCTAATACAATAGTAAATGCCATCACCAAGCGACAGAACAGCACAGTTATGTTGGCAGTAACTGAAGTCAAAGTTGAGACCATCGTTGTTGGGAATTCATCATCAGGTAAGCTTCCAGTGCATACCTCCTCTGTGTTGTGTTTTCTGTTCCCCTGCTGTCAGACTTCTCTTATCTTTCTTTACACATTGGACAAAATGATCCCCTCCAGGTTGTGTCTTTAGTTTGCTGTTACTAACTGAAGAGAAAGTGGCTTTGAGAGCAAGATTCTGTGTTTGTGTGCTAGTTTAAACTTAACCTCATCCCTGACATGATATGCCCAGATACTCTTGCCATGATTTTGGCTGACTTCCAGCCCAGCTCTCCAGCACACCTTTCACAAGATCAGGAGTTGTTGTCGTGTGCAGTTCCAATTCTGTCCAGTTCTCCTACATTAACCTTAAGCCAGCCTCAGGCCTTGGTGCTGCTGCACTGAGGCTGTGAGGAAATGAAGATATGGGGAGAGGGAAGGTGTGGTGTGATACCAATCTCTTCTGAAGTGCTCGTGTGCTATTTATTTACCTTAACAAGAGTTAAAGATGTCTAGTTTCTTCCAATACTTGGCCATGATAATGTAAAACTTCGCTCTCTTTTGCAACATGTGTTTCTCAGTAGTGCACAGCTGGCTTAAAATGTAGTGTTCGTTCCTCTTAAAGAGGATATAGTGTGATTGGAGACCTTTATCTCTGAATGCTGGCTCTCCAAGAGCTGTGCCAAAATAAGCGATTGAAGATTTTGCATGCCTGTGTTCCTGCCTGGGGGAGGCAGGAGACGGGCTTGTGGAAGACCGCTGGTAGGCTCAAGTTCAACTAAGCCCCAGAGTGAAAATCTTACAGTGGTAGGAGGCTCTCCCAACTTTTTCCTCGACCTCCCCAACATAATCTTCTGGAAGATCTTCCACCCATAGTCCAAACAATTAGCAGATTGCCTGGTTCCATTTCCCTTGCATTTTCCTTCTAGGAAATGCCTTTCATCTGTTAAAGTCTTGGCAAATGTGCTGTTTCCTCAACTCTCCTGAAGGAGTGTGCCTGCTTTGTGCTTGCCTTGAGCAGCAGTTGTGTAGAAGATAAGGAATTGAGCTGGGATTTTGACATACCTCAGCCTCTGGTTTTTCTGATTGCATATTAAATTCTAGGGCTAAAGGGATGCAGATTATTTTGCCTCCCACCTCAATAAGATTTAAAGATTCTCCTAAAATAGTGGATTTATTTGGATTCTCTTGCAAAATGGTTTCCAGACTCCTCATTTTAATATGGGTGCTCAGTATTGAACACTGTCCACTAGTTCTTTAAATTGAGTCGTTATGAGGCAAACTGTAACCTGGACGCTTTTTTTTTTAAATTTGATTTGTTTTATTGCTACCCCTTAATTGGGTGAGGTAGGTGGAAACCTATCAGAAAATACGGTGTAAAGCCCTTTGTGTTGCGAATCTCATTTCTGTGGGATGCTCAAGTGTCTAGGTGGAGATGATAATTTAGATGCTTCATTGATTTCCTCTGGCTTTAAGAAAAGGTAGTCTAAATTTGGAATCTGTATGCCAAAAATTCTGTATAAAGAACCTGTTACTAAGTAAACTTGGATCCATGGTCATATGATGAAATAATAGCTGTGGTAGCAGTGAGAATGCGAGTTATGTATTCTAATCTTGGAGAAGCTGTTATCGAAGAGCTCCTTTTTCTTTGAAGTATTTCCCCCATTCATGATTTAATGTTAGGTTGCTTATGAAAAATCAGGAGAGATAGCAGTTACTCATGTGAGTGCAATCCTTCCCTGAACTGTTAAAATACAATTTTGAGATCCCTTGAGGCCAACCATGTTGGCAGTTTACTCACCCTCCCTTACCAAAAGGAAATGTTTGAGAATGTGTCACATTCCATGTAAGAATGTGCTCAGAAGACACTTGAATGTTGGAGCAAACGACTGTGGTGTTGAAACATTGGTTGTTTTTGTATAGTCATTTCCAGGTTATTCTGTAAGCAGATGTCTTAAAACCTGCTGAGGGAATTTATGTTTGGATCAGGCATTAGAGTGGTGGGTTGACAGCATTTGTCTACAGAGTTGTTGAACAATCCCGTTACTCTCTAAAAAAACAAAGCACCTCATCTTTTGTTGCCTCTTCATGTGTGAATTTTCGCATATCAAGAAAAATAGAAAAAAGTTGTTATTCTCTCCTAGCTGTACAGCTCTTGAGGAAGGGGGGCAGAAGAAGTCCAAAATTTTCAGAAATATTTTCCTAGAGAAATAATCTGTGTCTGTGTGGCTGGGAGAACACTATAGTGAGGTTTGGATTGGGAGTGTGGAGAAAAGCAATTGCCTCAAGAACTTCTGTTTGTTCACTGAGTGTTGAAGACTCTTCTCTCTAGGGACAATATTCTGGTATTTCATCCTGAGGCAGAACAGGAACACGCTGAAGAATGCATGGTCAATTTGGCTATGTAGCTCTAACCTGAATGTTTTTGGAGATCTTTGATACATAAATGTCTGTAGACACTGATGGTAAAGGACTGTTCTTTCTGATGATAAGTGCAGGATATATTTGTGGTGCAAGTGCCACTACTTCTGGAGCAACTTAGAGGCACAGTACTCCACTGCCTGCCTCCTGCTAGGATAAGGTTTTTCTTAGGTGTGATTACTCAGGTTTTCTGGGCCAACTTTGCTTAGATGCTTGAGAAAGATGCTACTTAATAAAATCAGTTTGTCTGTTGGAGGGGAAAAAAGATCTCAAATGGAGTTTTCCTCCCTCATCGTTAATCACATAAAACTAAACTAGTAAAGAGCACTTCCAGATGGACCTGGTGCATTCAGGCAGTTGTTACTGTGCTGTAAAGACATCTTACTTCCTTTCTCCTAAAAACGATTCAGGGAATGGTTTCAACCTGTAGTTGAGTATGGATACTTCTCTTGCAAATGTCCAGTGCTATATATCTTGTTCGTTAACTCAAGACTTTATTTCTTTCCATTTGCCCTCTAGATTATTTGGTTCCAATTCTTTGTGCGGTATTTAGCATTGTGTGGCTGACTTGTATAATCATCTGCGTGTGGTGGACTCGGAAGAGAAGAAAAGAGAGAGAGAGAAGCCGTCCTCCCAGAGAAGAGGGTGCCAATAACCAGTGGGCACCTTTAAACCCCATAAGAAATCCTATAGACAGATCTTACAGTAACAAAGACATTCGTTATGAATGCAAAAACTTCATATCTCCTCAAAAGAGAACTTGTGATGCAGTAGAGGAGTATGTGGAGTATGAGGAAGAGGAGGATGAAGAGGAGGAAAGAGATGAGGAAATGGACAAATTCCTCTCTCACAAACTCGCAAAGCCTTTGCCGACAAAGGTGTCTGACACATCAGAGAGCAGTCCAGTAAAGAAATCCCATCAAATAGGCAAAATGGACAACAGATCTGTAAAAAATGTGAATGCATCAAACTTTGAAGGCAGTAGAGACTAACCTGTATTTGGGATGTAGGCAGACTGCGCCTGCGCTTGCTGGGGAGGGGAAAAATTGACATCTCCACTTTGCATCAAGGACTAAAAATATCTGGAGTCAAATGTTCATAGTTTCTTTATTTTGCGTAAAAAAAATAAATAAAAATAATAAATAAAATTTATTTTGTTTCTTTAGCCTTGTATAAATTATTCAATGACTGTCAGATGAAAAAAATGAGTAATCTTTGATAGTTGCTATTTTTGTAAAGTTTACTTATAATACACTCGCTGTGTGGCAGAGGAGAGGTTGTATTTTCAATATGTGTAAAGTTTATTACAAAAGACTGTACACTGTTTACAGAATGTATTTCTTTTTATTACTTGCTCTAATTTAATGGTGGCTTTAAAACCTCCTGGTTGAGGAAATTGTGTGAACTTTAAACTGCTTTCTTGACTTTGAATCTCTATTAATGGCAGCTCACTGCACTTGTTACGTTAGTAGCTTCTGTAAGATTTTTTCCAAATTTGCCTTACACACTTTGTAATAGGAACAAAAAGAAAAATTATAGAGATCTTTCAACTGTGGTTTAAAAGTGGCCTTTTTATTTCTGTTTAATTACTTTAGAATTGCAGTATTGAAGCATGTGACAAGTGCCTTGAGATTAAACTTTTTCTATAGCAACTGTCAAAGACTGCCATATCAATATAGTAAAATTGTGAGAACTCTAGGTTCCCCAACTGACACAGTTTATTTTCTAATAGTGAAAGTGCTTTTTTGTAAATATGTACATATTAAATGAATCACTCTGTATATTTGATTTAATAAGTTAAATATTTTGGTCTTTTTTTTTTACATGTCATTCCTTTTAATTTATGTTGCAGAAAAGGAGGTTCTATGGCAGTTTATAAGACTTTTTTTGGTATTATGTCCAGATTAGAAAATGATGTTAATACAATCAATGTTAGGAATCTGTTGGTCATTTGTATTTACATAGGAACATAACCACTTATGTGTAAATAGATCCAGAAATGTTTGTTTATCCCCATATTCAGCCCATCTCAAGAACACTAACGGGTGCATCTACTGTACAGTACCAACGTAGAGAGGCATTGTTTTTTCTTTTGTGAATATGTTAATTACATGTGGTATTACTTTTTTTTTGCGTTTAAATACAGGCCTAATGAAGGGAACAATATTTTCCTCAATCTTGTTTCTGTTGTGCTTTATTCATCTTTCGCTCTAAAGGAAAAAGGCTGGCAAGCTCAGAGGATGGGAGTACCTCAGTAGAAATGGCTAAATGTTGTGGAAGGCTTATGCTTTTTTTTTTTTTAAGGCTTTTATTATTGCTGTTAACTGGGCAGACTATAAGTTTATTTTAATTCCTGAAGAAGCATAACACTACATACACCTAGTTTACCCTACCACTGAGAGGAACGGATGTCTGAGAGTGTAAACTCTGGCCCATGAACAATGTAAACGTGAATGTTTTGAAACCAGTTATTTTATACAGGAATGCAGGATTTGCTTTGCAGGATCATCTGTTTTAGTACATTTTTTTGACATGTTCTTAAAAAAAACCTTTCAGAAAAGAAACTATTTATTAAAGCATTTTATAATGATGTTTGTTGTAACTTTTTTACTTGTGCTAAATATTCAAAACTTATTTTGATAACCTGGTTAGGAGTTAGTTTAGAAAAGGGTACTATCCTTCTTGTGTTCCCCAGTATAATCCTGAGTATTTAAACCAAAAACACTTTTTTTCTGCTACTCTTGTAACTTTTTGTACTGTAATGCTGCTGTCTTCCATAATCTAATAAAATGATTCCCTCATTGTGTGTAAGATACTTCAGATTGTTGTTTGCTTTCTAAGCGCTTGGAGCTCAGATGTGACCAGGCTAAACAGAGGAGGAGTGAAAGTCCTGGTTTAATTCCCGGTGCTTCCCGTAACCCGAGCGTGCAGCACCGAGCGCCGACGCTTCCTGAGCCAGCTCGGCAGCCTTGTCCCACGCCGCCGACAGCCTGCGGAGGAGGTGCTGTCCACATGTGCCTTAGAGACACCTCCAGCTCCCAAACTGGGGCTCTCCCTGCAAAGCCACCAGGGCTGTGTTTAGCTGCCAGGAGCTGGACTTGGATGATCCATGTGGGTCCCGTCCAGCTCGGGATATTCTGTGGTTGTGTGTTCCATGCACCTGTTTTGCAGTGGTGTTCTCCTGGCTGCTCAGTGAAGCCTTGTCTGAGCAGAGTTTTCCTTCCTGGGGTGAGAAGAGGGCTGGCTGAGCACACAGGGGCCCGAGGAGGTATCCTTCCCCAGTTGAGTTGGATTTTGAAGTAATACTTCTCTCTGCTCTGCAGCCATTCAGAGCTTTTACATGTCATGCTCCAATCTCAGTTCAGGTCTATGCCTGTTTCTGTAACAGTTCCTTTGTAAAAGATGATTTGCTGTAAGATAATATGGAATATAAAAGTTGAATTTTTCCTACTAGCAGCCTCTGAGGCAGAATTCTAGATTCTAGTAGAGCTTTTATTCCAGTCGTCATACAGCTCCTTTTTATTGCTTTTCTTGGAGTATTTGCTTGTCTTTATCTTGACAGAAACAACTCTCAGCTAAGTCAGTTCTCAAAATTTAATTGTTATCTTTCTCAAAAGGAGAAGTAATAGGTTTATATATGTTTGGAATAAGGTCTGTGCTGTTCTGTCATGTAGTCATGAGCTGGCTCACTGCTCCCAAAGGTGCTAGTTCTGCTTCTTCCCAGTACTTCAGTAGCATAAAAAGTAAAGGAGACACAGCAGTGGTCATCACCCACTGTTCTAAACAAAGAGACTGGTCCTATGTCCGGGAGTCGTTCTGCTGCGGATTCACAAAACCACCACAGGCAAATGTTCAATTCTGTAGTGCTCTTTCTCTGCCAGAACCAAGAATTATTTGATGCCTCCTTCATTTGATGGGTGAGTTATGTACACTGAGATACATGAAACAAGATGAACTTTTTGTTCATCCTCCTAACTTGCACAAATTAACCTTGATTGATTTTATGCAGGTTTTATTTCTATGCTGCTCTTAAATTACTTGTATGTCTCCTCATGCCTCACATCACCTTATTCAGTAGTTTTGTTTCCTCTTGATTTATTTTTACAGGAGATGTTGAACTCTTACATCTTGACTTCTTGCTGATACACATGTGCTAAGCATTATGGTGCTGCCAGAATCCTCTCTAATACAAGAACTACATAATGAGGCAAACTAATAAATGGGCTCTTGTGATTTTTCTAAGCCATGAGTAGTTCTGGGTTAATTTTTCTTCCCTGATGCTCTTTCCAAGACCTGATGTTAACCTGAAACACCTGCTGAGCTCAATTTTTTTTTGGCCATTTCCTGTTGTCTGGTTTTTCTCCAGCAGGCCATGTAATTATTCCTCTTCAGATCAGACTATGCTTGGATGGGAAGTTAATGGATCCAGCAAAATAACTCACTCTGCCCATACCTTTTCAAGAACAAGTTAAGGACTGAAAGGCATTTCAGTCACTGTCTTGAAAGCTGCAGAGGACACCAGTTGCAGTTGTAGTTGTGAGGAAACTTGGACAATAGGGACTGGGTTAGCATGTAACAAACTTGCAGAGGAATCTGTGTTAGAGATGTTATATATGTGACTGAACTGAACTCCTTCATAGCTCTTGAGTGCTGGTAGGCTGTCCTAGTGCTTAGGATGCACTGGAGAAATGATGAGCCTGAAGAAGAATTCAAGTAGCTTGAGAGCTGTCCTGGGCAGTTGGCATCCCTTAGGCAGTCTAGCAGTGACCTTTGGGGGGCTTTCTTGTGGGTGGGGGGGGGAAGAGGTTGTCTTTGCTCTTCCTCCATTCTCAGCACAAAAGTAGGTGCTTGTATCACTATTAGAATATTGCTCTTGCTGTGAAAAAGTTCTGTGACTCTCAGACTCGCTCTGTTCAGTGCTGCAAAGCAGTCCCTGACTGGCCCTGTGTGCTTATTTCTGCACAGGTGGTGGGATAAAGAATGGGCTTATAAAACAGTAAAGGAACCAAAGTTCCCCTTGAGAATGAGAGATGACTAAATCCTTCCCAAGTTCATCCTTGTTTCTATATGAATATGTGTAACTTCTTGCTTTTGCTCTGTATGTGTTATACTCTGTATATTTTTTCAGTGTGACAGACTTAGACTTAAGTGCAAAAATATCTCTTCTTCAACCACTTGATTGTAAACATGTGCTTGCAATCAAATGTTTATTGAGGAATGTCATAGGTAGTATTCCTAAGTAAGAAGTTTTGGTTTTTCTCATGAGAATCTTTAAGTTTCGTGGTTCGTTGGGTCATCTTTTCCCTTGCAAAAGCTAGATTGCATCCATCCAGAAAATCTGGATGGTTTATATGAATCTCCTTTTTACTTTGTATTCACGATTTCTAGAGCAAGAAGAAACAGACAATGTACAGGGTGGTGTACATTACAAATGAGCTGAACAGGGACCCCACCTGTCCTGCTTCAAAGTTGATAATCCGAGGTTTTTTTGCAGACAATCAGCATGATTTTTTAGAAATCCTTCTCAAAGGGTGCTTTGGACTATCTTTGTGAAAGGAGTACGTAATTAACTACCTTGAGGGACCAGTGAGCCAGTCTTTAGAAGCCCAGAAGAAAAGTTCTATTTAATTTTTTTCCCTGGCACCAAAGCTGCTTCAATTTTTTTTCTAGATGGGGGAAAAAAAAAAAAATGGAAAGCTTTTGCAATATTTAGGAGATGTTATAGTTTTGCTCATATAAATGTACTCCCTCCATATAAGTCTTTATAACCACTGAGACACAAGGAATTAATGTGTTCTTTGCTGAAGTCAAACTAAGATTTCTTGGTTTCCAGCGGTGGATAAGGCAGAAGGATTCCTTTGCAGGTGTAAGTGTGACACCCTGTAAGGATGCAAGACCGTGATTAGGGAGGCACAATGTTTTCTGACCCTTGGGTTCCCAAGAGAGGCTGTCGCTTTCAAATGTTCTGGCAAAAAAAGAACCCCGCAGCCAACCAAATGCAAATCCTTCAGCCCTGTTTGGTAGGGAGAGACTTGTTAACTTGTGGGTCTTTCTCAGCTGCTGTCCTATCTTTTCTCCCACCCATCTGAAGGAGGCTTGGGTTGGAGGGGACTTCTCCCTGTGGCAGATTTGCTGTGCCGATAGGCTGTGAAAGGAGGTTGGGCAGGGAGCTGTGGAGCAGGTTTGGAAACTGCTGTAGCAGCGGCCTACAGAAGTCCTCCTACAGAAGGCCCTTTGAAGGCTTGGCCATCTGCCTGCAGGCATATCTCTGGGCATAACCCCACCTATTCATTAATGAAGCCCCACCTGTGGGTGGAAGTTGCTCAGCCAGCACCTGTACTGGTGCAGATCAAAGGTCCATCTACTGTAGCATCCTCTGTCTGCAGTGGCCGGTGGAAGATGCTTACAGAAAGTACAAGACAGCAGCAAACTGCAGCATAAGCCCTTCTCACACCCATCCAGCTCTTTTGGTCAGCATTTTAGGGGCATATTTAATAGGCACCTCTCATCTGGAGCATCATATTACCCTTTTTAAGCTTTAGGCCTCCACAACATCGTGTGGCAATGAGTTCCACGACTGCACCATGAACTGGGTGGAAAAGCGCTTCGTTCTGTTTGATGTGAACCTGCTCCTCCATAAGGTTATGTAAAAACAGCAAGCAGTTGTTCCTTCTCCACCCATCTCCACAAAATTTGGGATTTACAGTGCAGACACCACTTTCTCCCTAAATCTTGCAGTTCAGAGTCCCAGTCTTCTGTTTCCACTTGCAGCACAGTTCCAGGTCTCCAGCTGGTTTTCCTTTATGACTGACCTCTGTGCCCTTCTAAATTATTCTCTGTCTCTTGGGACAAGAGAGGTTGACCAAATTGAGCAGCATCTGATGTGTGGGCACCCCATGCGGGCCAGCACTGTTCTATACCCTGTTAAGATCCTTTCTTGACCATCCCTGGTGGACTGGTTTCTTTTTGACCCATGTTGGCTTCAAGAGTGATGAGAAAGAAGAGATGGTTGTTTCATGCCTTGGGCTCTGCATGCTCCTTGTTCTTGTTAGAGCAAAGCTGTCTGAATCCCACCGTTCTGAGTGCTGGGGTCCCTGGAGAAGCTCACTCTACCATGACTGTCTGCAAGGAGACGCACTGGGGTGTGGGGTTCCACACTGGGTCTGGGCATTGTGATACTTGTTTATTTGGGGCAGGGTGGGAGTGGGGGGATATGCCAATGACAAGGATTTGTGCATACCAGGCAGTAGAGGAATGAACCCTGCAGCCTGGCCAGCGGGGACGAGGCTGAAAAGGATGTGGTCATCAGTGAGTGTGGAAGAAGACTGTGTTTTGGGGAATGCTACATCAGTAAGATCTAGAGGTGAGGGTTGGGTAGGTACCACATTGCACTGGTTCATCTGTCTTTGATTTCTCTGCTGCTGAAGAGCTGTGCCACAAGTCACGGCTGGCACACACTGTCTCAAAAGTGGTGTATCCACAGCCCTGCAGTCTTCAAGGTGAGGCCAAAAGGGCCATGTTAATGCTGCATCACCATCACTTGTGGTTTGCTGCTGGAGAGGCAGAAGGGAGAAGGAGGAAGGGGTGGGTGGTTGGTGGCCATTGTCCCATGCCCAGCCCCGGGCAGACATGTGGCTGCTCAAACCATGAGGAGAGCAGCCCAGGAGGCTTCTCCCCACCATTATGATCTACCAGAGAGCATCAGCTCTGTTTCATCACTGAGCTGCCTCTTATGAAAAGCTTACCCATGTCTGAGAACTGCTTCAGACAGCTCATCATTTTAAGAGCAGAAGAAATCCTCTGGCAGGGCTTTTCTAGTTCCTGATACCTGCAAGTGCTGGGAAAAGCAGCTCCAAATTAGTTTTGTGTATCTAGGAGTAATAGTTTCAAATAAACATGTCGGTGTAGCATCATTTCAAAATAGTGTGTGATAGCTGTTGGGGAGAGCGGGGTTGTCCCTGCTTTTGTACCCTTTTTAGCTGTGGACCCAGGACTTGACCTCTCCATGGACTGGAAATTCAGGGAGAGTTTGTATCTGTTTCTCCTTTTGCCATGTGGCTTATCTGAGTGCTTCCCTCTTTGGTGGTCCCCTCACTGATGTATGTCTACATGACTGGGCTCCACTCCAAAATCCTGCCTGTGTTACTTGGAGGTGCAAAGGGGTGAGAGAAAGGGCTGTTCACTGCTGAATCCCCCAGTCAGCCCTTGCTCTGGCCAAGGTGACATCCCTGACCTGGTCTGCCTTCCATGCGGCTAAAACTCCCCCAGGAAAGGCTGATCCCTCCACAGGGCACTGCAGGCTCAACTGCTGCAGCGTTTTCTCATGCCCATTGCCCAAAAGAAAACAGAAATGGTGAGTGCAGCAGCTTCTCAGTGGGAGGCAAAACTGCTGGAGTTGAACACTTGGGCAAGTTAAAAGGTGAGCATGGATCAGGAGGCCCTCCTCTCTATTTCTCTCTTTTTTTTTAATTAAATGATAGCCAAAAAAAGAAGAAAAAAGAAAAAATTCAATAGTGAAGAGCTCTGCTCTCTCAAGACGTTCTTGAGGCATGCACTGGGAAGTGCAAGGGTGCTGCCTGGGCCACTGGGATGTGCCTGGATGCCACCTTCATCCTTCAGGTGAGGCTCCCTGGCATGGTGGCACAGGGACAGCCCTCATGCATGGTCCCAAGGCCCCACGGACACAGCAGGTCCCCAGGGAGGTGTTCTGAGAGTCTGCTGACATTGCTTTCAGTGCAGATAAACCAGTGAGGTTATCTCAAGTGCAGCAATATCCTCTAAAAAAGTGAGGAGAACCCTCTTCGCACTGTGTGACCCTGGATAAAAACCTGTTAATGGGCAGTGCTGGTGGGAGCAGAGACCCAGCACCTTCTACGGGCATCGTGTGGCAGCAGCCTGGGTGTGTGGGACCCGCAGCGCAGGGCAGTGGAGGGAGCACATGGCCGACATTTTCCAGCCTGGGTGTTTGAATTTTGCTCTATATTTAGTGCCCTGAATGAGTGCTTTGATTCGCAGTGTTTCCAAGCACCTGCTGCTTCCATTGACTCTGGTGGTCTATATGGGTCCCAGCAATCCTCGGGGTTAAGCTGCTCTATCTACATGCCTAAATTTGGGTACTAAAGGTTGGGAGCTGCGGGTGCTATATTCTGCTGGGGTTTGTGTTTCTCCTGCTGTGGGGCACGGTGCTAAACTGGGGTTTGTGGGCAACATGTTTTCAAAACAAGGGTGGCTTTGATTTGCCAGTTTCTGGTTCGGCTCGTCTGAGCAATTAATCATTTATCGGAGCAGAGAGAGATTAAAACTTCTAGAAATAAAAGCTGAATATAGGCTGGCTGCTTCTTCCCAGCAGCAGATGCCTGACACACACACAGTGTGGCTGCTGCAGGGTATCCCTCTTGCAGTGGGAGCATTTTCCAAGGCCTGTCCCCTGCACACCCAGTGGAACGGCTGAGCTCTAACGCTGGATGTGACCATCCCCCTGTCAAAACCTCCAGCTGACTGTGACAGCTCAGTGGGGCACTGCTTCAAGTAGAGCCGGGGCTAGCCTTTTAAGGAGCCCTGGTCTGGGACTGGGCATAAACACTTTTCCCTTTCATGCTCATTTCCAGGGCAGGTAATTTATGTATCTTGGTAAGCACTGGCGACCATGTCCATGCTTCTGTCCCTTTGTAATATCCTGTTGTTGCTTTCCAGAGAAAAATACCAGCAGACATTCAAGGTTACTTCCTTGGCATGCTCTGTGTGTTTCCAGTCTGATTGTATCTGCGCTGCGTAGACGTTTCCTGACATGCTGTATTTCCCCCGCTCTTGCATCACAGCCTGAGCATTAGCTGTGCATGCTTTGCTGCAGCAGACCTTTCCTTTCCGACCACAGCCCCAGCAGTCTTTCAGAGGCTTGCTCCCAGCCGTGTTCCCTCCTTTGTCCGACTCCCAGATTGCTCCTCAGACATTTCATGGTGCTTGATAGACCTTGGATGTTGAAGCAGGTCTTTCTCCAGAGCAGGGGATGATGAGTGACCATGGCATGGATCAGATGCCCACAAAGGTGCTGGAAAGGGCCCCCACCTCTCTTATTTCAAGACAAATGATGTCTCTCAAAGGTGGCTTTAAAAAGTGACCCTCGTGGCAGGCTGACTGCTCCCAGATGTTGTCCTGGGTCTCTGCAGCACCTGGACGAGGAGCAGCCCCAGGATCCTGGTGTGTGCCTGGTTCACTGACCTGGCACTGCTCCTTTTGCCCATCCAGACCTTGAGAAATGTGAGTCCGGGTTTGTTGTTCCTCATTGCTCCAGGATGCCTTGACATTCCTTAAGGAGATCAGAGCTCATTGCCATCTCCACTTCCAGGCCTGTGCTGTGGCAGCGCGGTCCAGCCCCAGCACAGAGCCCGTATTGCGCGTGATGCTGCAGATGAAAGCTGTTGTTTGTTTACAAGCTTTCCTCAATTAGAACTCATTTGCTGCTCACACACTATATTTAAAAGCTCATGTTTAAATCAGGACTGGTGATTTAGGAGTGCCTGTTTTGTTTTCTTTCCTAGATACATATGATAATTCCTCCACCTGTTAAAAATCTATTGCTAATAATTGCTGTCAGGTTTCTTTTTTTTTTTTTTTTTGTCCCCTGCCAGGATAGCCAGAGGCCTGCAAGTGTTTATTTAACTCTAGCTGTTTACTTCTCATAAATTTCCCTGCCTGAAAATCCATTTGGGATCAGGCAGAAAAAAGCTCTGTAATCATGCTGGATTTGATTAAAATAGATGGAAATTTCAGTTTGGGCATTTGGGCAGCTCTGGATCTCTTCAGAGCCAGTCTCAGAGAGGCTTTCCAACACACAGCCCCAGTGGTATGGAGGGGATAAGTTCATGTCCCGGTGCCACTTTGTACCCCAGTGTCCTGGCCAGTGCAAATGTCCCAAGTGGTGGGGCAGGGCAGGAGCTCTGCCCATGGAATGCTTCCCTAAGCACCCTCCATCCTCAGACACCTGCTCCAAGAGAGCCACTGCACCATCCCTCTGGGGTTTATGTGACCTTCTAGACTTAATTTCTGCAGGTCAACTAAGTAGGGAAAAATAGGATTTTTAAATTTTTTTCTCAAGGTTATTGTTTTTACAACTTTCCAGTAATCTTTTTTTTCTACTCTGTTCATTCTTCATTAATTTTGTTAATTCGCTGCAAACTTATCATCTGTTGTCTATGTATACCTTTTTCAGAATATCAAATCAATCAGATCGGATTTACCCATGGGAGGATGACGTTAGTCTTTCAAGAAAAGTTTTGTTCAGATTGCAAAACCCTTGCTATAAAAATTGTATTGGGTTTGTGTGCACTAGTTTTACTGCACCTTTCCGTGAATGAAATATGTGAGAGCTCCTGAGACAAATTCCAGTATAAACTTAGGAAACTCGGGGTAGGCCCAGGACGAGAAGACAAACTTCCTTTCCGTGCAGATGAGCTGATCCAGCAAGTTTCCAAGGAACAGGAGCACACCCAAGCTTTGAAACCTATGGCTTTGGGTTTCATCAGTCATTTCCTTCAACTAAATGCTGTCCTGTCACGGTATTATTTGTAGAATTATCCCTTTTTATATTTTTTGGTCCACCAACAGATTTTTTATGAAATGGAATGTTTGCAGAGACCAAGATGGATTTTCCAATGGGCTGTGAACTGGGATGCTGACACAAATGTTCCCATGCGTGTATCTGATGCGGGGACACATTTGTTTCCTCTAGACCCCTGGGCCTTCCATATATTTCATGCTTTAGCCAAGCGCAAAGTGCCAATCCCCATTTCCCACTTCTACACTTTGGAAATCAGAAGAATCATTCTGGATTCTCTGCAATGCACAAGAAAAAAATTTCTTTTGTTCCTTTCATAATTTTTAGAACAACTTGAATGTCTTCAGGGATTCAGTCAGGAAACATAATCTTGAATAAGATAGAAACAAGAAAGTCAAGTCCTTGTTGTATCTTCCATGCTATTTCCATCTCCAATGTATTTCCTCTCTCAAATTGCTTCTCTCCAGAGTCACACTCTGCCAGAGATAACTAGGTGGCAGTGAGTGAAGAAAGGAACAGCATTGTCTACAGCTTTGAACCATGAATAGCCCTTGAAAAACTGCGGCAGAGCGAGATACAAGTTCAGGTTGATAAAGCAGGTTGCCAAGTGACTGAAGACTTGATCCTGTTTCACTGAAGTTGGCGGTGAACTCCCACAGACGTCACTTTTATCGCTGCTCCCAGCCCATCTTGGGTGCCATCCGCCCGGGCAGAGTGTGGGCAGACCATGGCTTTGAGGAGATCTGTGGGGATGGGGCTGGATTTGCTGGTGGATCCTCCTGCTGCTGCAGCTGCTGGGGCCAGGGTGTCCAGCACCCACATGAAGCAGCGTGGGTCAGCTGAGGTTCAGCATTGTGCTGATGTTGTGCCGTGTCCTTTGGCTTTGTGCTGCTGGCAGAGTGAGCACAGATGCACACCCATACTTAAATCGTATTTATGTACATCAGGGCCTCAAAGCTGTAAGGAAAAGCCCCAGCAACAGCTGCCGTTGACCAGTCCCTGATGAAGAGTGAGGCCCTGAGCGCTCCATTGGTATTGCAACTCATCCTCAGTTCTGGCTCCATCAGCCAAAGCCACCCGGCTGTATTGATCCACCCCTCAGATGGCACAACAGGTTGATCCCCTGCAAAGGGGCCACCTTCTTGGCCCCATACCAGAACCACAGCTGTGCCTTCACCAGGTGATGGAAGAAAATGAAGCAATTTAAGGCCATTTCAACAGCTGCCCACTCTCCTACTACCCTTTTCTGCCCGCTCGGTGCATGACGTGAAACATCGGGCAGCCCTGCAGCACAGCCACTCACTGCTGTCACCGAGACCAGTCCTCAAAACCCTGCACAGTGTCAGCCAGCAAAGAGAAAACACTTTATTTTGGTGCCTCCGAGGGGGCTAGATGAATAGCTGAACTGCAGCAGCCTAATGGATTTTGGAGGGGGGCGGGAAGCAGGACGGGACATGCAACAATTTGCAGGGAGGCGTGTGGGGAAATGTTGTTGCAGCGATGAGGAGAGGGAGATGGAGTAACAATGGCTCCAGTTTACATTGTGCTGCACCGGCGCTGTGATCTGCTGCCAAGATCAACCCTGGAGAGAGGAACTTGAAAATAACACGAATAGTGTGGCAAGAGAGATACCCTGCAGCATATCCTGCTCCCTCGGACTTTGCCTTTGAGTCAGGAGTGAAATATTGGAGCTATTGTGGTGAAGTGAGACTTAAAAATAGAAGGAAAAATTGCCGCTTTTTTTTTTTCCTTTTTTCCTCCAAGGGGACATTAATTGTTTTTAAGTTGTGCTACTTCTAGTTTGAGTCAAGGAGGAAAACACTTCAAGGCACTGAAAGGGCTAGAAACCATGTCACTCATCAGCTGTGGTGTAAGGGCTGTCCCTTATCTCCATCGCCATAGTAATGCTGCTTCTCTGGTTACTCTCCCCGATGGGTTTCAAGCTGCTCCTGCAGTACCCTCCACGCTTGAGATCCTTTCAGAGGAGGCCTGGTTAATACCACGAGCCTTACAAAAAACTAATGCTGGAACTCAGGTGGGTTACCAGCATTTCTGCCTGCACGTGTGTTACCTGCAGGGAACAGAGAGAGGACTGGTGCCCGGGATTCCTGCACAGGAGGTGAAGATGAATTCCGGACAAAAGCTGGAAATTCTCTTCTGTCTTGCAAGAGCAACAGTCTGGAACCAAAGTGGGTTACGGGTGTTACAAAGTTTATATTTCTTGCGGGGGGTTTTACCTCATCTGGATTTTTTTTTTTGTTATTGCAGGAATCAGTGGTCTGGTAAAGCTTAGGCCTCTCTGGGTTCTCTAAGAACTACATTTACATGAATGTGAGATGAAGCAGAGCAGCATCAGATCTGGTCCCAGCCGTGTGCATGCTATTTATCTACTGTCTTCAGAAACAGCACTCTCCTCTGCGTTAGGCTCCTTGCTGGGTGCTTCAGGATGCTGCCAACACTGGACCTCTTGCAGGTGCTTTTCTGGGAGCCCAGAACCCTCCCTCTCTGCCTCTGAGCTTCCTTGGGAGTAGAGAGGCCAGTCTGGGATGCCAGCACCACGACTACAACCAGACAGCTGTGGACAGCTTCCAGCCACGCTCCCAGGGATTGTCCCCCCATCCCAGACTTGCTGACACCCTTTGATGAGTGATTGCTGCCACGTGGGGACAGGGCTGCTCCCCTACAAGGACAGAGCTGCACTGGTTTGTATAAATATAGCACGCGACATTTATGTCTGAGTTTACCAAATTCGGCCCTTTCCCACTGGTAAACTGTGAGAACCAGCAGGGTTGTAGTGTTTATGGCCAGAAGGAATTGCTAAATCTAGATTTACACAGATCACCGCGCTCAGTCACTTGAACCCAGTAGTTTGTCTCACTGAAGCCCATGTTGCTCTGATGACCCTGGGAGATGGGGCACTTCTTTCTCTTTGTCCTAAAAACTCACCACGGTCGTTGTTCACTCATGTTCCTTCTGGTTCAAAAATTCTTGCCCTTCTATGTCTTGGTAATGTTGCAGACTCCAGAAGAACTGAGTATTTTCACCTCTTCAAAGCATGTGTATCAGGCTGTCTCTCAGTCGTCTTTGCTAAAATTAAGGAGGCTCTAAGCCTCTAAAGTCTGCCCTCCTCCCATGCCTCTTACATCCATGATGGATAGCATGTATCCCTGGCAATCAGCATCAGAAACCTGGTCTCCCACAAACGATTGCCAAAACTCAGGATGTTTCACTCTTTCCTCAGGCTCTGGAAAGGGCCTGTGACCAAACTTTGGGATAAGGCCCTCCTACGGCTGAGATCCTATGGGCAGCAGATGCTGGGCAAGCATCTCCCTGGGAGGTGTCCACCCTGAACAAGGAGCTGAAGGTTTCTGTGGGACAGTGCCCAAGTGCAGGCTTCCTCCAGGAGCTCAGAGGAGCCACCATGCAACGGCTCATTTCTGCAGCAGATTCAATCAGCAAAAGGAAATGAATAAAGAACAAACAACGGGTTTCAAAAGATGGAAAGAAAAGATAGCTTTTTATCTATGTGGAACCTGACAAAATACCCACGTGCTGTTCAGAGATGGCATGACTTGATAAATGTGATGAAAATACAACATGGGGGCAGAGAAATAACTCGGGGCCCAGTACTGCACTGGGTATGGGTGTTGGCATCTCAGATGTTATCCCTGACCAGCCAGGACAGGTTTGATGACAGTGCTGTGGGGAGCAATCCGTGGTGCTTTGAGTCCATGCTCGAAGGAGGGGAATTGACTCAACACTGAAGGTGGAGCAGGCTCTAAGCATTAGTGTAGGGGCTTTTCTAATGCCATTGAAAAAGAAAAGGAGAAAAACACCAACAGCACCCAAATCCTGGAGGAACAATGTCTCACCATTGAGAATTTGGACTATTTGTGCATGGTTATGTCAGTGCTTTCAGGGCCTAATCTCTGAGAGAGGGTTAGAGTGAGAAGGTTCATGATGTAGGACAGGACAGCCAGAGCCGCTCACTGGAGAAAGAGGTCTCCTTTCCGCATGTGTTTTAGCTCTACACTGAAAGGAAGCCCCCCATGCACCCTTAATTCTGTGTTCAACTTGGTGTGCGGAGTGGGCAGACACGTTCCTGCTTCATCCCGAGGCAAAGCCCAAGAGCTGCACTCTGCTCACTCTGCCTTTGGCTTTGCTCCGGGTGGAGAAGAGCCGGGAGCACCAGTGGTTTGCACCAGGGACAGGAAGAAAAGCCCCCTTGCTCTCTGGCCAGACAGTGCCTGGCCTAGTATCTACTAGGACAGAAAAATTAGCACCTCAGTTCATCTCCCATTTCTGTTCCCTGGACACAATTATTGATCCTCACTGAATTGTCCTTCCTGCTACAGAAAGTCCTGTGTCAACGAAGGGCCACTGTGAAGTTTTATTCAGTTCAAGCTTATCCTACCTCCTGCATTTCTCATCAGAATGCACCTGAAATTCTGACAATAACGAAAAAAGAAAAAAGAAACGAAAAGCCCCAACAAAACTCTCCACCTACAACTTGCCAAGAAAAACCCAAGGCCATAGTCAATGACTCCAAGGAATTCTCAGGGGCCTGGCTTATGTTCACCAAACGAATTCCTTCCTGGGAATTATTAGCTTGGTTGGAAGTGTTTTGTTGCCCTCTGCGCAGTGTTGGGTCTCAGGTGACAATTTAAGAATCCTCTGCCCACAGCTGGCTGACACAAGTGACGAACATTTCACCATTGCATCCACCAAGCCACACAATAATGGCACTGAAAGGTGGCATTGCGTGGGGTCTGTTGGGTTATCAAATCATTCCTCCTTTAAAATATAAAGTCTTGGCACAGGAATACTCACACTTACCCTGCTGTGAATCGTTTGGTCTTCAGAAGAAGAAACATTTAATATTTGTTGCTTTCCATCTGGACAGGAGGCCAAGAAGCCTTCACTTGCAAAGCTGTTCGGATGCCACAGAGCAGCCCACGGCTTGCAAGCATGACAAACGTGTCTTCCTTATCAGTAATAAATAATAAAAAAATACCCATCTCGGGCAAAGGAGAGAGGTGATTCAGCAAATGCTTCAGCAATGGCCTGGGTGGCATTAATCAGCTCTCATGTCAGAGATGCTGCATGCAGTCATCTCACAAACCAAGCTCACAGCAGCAGCTCCTGCACCTCTGAGTCAGACTCAGCTCTGAAACCTTCAGGTGCCAAGTTTCCCAAGTGACCTCAAAGTGATTTCCCAAATGGGGAGTCAAGTGCAGAGGATTTGGAGCCCACACATCTGCAATGGGACTGGAACACCATCCAGCTGCCGAGGAAGGACTAAAGGGCTCTTTCTGCAGGGCAGAAAGGCACAGGAGAGGAACACTTGTTAAAAACTTACCAGATAAGGCCAGCTTTTAGTGCAGCTTCTTTCTTCTGCCTTCTGTATTTTATCCAGGAGCTGAGTTCTTGATGGAGAGTTAATGAGAACTTCTGAGAGCACCTGCTTGGCTTCTGCCCATACACAGAAACATTCCCAGGCTTGCTCCCTCGGCCTGGGCTCGTGTTTGGGTCTGCAGACAGCTCTCAGGGAGGGGTGCCCAGCCTGCCTCTGACCTCAGAGCACACCCAGCACCCCAGCTCAGTGCTGCTGATGTGGACCAGCCCTGGGTATGGGCATTGCTTTCCACAAACATTGTGGTGTGCAGGCACCACATTCATGGAAAGCCCTCAAAGTTTGGTAGTGCAGATGAGAGAACCTGTCTGGCAAGTGTTCCATGGCCCAGGAATTTGGATCCCCTCTAATCTGATCTCCCCTGTGTGCCTGCATTGGTCCTTCAGCTGTTATCCTCTCTGCAGAATCTCCTTCCTTCCAATTTGTGCTGGACAGCCCTGCGGTGAGACTTCCCAATGCCAGTCTGACATTTCTGGGAGCGGAGCCGCTCCAGGAGCAGCTGAAGAAAAGCACCCCTGAATATTCTGCTTTTCAGCAGTTTTTTCTCCCTACTGTGTTGTGCCATGAAAACTGATATGCCCTGGGTCCCTCTCCAGCCACCTCCTGCTTCCATTTCTGCCTGCACCTCCCCAGAGACTGCAGACAGGTTGTCTCTTGTCAAAGGTCACCAAGCAGCAGGGTTAATACAGCCACAGATCTGCAGCACAGCCCTCTAGAGCCAGAGCCCAGACCACGAACAGCCTGGGGCACTGTTTGGGGAGAACTTGGAGAAGGTGCTGCGTGCAGCACCCCCCTCACCAGGAGATGCTTACAGGGTTTCTGCACCCTGCTGCCTTCCACGCTTCTCACACGTGTTCCCCAAGGAATTCTCTCGGCAATCATACTGATGATAAGTCACATGGATGTTGATACATTTGCAGCAGGGACAAGAGCCCTGTCTGCTCAGTTTGGATACCTGTGGCTTTTTAGTTTAAGAATGTCCATGACTGGGGGTGGTTGATGTTTGTTTTTTTCTCGCAGGCTTTCCCATTCCCCACGGCCCCTAAGTGGCTTTCTGCCAGCTCTGCCACTCCTTGTCCCTCCGCCTGGCAGCAGTGCTGGCGATGACACATTTCGTAGGTCTGTGGGAGAAATGAGTAAAGCTACGCAGGATGAGCATTTCCTTTGGTCACAGTGGGGAGGGAGGAGAATTTACATGATTTTGAAACTTATCTGAGTTTGAAATATTGGTACCAAAACATAGTAAAAAAAAATGTTTGAAATCTCCTTGGAAAGGTACAAGCGGGACTTCAGATGTCAGAAGAACATTTTCTGTCGATACAATCAATGCTCCTTATTCCAGGCTCAGTGTTTTCTGAAGTACACTGCTGTTTGTAATAGAATATGCATTAAAAATTAATGAAAAGTTGTTTCAAAAAAAAAAAGAAAAAAAGAGAAGAAAGCTCTTAGAAAAGGCTGAGAGAATATCTTGACCTTGGCAAGAAAGTGCCAGTGCAACTTCCTGCAAAGTCATTTTTAGTTGAAAGCTACATGTTCCCACAGAAAGTCTGAAAGTTTGCATTTATTTAAGGAATGGCATTTTCTTTTCCTTTCCTTTTCTTTTTTTCCTTTTTTTTTTCTTTTTTATGTTACTGACAGAATAGGACTCAACCTGATTATTTGCAGGCAGCTGTCTAAATAAGCTATGACAAAAATGTCTTCTTGCGACACTGAAGAACGAGCAAAAGTATTTTTGGTCACTGAAGTGGATGTGCTTAATATCACATATTTTCCCCTCTACACTTTTTCCAGTGTATTTCCCAAAGCTCCTGGGTAGCACATGTCCCTGCTCAGGAATTTCATCGCAGGGCTTTTTCTCTCAATCTTGGGCCCACCTGAGCATCCTGCTGCCATTTTGTCCCATTCTCATTCTCTCTTGTCTGCCCCAATGTGAGTTGATTGCTTCTTCCCCCTCTTTTGTCAGCCTGATAACCTTTTCAGAATCCCAGCCATTTGTTCACAAAGTGTGTATTGGTGCCCACAGGCAAACTTTAAGTCCCTAAATCCCCTCTTAGATGCCTCAGCGGTGCATTGAATCTGATTCAATAGCCTCTTAAGAAACAGACCCTCCATAAAGAGCTAGGGGACAGTCACATCCCTTTCTTTCCGCTGCAGTTTGCCCTCCCGGATGAATAGGAGCATCCCAGCTTGCAGCCAATTATTTTTTTAACACTTGGACACATCTGCCTGGGAAAGTAACTGCCTCCCTGGGATCCACACGTTTGTGCATCAGACGTCAGTGGAGGGCAGTTCTCCGGAAAAGATCCTGGGCATGTGTGTGACAGCAAGAAATTGCAGGGAGGCCCTGATGGAGAGAGGAGAGAGGCCCATAAATTACCTTTTCCAGAAGAGGAGGAGGGGGAGGGCAGTGAAGAAGATGAGGAGTAGAAGCCAGTGCAACCACAGTGCCCTTTCTCCTCCTGCAGAGAGGAAAGGCAAACGAAGATGTGAGTGTGGGGAAATCCTGCATTCATTCCCAACGACAGGGCAGATCCAGTGCCTGAACGACCCAAGCCCTGAAATTCTCTCCTCACCCCTGTGCAAACAGCTCTTCCCTTGCTCACCATGTCCCCCTGTGGCTTGGCCACGCTGGCAGGGCCTGGCGGTGGCTTTCCCTGCCCACACGGCTTGTGCTCACACACAATGCCACAAAGGAACCTTGTAAAGCTGGGAGCAGGGAAGGTGTTTGGCTCTGCAACCCCTGACCCTCCAACAATTTAGTTAATGATTGTGGTTATCAGATACACTGGCTCAGCAGTGCATCCATCACCAGGCTGACAGGGATTCAATCCTACAAGGGGAGGGAATGTGCAAACACATTCAATCTCGGCCCAGCCAGCCCCCGGCATGCCTCTGCCCCTAAATCCAAGAACAAACAGAGAGTTTCCATTGGGGAAGAGCTGCTGTGATTTATTGTAAAATAATAGACATAACAGAAATAATAGACGGACCTGTGGATGCTGGCACTGCCTCAGATGCAGGACAAGTCCACGGGATGCTGCTTAGCTGTTGATGCTCCTTGCAGTGCACTGAGAGGAAAGCAAACAAGCAGTGGTGCTTTCCTTCCCATGACAGCCTTTGCCTGTTCCTCTGCGATATTTTACTTGCTTTACTGGGTTCAATCCTGCAGCCCAAACCTGAAGCTAGCAGCTTGCTTTGCTGAACCTAAGGCTTACTCCTCGCATCTGTACTGTTTCAATGTCGCAGCTCTGCACTAAAGACTCCTGCCCCGTTGGTTTTCAGTCCCTGTCCAGGATACCATGACCCCCCCTCCCTGTCCTGACAGTTCTTCCACCCCCTTTCAATAGATTTTTCTGCAATAAATCACAGAAGTCCTCACATGATGGAAAACTCCATTTGTTCTTGGATTTGGGGGAAGTCCATTAAAGATGTTGTCAGCCACAGCAGCCCCAGGGGTACCAAAGGGAAGAAGATACAATTGGTGCTATGACAGCACCAGCCCAGGGTCAGTCCACACTTGGACCCAGCCCAAAGCTTGCAACTGCTGGCTTGTCCCTGTATTTTTGAATATCACAGTATTTTCATGGTGAGCAAGGTCTGAGGCAAAATGCTGAAATACGCCTGCTGAGCTCAACATCTTTATTTTAAGAGGCTTGGAAAAATCTGGAAACATTTCCTCTGAAGAGGCAGTGCAGAAACAAGCCTGAACCCAGATCTTCTAAAGACCAACCTCTCCTTCTGCTCAAACGCCATCAGAAATTCCCACTCCTGTTTCATTTTCTTGCCTCATCATGTCACACATGCATGGAGCTGGCAGCAGAGGGTACTGGGCATATCTCAGAGTGGGAGTTTTCACCCTCACAACCCCTACATATGGAAAATGAGATGTCCAGATGAACCACCACCAAACCCTGGCTGCCCAGGAGCACCAGGAGACAACTGACCACAGAACAGGGCGTGCATTAACCAGACTGGTGTGCACCTGTTTTGCATAGCAATTATTTCAAATACGGCCAGGGTTAATTAGCTGCTCCTGGTTGCCACTGCCTGAAACAGGCCATTCTGTGCCAAGGGCTGCAGTACAGAGCAGACCTGGCACTTGCCTTCACTCCTGATCAAAAACTGGGCAGCAAACACCAGGCAGGATTTGGAGGGGTGGAAAACACCATGGTGAAGTTTGTATCTTATTTTGCATCCCTCAAGCAGCGCATAACTTTGGCTCAGCTTTCTCCAAGCTCACTCCTAAGCAGATATCATGAGCACAGGAAGGCTGGCTGTAGGATAAGGCAACACAGGCAGATCCTGGCCGATGGGTGCTCTCTAATGGCAAGGCACTTGATGCTCCCTGGTCAGGCTCGTGGATAGCCAAAACCCACTTCCCTGGGGTTTACAACATGACCAGGTCCAGTTTTTGTATGCAGTGCTGCTTGAAGGGAGCAGCTGGCCCCAGGTTTGGAGCTGCAATGAACACACAGGTTTTCCCCTGCACTTGTCCCTTCCTCTCCATGCTTGTCTGGGATCCTCAAGGAAGCAGAACACAGCTGTCAGCACAGGGAGGACAGCCTGATCCATTTCTGGGTAGCGATGCTGCGCCGGAGCCCCTGGTCCCACGCTGGCAGGGTCCCAGAGGATCCGCTGTGTTAGGGAAGCTGCACTGCAGCACTGCGTGATAAGAGCAGATAAGAGAGTTCCTGCTCTGATTACAGCATGACCAAACAAGTTTCCTGATCCCGTACCTACGCCAGCCGCTCCTTGAGACAATACTGTTATCCCAGGCGGGAATGTGCAGGCAAGCAGGAGCAAACCAGAGCCGCAAGCCCTGATGCCCTGTGGCAAATAAACGTCACTCTGTACCCTCATCCCGGGCAGGGTGCAGACTCAGGGACTCGGGCAGGGAGATTTCCAGTGGAAATGTCCTGGCAGGGTATCAGGCTTGGAAGAGCCAGGAGAGGGGAGCTACAGTGAAAAGAGAACAGGATGTGAATCAATGCGGAAAGTATGACAAAAAGCAGCTAAGATTACAGAGCAACAGTTTCTCTTCGCCTTGCAGCAGTTTGCAGCTGGGTGCAACACGGGAGCTGAGGCTCACAGCAATGCAAATGTTCTTCACTCCTTCAGGTCTCCGCAGCTCCACCAGGGATGCTACGACTGCCCCACTGGAGTGGTCCAGCACACCTCGAGTAGCTCCAAACCACTATGGCCTGACCACCTTGTCCGGAAGAAACAGACATGGAGAAGCTTTCTGCAGCTTTGCATGCGTGCTATAGGTTTTGTTGGCTTGGCTTTTGGGGAAAAAAGCCTGTCTGGCAAACTGGAACAAGCTCTGTCACTGCAGTCCCTGCTGTCTCAGGACAAGCAAGGTTGGGGAGCCCTCAGTGATGTTTTCCCATGGAACTGTCCTTTTGCATGGGCACTGAGCTGGGAAAATGCTCTTACTCAACATTAGGCACATCATTATCAGGCTGCTATTGATATTTTAGGGTAGACCACATGCTGACCTGTACGGAAAGGCTTTGATGAATTGAGACCTCACTCAGAGGGTTTCACCTGCCTGATTTCCCTTGAGTCATTGAGGGAAATCATCACTCTCCTTTTAAGTGATCACAGGGGTTTCTGGTACTTCATAGCGTGCTTAGCTCCGGTCCCAGCAGCAGACCGAAGCAGAGAGCTCCAGACCTGCTCAGGACTGCGCCCCTCTGATCTTTTCTATACGGTTACTCGAAGGAAACACACCTGATTTTAGAAGCAGACCTGTTGTGCCACTGTAGTATATTCAAGCCCTAATGTAAGGGCATAGACACTTACCATGGGATCCTTGTTGTGTTTATGTGGCAGCGAAGCCATCGGGGCTATGCCAGTGGGAAACTTGGAGCACAAGTCTGATAAGGAGCAGCTGAGGAATCTGGAGTTGTTCAGCCTGAAGAAAAGAAGGCTCAAGGGGGACCTTATTGCTCTCTACAACTACCTGAAAGGTTGTAGTTCGGGGGGTAGTCTCCTCTCCCCTTTCACAAGTGATACGACGAGAAGACATGGCCTCAAGTTGCTCAGGCGAGGTTTCGATTGGATATTAGGGAAAATTTCTTCACTTAAAGGGTGATCAAGCGCTGGAACAGGCTGCCTAGGGAAGTGGTGGAGCCACCATCCCAGCAGGAATTTAAAAGGTGTGGCAGCTGGGGACATTTTAATGGTGGGCTTGTCAGTGCTGGATTAATGGTTGGACTTGATGATCTTAGAAGTTTTTCCCAACTTTAACAATTCTACAACTTTATGAAACCAAGACAAATGCAGCCCAAGCATAACCCATGCCCATGTGACTCAGTGTGCAGTTGAAAGTGGTTTATGAACCTCTAGTTTTTGCAGGCTCAGTGTGTCTGCGATGATTTAATTTGGGTGCCCAACCTGCAGCCTGGACTAACAGCACCACGTCATGCCAGGGTGTGCATCCAGCACGTGAAGCTGGTACAAAGGATCACATAAGGGCCCGTTACACCATGGTATTTAGCAAAGCCCACAAGAAAGAGCTTTCCAGCTGTCTCAGAGGGCTCATTTGCCTCAGGAGAGCCGGATTGCTCCTCTGAACTCTTCCTGGCCTGCCTGAACAGTGCCACCCCAATGGCTCCCCAGGAATGTTGTAATAGGGACCACTAGGTAAAACTTTGCAAATCAGAAAGGTGACCAGAAAAAACACTCTGAAGTTATTTTTTCCCCCATTAAGAGCTAATATGCACAAATACAGAGGGATCACCAGAGGGTTCTGCTGTTCTTCAAGCCAACTTCTGCAAGGGACTCATGAGGCAGAGACAATCTCTTCCCCTCAGAAGCAGTGAAAGCACTCCCATAAATACCTCTGCAGCTGTCCTGAGGTGAAATGGTTGAACATAGGCATTTTCATGAATCTTCATGGGTTGCTTTGTCCTGTGAACACCTGCTGGGTGAGCTACCTCCTTTCATCCTGAGAGCTGGGTCAGCGACTGTGGTAGACATTCTCCTGGTGTTTTGTCTCTTGGGAATTGCACCTTGGCAAGGCGCTGGGAGGTCAGAAGAGAAGAAAATCATGTGTGTCATTTGGCCAGCTCAGACCCAGGAGACGAGGAGGTGTGTGGAAATAAAACACATTAAAGATAGACTCAGATGGAGGTAATGATTTCTACTTTACTGAGGAACCGCCTACCGAGTCTCCTGATCCCTACCACTGCCCAGCAGATAGGCAACTCTAGTGTCACAAGCTCAGCAATGGTAATTTATCATGTTTGAAGGTGCAATAGGTCACTCTAGATGTAATTAAGTGTTCTCTCAAAGGAAGGGACTATTGCTAAGCCTTGCAGGCATGTTTACTTGACCACAGAGGGCCCTCATCAGAACATCCAGTACTAATAAATTATCACTAATGATGACAACCAACAATTTCTTCTCCACATGAATTACAATTACACATTCTTACTTGGCTGGGAGTCCAATTATCCACAAGGAAAATTTTTCTCTCATACAGGACAAGAAATATTAGCAATACCTACAGGTTGTTCTTCATTTTTTTTTTGTTTGACTCTCTGTTTTCCACCTCTAATTTGTTTCAAATTATTTGCAGCATTATTAGATTGGCACAAATGATCATCTACCACTTTTCTCTTTCACCAGCCCCATGTGCCTTTAGATTCTCCACATTTTTACAGTCAGCCCGAAGGCAATGCTTGATCTCTCAAACCAGCCATCACAACAGAGTTTACCAACCTTTATTTCATCACCAAACACTTCTTCAGCACAGCATTTGACATCTGAGCTATGTGTTCCTCTCACCTCAAGTTCACCTTTGCAAAGTGTTCCTTCTCCAACAAGCGTATTTTAAGGACCACTGCCCTGGTGTCCCATGCTACCTCCTACACTTGACATAACAAATTGCTCCATAAAGACCATAGGAGGCTGAAGCAGTTTGGAGGAAGGCTGCTTATCTCCATGCTTATCTCCCAGTCCAGTGGCCTGGAGGAGGCTATTCCCCAGTAGTAGTGATACTGTGACAGAGCCTCCAAAAGCAGTGCCTTAGGAGGCCTGTGAACCAAAGGAACAAACAGCAGCAGCTCTTACCTCTGGTGGAGGTGAAATGTGTTAAGAGGCACTAGTGCGAAGGTGTTTTGCCTAGACCCCAAAGTGGGTGAAATGACACAAGAAGGAGGCATTAGGAAGGCCTGAAACTGCGGGAGAAAACCACGGCAATCTCAGCAGCCTCTGACAGGCAGCACTGATTCCCTGAGCTGATGTGGAGGGATGGGGAAGTGTTGTGTTACCTGGGCTTAAACCACTTCCCCAGCTTTCCTGTGAATCATTTTTTGAAGTGCACAGCCCGGGGCTCAGCAGTGCCTGCTGCCACATCCATCTGGCTGGATGGCTGGACTGCTCCTGAGGAAGCACAGGGGGCTGGTACCACCCAGGTAAAGCACATCAACACCCAGCATGGCAGCCAGCACCTGATCCAACCTCACTGCCCCTGATAACCAAATTCCTTCTGAACAAGATTTGCCTCCCTGTATCAGCAAGACAATCTCCAGCCAAGTCAGGCTTGCTCTGGGACACTGCTCCATCTCTCGTCTGTCCCCCAAGGGATGGAGACACAAATGTCTCTCCCTGTGACAAAGTTGTCTTCTGCTGTGATGCAGAGCCCACATCTCAGGTGTGCTCTGAGATGCAAACCTGCTCTCAGGTTTTGTGGATGCTCGTTCTAGGCCTGTCTTAGCAAACCTCCTCTTTTATTTCTATCTTCCCCACCACCCCCAAATTGTTACACGGCCAAAAAAGTGCTTAATCAAGGAAACTGGAGCGGAGCCAGCACCAGGCCCGTCGCTTGTTTTACCCCACACACTGTTCTGATGTATTGCAGAGAGCTCAGCTCTGAGGGCAGACTGAGGTTTATGAGCCCCCAGCATCCCCAGCCACAGCCAATATTCCAGCCAGTGTTACACCTCTCTTCTCTGATGATTATGCTGCATCCTGCTGAGTACCTACTAATCTAACACTTCCTTGATTAACAAAATGCTGCAGCCACTTCCTGCCGTCATTCCCGCTTTACTGCACTGAAACCTGCTGGCAACTTGTCACCAATTTCAGCCAGGCAGCTGGGTCTGACCCTCAGAAATCAGGGGACTGCAATCAGTAGGGTTTGTTGCCTACAAAACAGATCTGAATGTCACCCACATCCTTCTTGGAGTCTTCCCTTGGCTCGCAGGCCCTGCTCCAGCCCGCCCCGGAGCCTGTCCTGCATGGCAGTGTCCTGCTTCCCTCCAGGATGGGACAGGGAGAGCTGGAATCTCATTCATGCATCTGCTGTTGCACCGCTGCTGCCAATCCAGCCTGGGCTTTAGGAGAGAAGAACATGATCACTTCGCAGGGTGCTGCTGGAGTCACTGCACAAGCGGAGGAGACCATCTAATCCTTGCATTCCTGCAGGAAAGAAAGCCCCCAGTGAGCTAAACATAAATGGCCAACGGTGTGTGTGTTATTTTTAAGTCCAAAAGCCTGAAGGCAAGGTTTAAAGGAGAGTCTCACAGCATATTTCTCATGAGCTGTCTTAAGTCCCCCTGTCTCTTGCCTGGATTGCGTCAGCCAGCAGTGACATATTTTGGTGCAGGACCTGTCTCTGTCCCTGTTCTCAAGGCACTTTAAGCCTGGCTGGAGCAGGCAAACGGAGACACGGAACAAATGCTGGCTTCCATCTACGTATCTTGTCATCCAGGATTGACAGAGACCACAAAGTGGCCTCATAAAGGGATAAAGTCAAATGATATGGCTGCCTGATGTTCCATGTTACACCCTGCCTCTCCTCCCTGGAGCTGAGGGGAGGGTCGCCGTGTCCCGTGGTGATGTCCCTGCCAGCAGCTAGCTGTCCCTCTCCAGCCAGAGGCACTGAAACAGTCCTGCTGTGCCACACCATGTCCTCCCTGCCACCCTGAGCACTGACTGAGACCTGAGGATGTGAAAGTTCAGCACATGTCCTCCTTCCCCTCCCAGCTTTGCTGCCCATGGAGCACCAGGGCTACACCAGTGTCCACAGCATCACTGCTCCTGCTCATGCATGCTCAGCTCCCATAGCTGCCGGAGCATTGTGCATATCCTAGCCAAGACAAAAATCAATGAATTCACGGTATGGATGTGTCTAAATCCCATGTTCAGCAGCTTGGTTGCTGTGTGGGGCAGCAATGGGTGGTAAGATGTGAGTTGCAGCTGCAGAAGGCTGAGGGAATGCACCCAGCCTAGGCAGCAACCTGCTGTCCTTGTGCTCACTCAGCCGTAACTGGGCATCCCAGGTAGGCACTGGCACTGCATGGCCTTGAGTAATGGGTTCCTGTTCAACCCCTTCTCCGCTGAAAGCAGCTGCAGAAGCAGTGGAATGGTCCCCAAAACTCCACACTCTCTGTTGAACTGGTGTTTCCATATCCCAGCAATCATTTCTGACAGCAACATTATTTTTGTGAGACTGCTTCAGCCAGCTGACATAACCATAAAGTATAACCAGATTTGGCTTTTGCAATGTTTCATGCTCTAAAATGAAGATGAATATTTTTGTTACTGTGCAGACAACTCTTGCTGAAACAAGCAGCTATTCAGTCTGGGATAAAATCTGGAAGGTAGCTGGGATTTTGGTTTTTTTGGAAGGAAAGATGACTTCTGGGGATGAAGAAGCCCAGGTCTTTCCCCATATAGAAAGGATTGGGGCTGAAGTCAGAAACCATCATGCCCCAAAGTCAATGAATGCGAGAGGTGATGGGAGGCAGCCTCAGGGCTGGAGGATGAGTGTGGTTTCAGCCCATCTTTCAGGATGGCCTCACCTGTGCACACTCAAGCACAGGCTGACACTTCATCTGGAAACCCCAATATCCCTGGCCTGTGCATGCTGCTGCTCCCTTCCGTACTTCTCAGTGTAAAGAAACAAAGACATAAGACGCAGAAAACTACCATTAGTACTTTGTTTTTGTATGACAAACCTGTTCAAATGAGCTGGCTTTTTGGATCTTTTTTTAGCTTTGGCTGTGACATCCTCCCAGTTGCTCCTCTTTTCAGTGACCTCATGTGCATTTTTGCTTTTCCTAATCCATGTTTTTCTGTCCTGTCTTTTGTCACCTGAAGACCCCAGCTCTCACAGTCAACACAGATTAGGGAGATAAGATACACATTGCTCTATCACCAGACCAGCTTCCAAAATTTCCTTTCCTCCTCTACTGCATCAGGCTGGCACCTGTGGGGCAACTAGCACAAGAAGGACTGATGTGAAAACAGCATCCCCTGCATAGACAGGATCATATGGACCAGTTCCTGCATCTCTGTAAGTGGATATCTAAAAGCAGCAGTGACTCAGGGGTGGCAGCACAATGCTGTGCAGAAGCACTAGATCTTCTAATCATGGCCTCATCCCTGCCAGGTGAGGCAGACCTAGTGTTTGGACATCATCTTTGGACTCCTTTGGAACAGACGACTGCTTCTGATGTGATGAAAAAAACAAAGGAAAGGAAACACCAGCATCATTTTGGGGATGGAGGTGAGGAGGCCTTGTGTCTGAGTTTTTTAATTAGTTGAGTGATGAGAGTGAAAGAAAATCAGTTTAAAGAAGCCAAACTGATTTAATTAGCAATATGATTATGAGTGCATTGCCTTTCCAGGCATAGGAAAGGTTCTCATCTTCACCAGTTTCATTAAAATAATGACTCATACCCCCTCTTCCTCCCCACCACCCTCGCCACAGGTCCTCCCTCTCCCATGCCTGCGAGTGTGCTGGGATATGCCCCTGATAATCTTCTGCTATCCTGGGGGCCTGGGAGGCAGGAGGGCCATGGAAAGAATCCCAGCGTTTCCATCTGTCGAATTCCCGAGCGGCAGAAACCTGACCCCGCACGGAGCGGGGACGCGCTGCATTATTGCTGCTGTGGCACAGCGAGCCCTTGTCATGCATTATTAAGTGAGCTCAGAGAGGGAGAGACACCAATGAGAGGGTGAGTGAACCTGAAAAGTGGAAAAGTCAAAACTATCCCGGCAATAAAAAAGAAATTTAAAAATAAATCCAGCCCTGAGCAGCCTCAGCAGCCGATGCAGCAGCTGCTCCCATGGGCAGAGCGGAGCAGGCACAGAGACATGACAGCCATGCTGATGGTTTGCTGCAGTAGCGTGGGGTTTTTCCAGGGTTTTAGCCAATTTGCAGACAGGGAAGGAGCCTGTGTGAAAAATGAGGCAGTAAACGTTAAAGCCTGCAGTACCCTTGTTTCTGTCCTGGTTGGCTCAGTGCTGGGGGACTGCGAGTACTTTGCCGCTGGACGAGCTGTCCCAGAGCCAAACCCCACAGACATGGGGTGGCACTGCTGTCACCCAAGGCTGGTGCACACCATGGTTGGTGCAAAGCAGCTCAGCCTTGGGTCCCCTGCTGGCACATCCCCTTGGTCCCAAAGCATATGTGGGAGCAGTGGCAGGGCCCCTGCCCTGGGCAGAGCCCTACCATGGCCACAGCACTCCCAAACCATCTGCTGACACTGCCTGGGACCAGATTTAGCTGTGCAGCCCTGCTCCCAGTCAAACTGCTGCACTGTGAAACTGCACAGCGTGAAACACAGAGGAAGAGTGTGGATGCAGGGTTTGCCCTCTGGGACTCCGTCACCCACAGAGGTGGATGGGATCTGATGTGGGGCGAAAGGGAGATCCCAGAAGTCACCTTCTTCTGCACAACTGAGCAGCGTCACACCAACAGCAGGAGGGCTTCAGCCAGCAGCAACCACTGAGCCCACCTGAGGAGAAAGGCCTCCCACCAGTGGCCTGGACCAGACATGTATGTTTGGGCAGGTGTGCAATCTCTTCCCAGTCTTTTCCTGAGCCTGTTTAGTGATGCCTTTATGGATGCTTTTGCCAATTTTCCAGCCCACTGCCAGCTATTCCTTATATGGACAAACAAGAGCATAGAGAAACTTAATGTGTTTCTAGCTGCTTTTAATGAAATTTAATAACTTCGGTAAGGAGGCAGAATCAGCCCAACTAATTCTTTGTGAATCCAGAGCATGTAACTGGAAGGCCTGTCTGGCCTTCTGGAAGCAGAGCAAAAATGGCCACTCCTGTTATTTGCAGAAGAGGCAAAATTGCAGAGGGCCAAGTATTGCAAAACCCCAGGTTCTGGAGAAGGTGATTTATAGTTACCTGCAAAGATGTGACTAAGGAGCTCAGGAATCCCAAGCTGAACAACAGCCCATTGATAAGCCCCAAGACACTGCAGGCCAAACTCTTGGCTACCCCCCAGCTGACCCCTGGCAGTGTCCTGCACTTGCCTGAAAGGCAAATGTGTGCAGGGGAGAGGCAGTGGGGAGCACAGGAGGGCACTGCTGCAGGCCAGGGCCTCCCCACGCCAGGGACTCCACACCCTAGGGCTGGTTTGCCTTTGTCAGCAGAGGATGGGCCAAATCCATTGCTGGAGGCAAGTGGCTACATCTCTGTCAAGCGGCTGAGAGGCAGACCTCTGCTAATAGTGTTGCGAGGTTTTCCAGGGATGTTTTCTTTCCACTTGTGCTCCCGGAAATGCAGAGGCACACAAATAGAAAAGGACAAATCAATAAGCATTTATGGGCCATGAAAAAGCTTTCTTCTCATGCAGGTAAAATCTTAGTTGTGCTCTTTATGTGGCTGGGATGATTCACTGAGCTTCCCTCTCCCCCACAGGCAAGCAGAAATAAACAGGAATGCTTTCCAAATTCAGGAAGGGCACCCTCCCTCCTTTCCTCCCTCCCTCCCTCCCTCTCTTTTTCCCTCATCTCCCCAGCATAAGTAGATTTTTCTGCAGACAACTCTAATGATTATCTCTGAAAACTTCTAAATTCCTGAACCTGCTTGGTTTGCTGCAGCATAGCTTGGCATACAGGTGGATGGTCATCCTGGCCATGGATATGTCCCTTTACCAGCTCACTTCCCTGTGCGCCAAGACACCCCTCCAGTCCAGTCCCCTGAGCTCTACTTTTTCTGTCACTGTGGTCAGAGGCAAAGCTTCCCCTGGCTCCAGCGGGAGCAGGAGGACGTTTCACCCGGCAAACACACCCGTATCGCCATATGTTGCTTTCTCTCGGTGTTCTGTTTTCCTTTCAGCCCTATCTGCTCCATCAAAGACGGGAGCTGGTGGCGGTGGCCGCGCGGGTGTTTGCACAAAGGCGGTAATTCAAGCCCTGGCGGGAGCTGTTTTGGCAGCGTAGCCAAGGCACCGCTCCTTGCTCCAGCTGACCTCTGCTCTGCGGCCCTGCCCGCCCTCCTGGCTGGGTGCATGTGGCTCTCACCTCAGCCTTTCCCCCGCTACGCTTTCCAAAGCCATTTTCCTGTGACTCACTTGTGGATGGAGCAGCTCCTGCCCTGCTTAGCAGGACACCTGAGGCTGCTACCATGGAACAGTTCGCACCCTGAATTATTTTTAAGACCCTGCAGTGCCAAGAGGTGCTGGACAAAGGCAGCGAACTGTGCCCCTAACGTAACACACGTAACAGCACTAAGAGCAGGTGCTGACAGGGATTTGATTGGTGAAGGTCTTTGCTTGGACAGGAAAGCCAAACGCTGCTCTCCACCCTGCTGCACACATCACTATCAGTGCCTCTACCACCTCATGCTGAGAACAGGCATTGCAATTCAAAGGAAATCATGGCTTTTTGTCATGTTGCTGTCCCATTTGTGTGAATCCTCACATAGATGGTACCCAAGCCCTTTTGCTCATCCTTTGCAATGGTCTCGAGCAGTGCTCTCTGGCTTTGCCTTTGCAGAGACTTTATTTCAAGCCTGTTGCCACCCTTCAAGGTCTCTGTAGTGAGTTTGCTGCTCCCAACAGGCTTGGAGAAAGTGCAGGGTGAAATTCCCTGTAGCTGCACATCTCAGTTCAGTTTCTCCCTGCTGCGAGAAATTCCAGGATGGAGAACAGTCAGATCAAAGAGAGACAATCCCAGCTGAAACATGCACAATTTGCATATTCCATTAAAAAAAAATCAAAGGGGAGGGTGTGTAAAATATTTGCGCCCTGGAGCATATACAATGTATGCCCCAACAAGATGCTCCGTGTAGGGCTTATACTTATTTACTCTGATGCTTAATAAGAAAAAAAAAAGAGGCTGTTGTAATTTGCACATCCCAAAAGATTCTGGCTCATCTGATACGCAGACCATCTCCTTGAAAGAAGCACAGATACCCCTAAAAAACTCGGGCAGACTTTTGGCAAAATGCTTACTTTTGAAGGTCAAACTAAATACATTCTTTGTGCAGTGGGAGGTCCCCATTGATAGAAATCTTTATTGCTCTGGTTCTGCTGTTTCATTTAGCATTTGATAGGCTCTGAACATAGCGGAGGTGAGTGGAGGATATATGGACGTTTCTCTGCCAAATTTTAGAATGGCACTGTGAAAAGTCAAATTGGCAAAGCTGAGTTTGTTTTAGGCTGAGGAAAGCATGGGCTAAGAATTTAATTCTGCTTCTGGCTCTGCTGGAAGCCAGCTGGATGACAGTGACAAGGTCACTGCTCTGTGCCGCTGTTTCTCCATCTATATAAAAAAAAGTTATCGCTCCTTTTTTTGTAGTATTTTGAGACCAACTGCTGGAAGAAGATCTGTGTGAACCAGGCACCATTACTGTTAGCATTAACATTCTTGCTGCCTTTTATTACCCCAGTGGTGGCTGCTGCAAGCCCATGTTGCTCCACCCAGGCATCTGAGCACAAGGCAGGTGATACTCCTAATGACAGTGTCCTTCTTCCTACCTAACAATTCCAGCTCTTGAGTCTGCAGTGAGTGGCACTGCCTTCCAGAAGGAGACAAAAAGTAAAAGAGCAGGTTTGTTGGTGAGGTGGGTCACAGGGCTGCTCTGCTGACCCCCATCTCCAAAGCCTTTCTTCCAGCTGTGCTTTGCACATCAGCAGGCCCTGGGGGATTCAGGAAGGCTGCAGGGCGGCACACAGAGAGGAGAGGCAGGGGAAGATGATGAGTGCACGCCCAGATGGAAAACACTACTGGCAAGAGCAGAGCATCTCCTCCTGCCTGCGACTGCCGCAGCCCGTCCCCAGACAGGAGCACAGCCCTTGGCTGTCCTGTGCAGAGCTTTGAGCTGAAGGAGACACACTTCCCCTTTTCCCTGTGGGGGTTTCCTCGTGGTAAAAGCCCTTCTGTGCCAACGCCCCACATTCGCTGAAAAACCCACCCTGACACGCCCCTCATCCCGCAGTCCCATGGCCCTCCTCCTTCCCCTCGAAGGGACCAGGCGCTGCAGCCGTGCACGGACATGCCCTAAGAAAGATGCTGGCTCCCTCCCATGGAGTATTCCTGGCTGTTGGCACACCACAGCAGCACTGCATTGATTTGCTTAAAGGCGACAGTCGAGTCCCTCATAATTTATTGAGAACCAGCGGGTGTTTTTTGCTGACTCCCACACCTTATGTGGCTCACATCAATCCGGTGCCAGCAACAAGTCGTTTTTGAGAATACAATTCCTCTCACAGAGCATCTTCCGAAAAAAAATAATGCTCTGGAAGAATGCAGTTTGAGACATCAAGCGTTTTAGCGCTGGTTTGTTTGCCTTTTCCCAACAGCCTGCCTTTAAGGTACATCATTTCTGGCATCAGGTTTCCTCACGTAGAGACCATTTAAGTACTTAAGGTGCTCTCTATGTACTCAGCCAAATGTTTTGCCAAGAAACCTAGAATTTCTTTGCTTTAGAGGCATAAAGTCTTCCATCTGAGTCTTAATTATAGGGTTGAATACACAATGAAACTGCAGCTAAGCCCCTACATGTATGGAATGTAACACCACTTCACTGCGCCTCACCTGAAAGACAACTTGTAAAAAAGCCACAGATGAGTAATAAACTGGAAGGACACTAATAAGAAAAGAGAAAAGATTTAAACAAAAAACTCCCTCCAGTAAATAATTAGCTTTTCTTTCTGATTATGCTCTTCCTGATAAAAGACAAAGAGCCCTGTCAGGAAGTGATTCCATCTGAGAACCTACTTCCAGAAAATGTGGTTTTAGTGGTCTAGACCATCTGCTCACGGCCAGGGGAAGGGTGAGTCTGAACCCATTCGAACTACTCCGATGTGGCGGGTGACGAAGCTCTCTCGAATCATGCTCCTGGGCTGGGTGTCCCAGGGGAGGCAGAAGGAGCAATGGAGTCCTAGACCTCCCTGGGGAGGAGGAAGCACAAAAGCCATTGCTGCTGGGACATGTCCTTGGTGCTATTAATGATCTGCAGTGCTGGAAGTCAACAGGAAATTTGCCTGGGTTTCTGTGGGCTGGAGGTTGAACCAATCTGCAAGGCTTGTTCTGCATCTGGGCAGGGACTGAGATATCCTTGAGGATGTGGCAAACACGGATGCTCCTTCAAGGCTGCCCTGGGGCTCTGCAGGGCACAGCAGAGCTGTGGGCAGTGATCTCATGGCCATGCTCGGGCCAGCCCTGGCTGTGGTGGCACTGTGCCCACCTGCCCCTGGCTCCCCAACACACCATTTCTGTTGCAGGGGCTGTGCCACAGGGGTTTGGTGTGATAAAACACTCTGGGTAAAAGGGATTGCCCGGCTCCAGGGAAAAGGAGGGGGTGTAAAGAGTCTCCTTCCTGGGAAGGAGAGAGGACAGGCTGAGCTGAGGCGGTGCATGGGGTGGGAAGCTCTGGAGAGACGAGTGGGTTCCCTGTGCCGCAGCAGCTGGCTTTGCCTTTGCCCTTCTTGTGGGTGCTGTGCCACATGCCACAAAGAGCCCCACGCCAGAGTGAAGCCCCCTGGATAAACACCTGGCATAGCTGGGCCATCTGCTCAGAGGCAGAGGCAGAGGCAGGAGGACCCCAAACAGCAAGATAAAGTTATTGCTTCGACAGAAACGTGCTCTGCATTTCTTAGCAGAAGAAGCCTCATCAAAGCATACCTGCAAGCAGGGAGCATGCTTCACCCAGAGCACACAGTCTTCATTTTTAACCTGTAATTTATTTTTTTTTCCATAGAAAGTTCAAATTAGCTTCTTTAGCTCCATCCCTAATTAAATGTCTTTCCTTTTTCCTTTTTCCAAATGGCAAATTCCTGCGAATTCAAACAAGTCATATCACCTGGCAGAATTAATTTTTAGTCAGGACATGCCTGTCATTCCAAACAAATTAGATATCTGAAGGGGAGGGTTTAGCCACATTTCTGTGCACTAACCAAACCAAGCAGTTATGATCCACACGGGGCCAAAAACTATATTCTTCAGGCGACAGTAACCCCTATGCATACCTGCACCTCACTCAGTCAGAGAGTAAACACCCATTGTACCCGGGCATATGCTGCTGTGGGTCTCTGAACCCATGTTTAATGACCTTGTCAGGGAATGTGTGTGCTGTACTCTTACATTTTTAAGAAAGCATAATGGTGCTTTTGTCTTCTGTTTTTTCCTGTGTAGCAAGTTGCAGCTAGTCTTCAAACTTAGCTTAAAAACTTCACTTATTACTTCTGGACAGTTCTCTAGCCACTTCTCTGCTTTCTTTTTTTGGTTTTCTTTTTTTTTTTCCTTTTTTTTTTTCTCCTTTTTTTCCTCCTTTTTTTTTCCTTTTATTTTTTTCCTCTTCAGCTGGGTGTCTTAGAAGATACTGAATTTTCTTTTTTAGTGCTGTAATTGATTAGGAACCAGTTGTGTGTCTGTGCAGGTGTGTATCTGCAGACTCATAGTCTCCGGTCCATTGGACAGCCACAGCAAGAGCATAACCTGAAGACCTAAAATAAACACTAATGCTCCATTCAAAGGGTCCTGGTGTTTAGTGTCTCATTCAGGAGGGAGGTTCACTAGGTGGCTGTCTTTTAACATGTGCCAAAGTCCCACTAAATTAAAGACTCTACAAGGTTTTATAGACACGGAGAAGACTGAAAATGCTAGATTCACGACCAAAGTGAAGCTTTCTCTCCTCCCCACCTGGGGGCTTTCAGGAGAAATTAGGATATGGAGTGATAGGACAAGGGAGACAAGAGGAAAGGGCTTTAAGATGAGAGAGTGCAGGTTTAGATTAGATATTAGAAAGAAATTCTTCCCTGTGAGGGTGGTGAGGCACTGGCACAGGGGGCTCAGAGAAGCTGTGGGTGCCCCATCCCTGGAAGTGTTCAAGGCCGGGCTGGATGGGGCTTTGAGCAATCTGATCTGGTGGAAGGCGTCCCTGCCCGTGGCAGGTGGATTGGAGCTGGATGAACTTTAAGGTTCCTTCCAACCCAAGCCATTCTGTGATTCTTTGACGCCCTTTTTGCCTGTGTTTGTCCTGGTGTGAACATGGTTGTGTAAAGCACAGGTACAGCTCATAAGCCTGCCCCAAATTCACAACTACAGACCCCAAAAGCTGCTGTTTCAGGCATCCAAACCTGCAGTTCTGCTACAGAAAGGGACACCTAATTATAGATAAGATAACAATCTGTGTGCATACCCCTTGAAACTGGATACAGAAACTCCATATAAATTTCTTGGGGCCGTGATTTGGATTGGGAGGTTCAAGAGGATGTTTGGAATTAGGAGGAAATAGGAACTCTTCAATCAGAGCAATGAGAAAGAAGTCAGGTCTTTTGATGACTTTTCTCAGTGCAGCTGGGGATTTTTCATAATTCCTTACGTTCTTCTTAAGCAGCTTTAATTACTAGAGGACATCATTCGTGGCACAACAGTAGGATTCACCTCACAGCATTTCAGATGTTCACACCCCTGCTGTCTTATCAGACCTCCCTCCAGAGCCACGTAACATGGGCTAAAGGATGGCTGTAACTCATTTTGGGCACCTATTTCAGCATGAGATAGATCCTTCTTGAAGCCATTGATTCTAAAAAGATAACAGCAGGCTAGAGAGTAACCAGATAGATGGGGGCAGCTGGAGCTAGGGAGATGAATTTCACCCTAGGTACAATTTAAGTGTTGAGCAGGTCCACCAGCCAACTGCTTTGGCTGCAAAATTTGTAGGAAAATTAGTCAGGGAGCTGGAGGAGTCTGGCTCTAGGCAAGGAACATTTCCATCTCCTGGCAGGAAGAGAAGGCACTGGGAAGCAAGCAATTAGGAAAATGTATGAATATTAAAATCCTAATGGCTGCTGAGGTGCCTGTTAACTTCGCTAAAACCTGAATGCAAGGAAAGACACAGAATGGGCCTTCCTAAAGAAGATGAGTATGAAAATAAAGGGAGTTTGTGATCAGCTGATTTTGCTTCATGCACTCTCATGCCTCTCGGGAGCCAGCATCCCACTGGAGGAGAGCTGAAGCAGAGACACCCAGAGCTCTCAGTCTCAGCCATGGAGAGTTGCTCACCAAAATCACCTGAGAGCATCCTCAAGCATGCTGAAGTGAGGGAGGGGGAATCCTGGGAAATCTCCTTAAAGGATATGAGATTTGCAGTGATGACGTCTCAAAGAGCCCAGATCAGCTAATGTGCCAGGAGACTTTTGGTCCCATTGTGTGCAGGATAGCTGCAGGAGGCAGGGAGGAACCAGAAAGGTGGGCTGAACGACCAATTCTGTGCTCACTGCTCCACCGTAGAACCTCCTGAGTTGAAAGGGACCTGCAAGGATCAAGTCCAACTCCACCACAAGCCACAAACACGGGTGTGAAACACAAATAGCTCTGCCGGGTATAGACTGGCAGGAGATGAGGTGGAGGATGGCAGGACAAAAGTGAAAGGTGGGAACAAGGCCCTGAGAGGGTGATTTACCTATGGCATGCTGGGACGTGGCCTGAGTTCCATCACTCACACTTCAGCTGAGTGCTTTCACTCCTGAAAGCCCTACTCTTCCCTCTGGATCAGGAGCTGCTGACTCCATGTGCCACAGCCCCTTGCTGCCCTTGCTGTGAGACCCTGCCCAGGAGCACCATACCGAGCTCCAGGGATGGACACACAGCTGAGCCCTGGCACGGGCAGGAGATGTTACTGTGGACAGGATGTGTCCCTTCCCCCAGCTGGGATGGGTGGCTCAGCGGCACCTGCATCCAGCTCCACTCCTGCTGGTCACACCCCAACACTTCCCATCTTCCAGGGGCCACAAAATGCCACACCTGCACACGTCTGCACTGTGTGTGAGCACAGGCTTCTCTACGTACCTACAGACAGAGATTTATGCATTTATCAATCCAGAAAGCTCCCACATCTTCCCACAGTGCTATAGGAGACCATTACATATAATGTCAGGGCTCTAAGACCCTGCACAAGTGCCTCACATGAAGATACCTCTTCCCATCCTGAAGTGCTTACAATCGAAACATAAGAGCAGAGGCAACAGGTGGGAACAGACAGCCAGGCTGGAGGGAAGCACATGGCAATAAAGGAAACCCAGAAATTCAGGTGGTGCTGATGAAGCTGCACATCCCTGTATTGAGATTGATTTTGCCCATTTCATTGCATCAAAAAATTCACATGCTGCATTCTGGGTTGTAACAGATAATGCTGGAGACAAGAATGGATTGGCCATAACCATATGCTCAAATATGGTCAAACACTGGCAGCTCATAAGGATCCTATACAGGAGATCCCAAATTAGCTGTTTTTGTTTAAATGACACTTCTGCCCTTACAGCTTTTCTCACCAGCTGTCCTTTGGAGGACTGTGTTCTATATCCGTTTGTTTACCTACTCTGCTGTAGGAACCGTTCCTATGACAGCTCCTATTAGAGAGAACACCTGCAAGTCTGAAACCCTGTGCTCCTTGGGTTGGAAATTAATTGTTTGTCTCGATGGACTGAAGCCTGAATCATTTAAAAAAGGGGACAAGTGAGAATTTCCAATGAATGGTTGGAACTGCGTATGGGCAGCTGCATCTAGAGGATGTCAGTTTCAGATAATGTTTTCCAAAATTCCCCTCTGCCAGTATATTAGGTGATGGATTTGAGATGGACTTCTGCAGTTGCCTTCCTTTGTTAACGGCCTGATGATGCGTTTTCAGGATCCCTGAGCTTGCTCTAGCAGTCACCCTGTAAACATAAAGGACATAGCTCAGAGTTTACATTTTCATTCTATTCTGCTCTTTTTTTTTTTTTTTATTCTGCTCATTAATAAGAGCTGTAAAAAGGTGACTTGCAGCTTCACACAGCTCAGATTCCTTGATTCTGTGACAAGTCCAAATCCAGAAAAACAAATCTCCCACTCAAATGTTCCTTCTACATTGCTGAAATTAAACCGAGGCCAAAAGACATTTCCATAATTTCCTAGAGTACAAAACCAGGAAAAGACTCTTTTTTTTCCTTGTCTGTGGGGTTGTCCACATGCTAGAACATGGCTAGCACATCTCTAAAAGGACATCTGGACATGAGCTTTATCAAGCACATGTAACAGGAGAACAACCCTGCTGGGGACCCGAGTAAGTCAGGTGAAAGCAGGGTGATGATGCTTTCAGTGCCCCATTCCTCCTGCGGGTTAGATGAAGACATACTGGACATTTTACAGTGACCACCTTGCTCTGCAGCCTCACCCAGGCTTTCATCTCTTGGCTAGAAACTTCTCCTTAGTGGGGCTTTCTATGCTCCCAGACTGGAAGGCTCTCCTCCACCACCTTTCCTGTCATTCCTTATGCCTCATGAGTCCCGTGGAGGGAGTAAGCAGCAAAGAAAAATACCATTCGTCTAAAATTCTGATTTCTGCCCCTTGGCTCTCACCTGATAGGGTCCATGACACAGCTCCTTAGGGCCGTGTCTGCAGTTGAGCAGCCCTGGGCTGACACTTCATGCTGGGGGGTGACAGCAGACTGGAGAGCAAATGAAACTTCTGAAAACTCTTCTGTCTTAGAAGCACAAACCTAGGCATGTTATTTAACATTTTGGCTGTTAAAGTGATGCCTCTGAGTCTCAGAAGCATGAAACACCTTGACCAGGGCTTGTCCCAGAGCCCAGATTTCACAAACGACCCAAGAGGTCCCTTCAACTCTACTCCCTCCTACAAAAGCCAGCTTGGGAAATTGAGACTCAGATATCAGAGTCAGAACCACGCATTTGGATGCATCTGGTGGCCCAGCAAGCTGCTAAAGCAAACACTGGCAGCGCTACCCCTTGGCTAGTCCTGTAACACAATACAGAGCAGCTCCCAGGACTGATGCTTGGCAGTGCTGTCACCCGAGGAGCCACTGGACTCTGCTGGTAAACTAATCCTTGTGGTGAGGCCAGGGGGCAAAGGGGAGAGGGGCACACTGAGGAGGATAATCCCCACCTCCTTTAAAAATTAAACACTGTGTTCCACCGCTCCAGCACTTGGTAGCACTTTGCTCTGTGAAAACACTCACACGAGCCAGGAAATTTTAGGGGTCCAAGCTGCCCAGCTGTCAGCGGGGTGCTACATGTAGGGCCTTGCCTGGGTCCTATGCAGGCACCATGGAGGACCCCACGCTCCCAAGTGCCCGGCCTCACAGGGACAAAAACCCGTCCCACAGAGACCAAAACATGGAGAGACACCCTAAATCATACCTCCCCCCACGGACAGTAAGAGCCTGCTTTGCTCAGAGAGCTCTATATTTCTAATTTCCAGTATCCTATTGGCACCTACGCCTTGAGTGACACTTCCTCATCAGGTCTGTGGCTTCAAAGCCTGCTCCACAAGCAGGGCTGGAGATCTTGCAGTGCAGGGATGGCAGCCAGGGCTCAGATGGGACCAGAGCAGTACGTATGTCCTGGGTAGCTGCCCCTCTCCAGCCTTTCACAGGCTGCCACATCACCAGGGTTATATTTAGTGAGGCATCTGCGGTGACAGTCATTTTTCCAGCATTTAGGAAATGCTAGTGCTGTCTTCTGGTTGGCTGCCAGGTGCTACTGGGAAACATGTGTTGGGATTATTTTCAGCGCTCCCACCACCACAGTGCCCATCAATCACCCCTGTGGGGCTGCTTCAAGTCTGTCTGGACCACGGCAGCCTCACAAAGTCCTCCTGCCTCCCCAGGGTGGGGGGAGCACAAGCATGAGGAGGCTCAAGGGGGGCATGCAGATCATTTTTTAAGGCATTCCTGTCGTGCCAGGCTTGGCTGAGCCTACCCAAGCCCGCAAAGCCTGGGGTGACGTTTAAAAAGAGTGGGCCAGAGCTGGGGGCACACTCTGGCTTCATGGTGGAGGCTTCCTCCAAAATGGTTCCCAGGAGGAAAAGTTGAGTGAAATGCTCTTTTTCCTTGATGTGCTGGCTCACAGCAGGGGTTTCAGCAACTGGGATGTTGCTTCACTTCACAGCAGCTTCTCCCAAGAAGCAGCTCTGAGTTTGCTTTCTGCAGAGAACTTCTTGCTCTTTAGAAAGTAAAATGCACCAAGTAATTGCTTGTGACTAAGTGAGGCATTGGAGACCAGCAGATGGTTTTATAAGTATTGTCGTTATATAATTGATACGCTCTGTTAAGCCCTTTATTTTCTTTTAAACAGGGTTTTTCTTTTCAATGTACTTTGGCCACAGCAGCATCAAAGAAGCACGGCTTGAACAATCACTTCTGCCAGGTCTTGATTGCACTTTCTCCTGGATTGCAAAAGCCTTTCCCCAGCATTTGGAGGATTCAGTCCAGCCTCCACCCCTCAGTACCCACTGCTTACCCTGGAGCTTTTCCTTTGGGCTTTTGATGATCATGGATATTCCATCCCAGCCTCTCCCCTTCCTCACAGCTATGCTTCCCTTCCCTGCCTGCTCTCCCACACACATTTCCTTGCTATGGGCCAACTTCGTGCTGAGGTCAGCCCAGGAATGAAAGTCAGGGAGGGCTTTGCTGCACTCAACCGCTGGCAAGGTCTGGATTTCCTGTGGGTTCAGCACTGCTGGCAAGTCCCTGCAGGCTGGGATGAGGATGAGTGCTCCATCCCAGACCAGGGCAACCCCTCAGCTGGGGAAGGGGTGCAGCAACAGTGGCTGCCTCTCCAGCACTGCTCCATGGGCTCCTGCCTTCCATGAAAACCACTGGGAAAACACACTGCAGTCACAATGTTTAAGGAAAATCTGCACCCAGGGAAAAGGAGAGGGTTACCCAGCTGGCAGAAAACAGCAAAGCCTGTTTCACAGCCTGGCAAACCCAGCAGAAACCACAATCACAGCCCCAAGTCTTCGCTCCAAAGTGTCCACTGAGATTTGTCTCTTTCTCCCACCAAAACTTTCTTCCATCCCTGTTGTGCCTCAATAGTCTTAAAACAACATTGTAATCTTCATGTTTTGCTTGGCCGCTAAATTATTTTTTTCACTGGAATATATACATATATCAAGCTGCTGGTAAGTGTAAAAATGTCTCATGAATAGTGTCATTAACAGCCACAATGTGATGGCTGTGAATTAAAAATGATTTACAGAGGAAATCTGGACACTGTTTAGAACAACTGATAAGGTACAGAGTTTTACAATAGGTGAGACAGAAAAAGACATAAAATTTCCCAAATACATTGCTGGTGATGGATGGATTCGTCACTGTGTTGCATCTCTTGTTCCAGATTCTGCTTTATGTGGGCTCAGAGAAGCACCTCTTTATGAAATTGCTTATAAAAGTGTTTAGGTTTCCCCGACGGGAATGCTGATCTGCATTACATATTATGGCAAAAGCCGGTAGGGGATGGATTATTTGGATGCTGGGGGTGGAGAGGCCCTGTTTGTGCCAAGAAAGACATTAGATGCAAATCCCCTGCAGCTGAGGTTTTTACGATTCAAGCGGGTATGCGGAGGTCCCTTTAGCTATGTGTGGTGTGTGCCAGTGTCACAAGCCAAACACTCTGTGCTACCCCTGACAGACATCACTGAAACACATGGTTTGCTCTCTTTAAAGCATCCATTCAAGCATTGGAGCACTGTCCACATCACCTTTCCACACCTAACACTGACTCCCACATTTCCCTTCGACTTTGTTCTCGACAACAAATGCCCCCAGTCACCAGCCGTCCGTGCAAGGCTCCTTCTCTGACCAGGCAGGCAGAGGCACATTGCAAGACCAGGGACAGAAAGATCAGTAAAAGGGTGAATTTTCTACCTCTTTCCCACGTCAGAGCAGCACGAATGATCATCCTTCAGCTTGCGGGTCAAAGCACTAGTTCAAAGCAGAAGATAACACCCAAAGGGGGATGGGAAGACCTTTGGGGCCATCCAGTCCAGCCCCACGAACCTCATGAGCATCACTCAGCTCTCCAGTGTTGCCTCTGCATGTCCCCACCATGTAGTGCAGGATCAGGGCTGTGCCCAACACCTAAAATTTCCAGTGAAAGGCCAGAAACCCCAGTGTGCCAGAGGAAGAAAGCAAGAGGAAACAAGTTGTCACCTCTGTCCTGGGCCCACACAGGGATAATAGGTTGAAAGCCCCTGTTTGAGCCACAATCCAGTGCCAAACCTCAGATAGAACAAGTCCCTCCTTACCATTCCCCCCGGGGTTTTTGCCGAACTGTCAAGAAAACAGTTTCTTATCAGCCTCTTGCCACCCCTCCCCAAAATGCAGAGTTTTGGCAATAGCCAAGTTTCTTCACAGTTTCCAGAAACACATGGGAAGGTCTCTGCAGTTCATGTGCACTCTCTCACAGGGGCCTGCAGAGTGCTGACAGCATCCCCAAATCCCACAGCCCAGCCTTGGCCACCTTCAAGCTGTACATACAGCACGTGGTGAATGCACTGAACGCACCCTGGATACCTTGGACCTGCTGTGCACTAGTGGTGGAGGAGGTTCGTATGTGGTCAGGAAGCTCCACGTGTTCTGAACCCATCAGATTCCCTGTACAGTGCCTTTTCCGGGAGCTGGCTGCACGCGGCACCGCTGCTCTGCCCTCCCTGCACTGTGCAGTTTCTCCATCCATACCCACCGCATCTTGCCCGGACTCCTGCGTGTTCTCACCTGGGGCAAACCCACTGCCCTGCCCTGATCACCAGCTGCAGTCACTTCAAAGCCGATCTTTAAAAACCCAAGAGATTTATCCTCTTCTTGCAATAGGAGCATTTGCTAACCCAGCCTTCATGCCACTGCATCTATGCCTGCCCCCAGCACCAGTTGCAGCAGGCATCCAGACAAAATCAGTTTCAGGCAAAATAAGCTGCCTCTTGAGGGTTTTTAAAGGCTGGCAGCCTATTCTCCTGGAGCAGGAGCTCCTAAGGTTGCCTAGCTCACCCAGAGAGGGCTGTGGGCAGTCAGGGTGCATTGCTGGTGTGTAGCTCGTTCACCAGCAAATTCAGTTCCTGGAAACACTCGCGATGGGTTGAATATAAGAATGGTGATGTTCTTGCCCAGAATGGAAAATATTTTTATTATTTTATTTTATTTTGTTCTATTTTATTTTATTTTTAGGTTTTGGATGCTTCTCAGAGAAACATTTAACATTGATATATCACTTAGAAAGTGAGCATGAATGACTCTTTGCTGGAGTAATAGAAACTGAAACATGAACATTCAACAAAATATTCTGTCTACAGGAACTGTAAGGTTGCATTTAAAGCAAAGTGTTCAGAGTGTCTTCAGAAGTCCTTTCTCAGCCAGGCACTCAGCTTACTCGTGCTGTCCTGGAGGAGGAAGGAGGGACAGAGGGACATGGCAGCATCCAAACCCTCTTTGCCACAGGGAAAACATCACGCTTTACATCATCCCTGTGCAATATGTACATGGGGCTTGTTAGATCTCATCTTGAGAAACTGCACCACAAATCTTCCCCTGAGCGGGTTTTCACATGTCACTAACAAATCCTGAAACATAAAATCGATCATAGAAAACATTCAGCAAAAAAATATGGAGTACTGGGAAGGAATTTCTCTGCTTTCCTGTGTGTAATGTCTTTTGAATCACAGCTACCCAGCATAGGCAAAACTTGTGGAGTTGCACAAGTTTCCCTACTCAGGGAAATCTCCCCACAGACCTCAGAGGGATTTTCACATGGGTAAAATTCCAGAATGCATCCATCATGGTGAAAGAAGGGATCCTTGTGTTTAGTTGTCCAGGTTTCATAAGCAAAAGAGGAAACCAAAACCTGTTTTTTTCACATTAAACGGTTATTTTGTGACATCCAGTGAGCTAATTTCAGGGCAAACTGTGTGTGTGTCTGTTGTGTCTAACCCTGGTGAGCGACTGCCCTGGAGCCCTTACATACAAAGACTTCAATCAAGATTAGTTAAAATGTAATAAATCTAAGTAGGCAGAGTGGTCTGCCCCGACTATTAATAGCAGGAGTGGGGAACTCAACAACTGCTGGTTGCTCAAAGGGCTTAAATGGATAAAATGAAACAGAAGGTATATGTTTTATTATAGGGTGTCACAGTGTTATCAGATGAGTGGAAATCATCCTTGCAATGCTACTGCACCACTAAATCTTGCACGCAGGCTGAATGAAGAGGATTATTTCCAATATCCTTTTGCTCATGCTGCTGTCACAGCTTTTCCATATTTGACTTTGGGAAAAGAAGAAAAGAGTTTGCAAAAGGAAGAGTCATGGCAACGCTCCGTGTTAGCACCAAATCAAATCAGTCATGGCTGATCTCATCGGGACATCAGAAGTTACAAAGCCAGCAGAAATGGCCAAAGATCCTTTGCAGGGATCCACTGGTATTTGGGTTTATATCCATTTCAAAGGGAAGAAGATATGGGCAAAGCACTTTATGGCTGACTGACGTAAAGCATTTATGAATGTAAGAGAGTAGGCAACTCGGCCCAGTATGCCAGAGGAAAAGCGCATTTAAAACTGGATTCTATTTTCAATTCTAGGGAGTGTCACTCCAGTTTGGATATTGCTTCTTAATCCTTGACCGCCTTTACACTCTCCTGGGCGCTGCGGTGCCAGTGGTGTGGCACAAGCACCATTTCTCAGCATATGCTTATTCAAGGACTACCCCAATGTGCCCAATCTTAGCATCTGTAGGAGGTATCATAATGCTAATATAACCTGTGGGTTGGCTCGAAATATTTTTAGACGTTCTTCTAATATGAGTCTCTCCGTGGGTGTGTAGCTGGGATTAGCAGGTTTTCTGCAGATATTACTAGAACTGCTAGAAATGAACAATGGAAAATGAAACCTAATTTCCATTATATTCTCTCGCCTCTTCCAGAAAAATGACAAAATATATTAGAATGTTGGAAGTGGGACACATTTATTTGACTACAGCTATACTACTTCCCGTAATTGTTACTAGTGACTTTCAAAGTTCCCTATTTTTCTTTCAGCTTCCAAATTCATAGTACTATGAAGGATGGCAAATTATAATGCTGATAGGGATTGGTTTTTTTGTTGGCACAGCCTGAAATCGTGTCCATCTTGTTCACATTTCCGCTACAGGTCTAGGGGTCTGCTTTGTATTTAGTCTTCCAGATTTGAATATGCATCTACAAGTTGAACCTTTCGTCCAGTGACCCTTTCTAATGATGTAACTTTCTGAAAATCTGCTACAGCCTTGGGAAAATCAAGAATGGGAACTGGTGAAGCAGTGGTTACAATGACAGCAGCCTTCCAGTGCCTAAAGGGGGCTACAAGAAGGCTGGAGACGGACTTTTTACAAGGGTGTGTTGTGATAGGACACGGGGTAATGGCTTCAAATTGACAGAGAACAGGTTTAGATTGCACTTCAGGAAGAAATTCTTGGCTGTGAGAGTGATGAGGCACAGGCACCAAATGACACAAATTGCCTCTGTCCATGCTCCACAGTGTTTGGAACTAGGTCTCCATTGGGCCTCATGGGATGATCCTCCAACACAAATGTTTTTTACCTGTTATTCCAGCTGAAAGTAACACTGGCGCCATCCTGCCACCAGTCAGAACGGTTAAAATGGAGGTTGTGCACTGTGTTCCCTGGAGAGAAGCTCTGGGAAGGTGGAAGCACAGCGGCCACTCTCCATGCTGCAGCAACAAGCAGCTGGACAGGTTTATCCATATAATCTCTTGTATAAGGGCCGGTGTATCAGCTACACCACGTCCTGCACAGTCAGGGAACACGCAACAGGGTGATCCCAGAAAGGGAAAAGTGGATTGTCTCTGCTACAGGCTGCTGGGGCTGCCCCGTAGTGCCTGCACTGTGCTGGCTGACTGTCTTCTCTCCGGCCATCTGGAACCAGGGAAAGCAGCACAGAGCGTGTGTGAAGGCAGATGACAACAGCTGAAGCTGGAAAGGAGAACCAGAGAATGACAGAGGAAGCTGTTAGTGATGCCAGAATCTATTTTGGTAGATGCAGGGGTTTCATTTATTTTGCAACATATATCAGAGATTGGGAAAAACTAGAAACTAATCCTAAAATGATGAGGGTGGACTTGTGAGAAATCATAAATTTTTTACTGAAAAATATCAATAATTTAAGCTATTGATATTGATCTATTAAAATGCTTGAAACTGCAGTTCTCTTCCTTATCTTTCCCCTTTTACTCTTCATTCCAAGTCCCTTTGTTCCTCACTTGTCACTCAATGTCACATAGATTTTGTGATAATCTGCATTTTCTTTTCAGCTTTCTTGCAATCATCTGTTTGCCCATGTCTCATTTCTCTCCCAGTCACCCTGGGTGCAAATTGTCTGACGCAACTTCGGCCATTTGGGAGTCAGGTACTCACTCGGGCTGATCTTCTGGGCTCGTTTTACAGTGGGCAGAGGGAGACCCAGCTGGCAGTTTGTCCCACGCTCTCTAGGAAGGGGCAAAAGGCTGAGCTTAGCTTTCACTGGACATCTAAATCTGAGACAGAGAAAGAGGGTGACAAGCCCTGTCATCTGTGACTTTCCGATAACTGCATAATACTGGGCTTACAAGGACAAAAGGAGGAATAAAATAAAGATGTGCTATAATTTGAAAGGGAAAAAAGCAGAAAATCAAATTTCTCCACTTGTCAGAAAAGGAGTTGTTTTGGGTTTTTTTAGAAGTGTTATATTTAGGAAAATCCAAAATTTTCACGTATATTCCAAATTTAGGGCAAAAAGGGCATTTTAAGCAGAAAAGTACAAACCAGATTTAGCAAAACTATAGACATTATTTCTCTAAACCTCCCCAGAATGTAGTTGAATACTTCACGAAAGGTGAGAGAATGTTTTAAGCAAGAACAATCTTCTAGCAGCTATGAGCAGATTTGCCATTGGCCAGGGAGCAGATGTGTTCTGTGATGGGACAGATGTTGCAATGACAACAGGGGAACCCAACACATGGATCAGAAACATGTGATTTTGTCTAGAGGCCTGGTGCATTGTCTACAAAAAACAATAAAGCCGGATCAGGTGTTAGGTTTATCAGCAAATTACCTAAAACTTGAAGAAAGTTCCGGTATTTTCTTTTTTTCAAAATAAAGCAAATCTGTAGAACTTTGTGTGGCATTTAAGTGCTTCTATCTCCACTTCCCTGTCAGCCTCACATCATCCCTTGACATCTCTTCATTTCTCCCTATTTGTCTCAATTAAAAGATCAAATGTAATTTTCTAGCTGATTTTCCTTCCTGAAATTTTTAATTCCATTTTTCCAACATCCTATTAAATGTCAATCTCTCGACACACGCATAAATTACTTCATAAACTTGGGGGTGGGGGGAAGGGAAGAACAAGGGCACATTAAATAAAGCCCCAAATAATTCACAAACGATGGCAAAAGAATAAGTGCCACTAATGCCGTGTGGATTTTGATGCCACGGGGATGCTCTGCTGCCTAAAGCCTGTCCAGTCACTTTGCCCCTTCCAAGGGCCTCTGTGCACAGCTCTCTGCATGTGCCAGTGCAGGGAGGTGTGGACTGTGGGTGGTTTGATAAGGTGCTCAGTCTGGGGTATCAGGCCATGTACCTTTCTGCTTTGTCCTAAGAAGACCTGACCTGCAATAATGCTCAAAATCTGGAGAACTCCCCTGTATAACTGGAGAACTACTCTGTTTCACAGCATCTCACAGTTTCTGGGTGTCCAGCTGAGCCCCAGCATTCGTGTGTGATTGCAATGAGTGGGAGAAACCTTCTTTTTTCTCATTTTACTAGTAATTCATTAAACTGGAAATTACCCCAGCTGGAAAATCAATATGTGTCTGGCTTATAGGGGCATATGAATGCACAGCCCCTTCTGCAAACAGAGGTTTAATTTACCTCCCAGTTGCTGTGAACTGAAGTGATATCAACTGCAGCAGTGTTCCATGTAATCATGGCTGAGGTCAGGCTTTAATGTTTGCAAGCTCCTGTCCAATAAACAGCTCTTTTGTCAGTGAATTTGTTGGTAGGACTGCCAGAAAAAAGCACTTCCTTCTAAAAGCACTATCCTTGTGATGTAGGTGGGTCACTGTTATTGCAGGCTTGTTCCCCTTGTGAGAATTCCTCGAGATGCTCAGAGAGACCCATGGAAAGAGGGATCCTGCACATGGGGAGAGAGAGGCACGAGGAGGAGGCATGGCCAGTGGGGATTTTCCCCCTCATCGTGCTGCCCTGACATCAGGGTTTGGCAGAACTGGCCATCAAGCAGCAATTACAACTCCCAGGCCATGCTTCCACGATCCTTTCTTCCCTAAGGAATCTCCCTTGTGCCGATGTCCGAGTTCAGGGTCACGTGCTGGCAACCAGCAGATCCAGGTGGCAGTTTTGTGAAGCACGTTGGATTCTCCTTGGCATTCTCAGCTGCCTCCAGCCACTTTCTCCTTCCCTGCTATTCACCCCTAGGTCTTTTTCCTCACCTTTAAGCTGGTGAATCATTGTCTGTGTCCAAGTGTCTCTGTGCTAAATTCATTTGTGTTCATAAACATGTGAAGGCAACTATAAAAGTGCAAAAAAATGAATATATGTTAATCTATTCTGCGATCATAAAACCAGAAAAGGGAGAAAAGAAAGCAGTGATTTTATCTCTGTATAAAGAATAATTTAAGAAACATTACCAAACATAGCTATAGAACATGGCTAACAACTCCATTTCAGGTCTTAACCTCCATAGTGACCTGCCCATAAATGAGGTATTTTTTCAACCTCATGTACTTCCCAAGCTGCAAATAATCCGCAGCATCAGTGATTTCAGTCTCATTTATTTGCACCAGTGTGACTTTCTTTTTCAAATAAAAAGCACAGTGCCACACATTTTGCCTACAGCTGGAATAACATGAGAGCTGTTAGCTGTTAGAATTCACCCGAGGGGAGCAGTTTAAGGTAAAGCAGCATTAGCCTGGAGCACATGTCACAGCACAAGAGAACCCCTTCAAAATGAAAATAAAAATGCAAATCTGCCCTCTGTGTTGCCTGTTACACCATGTCTCTAGGTTTTAAACATTAAGAGAACAGCCCTGTTTGATTTTTTTTTTACTCCCAGGTTGGTTCTTTAGCTCAGTGCACAGATATTATTCTGCCAAATAACTCCTGTGTAATTCGAGCTATGCCACAAGATTAATCTCTTGGTTTTTTTAGAGGACAACCTGATGGAAAGAGCTGCAGTTAGCAGGTGGGCTTGTGGCAAAGAAAGGAGAGCAAGGATCAATTATAGCCTTGGACGTGGCTGCTCAACTATGTATCAGATAACCACCAATTCCCTGAAAATCTGTCACTATCCGGCAGTTGCTACGCAAGGGTGAGTGTGAGGCTGCTGAGTTCATGTTCGTAATCGGGCCAGGTGGGTGATGCCTTTTAAGGAGAGGTGGCAGGAGGAATGCTCTGGGACCCAGGATGAACAGCCCTGTCGTTTTTGCCAGAATAAAATGCACTTGATGGCCTGGGACCTCTAGTTTTGTCTGCAAAGGGTTATTGCAGGGGGACGACATAGAAGCAGAGCCCTGCCAGTCAGGTTGTGACGCTGCTTTGATGGCGTGGATACATGGAGGATAAGGAACTGGTCTGATCTAGGAAGCACTTGCTTTCTCCTGGACACAGACCCCTTCTGAATATCCCCAATTTTTTCACTGTAACATATGTTTCTGTGCATTTCCAATCTCTAATTTCTCCTCCTGCTGGCACCATTGCACAGACGTTCTCATTTCAATACAAGACACGAAATCTGAAAGTTGGTTTAATTGGTCAGACAAGATTATCACAAGAAAATGCTTAAGATTGCTCCCCTATCTGTGGGGATACATGCAAAGCTCTTTGATGAGAGAAAGAACATGCTGGTTCCACATCTCACCTCTTCAAACAAACCTCCGAACCTGGTGAAACATACGGCTGATCCAGCTGCCACACTTACCAGATCTTCGTGTTCGCCAAGACAAACCCACTTTATCCCAGCTCCTGCTACCATCTCACCCGGCAGTAGTTTTATTGCACTGCTGAAACAGCCAGTGGAAAACACCTGAGAGCATGACCTCGAGACATACCAACATTATCAGGTATGGAAATGGCTCTTGGGTACAAAAAACTCACTTCCTCTGATGTGCATTTTCCGGGATTACCCAATATTTTTTACCAAGCTATCACAAAGTCTGAATGAAGCTGAACAACAGGTGAAGAAGGGAAGTGGCAGTGGGACACATCACTCACAAGGTGACCACAGATGAAGCTGTCCCCACAGCTGGGTACTTCTCAAGTGTTCTGCAGACCAAAGTTCATTCATAGCTGCTCCTCAGCAAACCTTTTTATACCATGAAATAGTATCATAAAGAAGATAAAATACTGCTCAGAAGCTAGAAAAAAAACGAAGACAAAACAAACACAGCAAAAGAAACAGATATTTTAGTGCCAAAAGACCAGTAAGTTCTTAAGCGTCAAGAAATGAAGCTGTTTTCAGAAGGGGCTAAAAAGATTGAGGTAATGGGAGCTCAGGGACTTGTGGTTGCGACTACCCAGTGGGACAGCTGAAGTCAGGGACTGCTCCCAGCTGTCCTCTTCATGTTCCCCATCCAGAGAGTCAGGACATCTGCCTGCCTCAGCCATTGCATTTATAACTCCATGTGAGTCAAGACCCTTAGGTTCCTCCTTTAGAAGATGGGGTGTAGGTCCTTATGTCTCTGAGTTGTGTATAAAAACACTCACCAAGAACCAGACATGGAGTTACAGGGCAGTGACTCACAGCTGCCTGATATTTACTAAATAATTTTATGGTATGCTAAGCACTTATTATGTTCTTCTTTGCCCTCCCAGGGGAATTGTTGCAAACAAATTTTGGGAGAGGGTGTCTGTCCCAAAGCACCTGTAGTCTGGACAGACAAGACACACAAAGTGTAGAAGCATGAACAGCAGGGCAGATAAGTGATTTGCCCAAGGTCTCACCATTAAAACTGGAACTTGTTTCTCCTCATGCCCCATTCCCTGTCAGGTATTTTGTCCATTCAACTCTGACACTGCTATCCCTGGTGATGGAAAAAGTTAACTGAAATTATGGTAGAACAGAATATTACCAATGAATTGTAGAGTATTTTACCTGGTGCCTATTTAACAGGAGTAGTTATTACAGAGGAACTAATCCTCAGGGTTCCACGGCCCATGAAAAAAAGGTCGGTTGTCTTTGACACCATTTTTATTTTCTCCTTCCACTGAGAAATGGTAGTTTAGGATAGGACAGGATAGGATGGGACATTCATTGCAAGAGTGCTTGATACAGATCCTGTTGCTGTCCTGTGGGTACAAGTGATATATCCATGGTATTCCAACTCATCTGTGGCAGAGCAGAGGTGGGTGATGCAGGGATGTCCTCCAACAGCTGAATGGGGATGAAGAGCAAGTCCCTTGGCCATTCTCCTCAGCCATCAGCTTTGCAACTCTACCCTTAGTTCACTTGGTGGCAGGTTTTGGGGTGACCACTCATGCTCTGCCATGAACTCAGGGTGCTCCACACACCCGTCATGTCTCCATCCCTGCTCTCCTATTGCAGAAGTGTCATTCAGATTTTTCCCATTTTACCAGGAGGCGACAGTGACATGAACTCAGAGAACAGCAAGACCTGTGGACAGAAAGGGAAGGGGAGGGGATTGCATTTGCTGCCTGGAAACCATGAAAGAGGCACTGGAAAAGCTGGAGCTGTAAGCTGAATGTTAACACCTGCCTGTGAGAGCTCCCCGCTTTGTCTATAATTGGAATATTTGTCCTTGAAGCAGCTCAGCTATGCCCCTTAGGAGGAAGAGCAGGGAGAATGTCCCAGGGCACTGTAACAGCCTGCGAGCTCCAGGGAACATAAATGTGTGTATCTTAGGCTTTTGTGGTTTCTGTGACATCTTGCTGGCTGTTGGAAAGGCAGAAAATTTCTAAGAACAGCTAAGGATCCCGATACAAAATGAGTAAGAATTCAGGTCCTTTGAAAACCACTTGCATTTTAATAGCATTTATTCCTACAGAGAGGCAGCAAAGAAAGAAGTTGCTCAGGGATCATGGGGATATTCCAACCACATGAACATGCTTCCTATGGCATTTATTCCTGATTACCTAAACACACAAATGGGTGTGGATGGCAAGAGGGGAGGGGAGCTCTTGCGGGAAAGATGGAAGGGGAGCACTGGTGGTGAGGTACAACCAGATCTGCGAAAGGTTTCTTATCCGTGGGACTACTTTGAGGAAATTTTGTGTGGACAAAAGTATCTGTCCATGCAGCAACTTATCAGTTTAAGCTGGGGTGTAGGAAAACCATCAAACTTCACAGCCTCTGGCTGTGGAAGCCAAGAGGAGGGAAAGGGTCTCTCCTGGTGGACCAGAGACACAGTGTGTAAGGGCGGGACCTCTGCATGGGTAGACGTTGGGTTAGGTTAAAGGGAAGAGATGAATCTTCAAGCTTTCCTAAACCAAGGGAGGATGAGCTGAATCCCTCCAATCACTGCTGTTGTGGGGGTTGGAAAAAGGCAAATCCCTCAAATGCTTTGCCCTTCACAACAACAGCCTGAACATTCAACATCAAAGGTTGAAGAGAAAGGCAAGGTGAAGAGAAAAATGGCAATGGTGTCCCTTGGTGCAGACCACAGTGGGTCTTCCAAATGGATGTGTTTGAGTGTCTGTGCAGAAACAGGGCTAAACCCACCACAGCTGCTCAGCCAAGCTCCGGGCAAGGGTGGGACCTGAGCACCAGGTGAATCCCTGTCTGTCCTGGGAGAGGAGCTCCTTCCCAAGACACCAGGAGCAGCAGAGGAGTGGGCATGAGCAGCCCTTCCCTAGCTCGTATGCCTCGGTGGTGAGAACCCAGCAGAGCCGATGGCCTCGCCGCTGCCGCCAGCCCTGTGCCAGCAAGCCTGCCCGGCCTTGCAGCCACTTTATTATTTTAATTTAGCTCTGCAAACCATGGGCTGTTAGGGCAGGATTCATGCCTCTGGAATTCGCTCTTGGCTCCGGCAGGAATACATGGCTTCTGGGTGATGGGGAGGGGCCCTGCACACCACCGTGCTGGCGGGGCACCGATGCGTGCCCGGCAGCTCCGCCAACTTCCTGGTGCCTGATTCCTGCAGGGTTACTCAGCTGGCTGGAGTGCATGGGGCAGGAGGAATGGGCTCCCTCAGGGCACAGATTCTGCTGCTCTGGGTGAAATCCAAGCAATGCTCACCCACATGTGGCTGAGGGGTGGCATGATGGCCAAGGGAGGGCCACAGGGTCCCCCCACAAGGCAGGGACATGGACTTCCTCTTCTTGGCTTGTAATTGCTGCCCTTCCCCGACTGACCTGGGTAAAAAGTCAGGCTTTGGTAGGTGGGCACAGCACCATGTGAAGCTATTGGATGTCTCCCTCCAAGAAGAGGTGGGGGCTGCTTTGGTCCATCCCAGTGTGATGTTGTAGCACTTCCCATGGATTTTCCCAGCCAGCCCCACAGCCCCGTGAGCCCCAGCCCTGCAGCGTGCCCAGGCCTAGCGTGCTGGGGCACCTTCCAGCCTTGTTCACGGTGGCCGTGCCTTCCCTCCGTGCCAGCCCATGCTGCCCACGCTGTCTCGAGTGCTTCCTGCAAGCACTAACAATGGAGCCAAGCAGAGGGTGCCATCCCCTGGGAGCTCTGGAAAGCTCCATGGTATGTCCCCGAGGAGGCTCAGAGGTGTGTACCTAAGGGCAGCCTTCTCAGTGGACATCTTGTCAGGCTGCAGCTCCAAACTGGCTCTCCTTCATCCCAGGACAAAATGGAGCCACCCCAGAGCAGTGACTTCAGCATTGCCCCTGGGTTGGAATGGGAAGGCATCCTGCTCTCTGTTACACCCTCCAGTAGCTTGTCAGGAGCATATTTCTTTCTGTAGATGAAAGAATAGGGATTTTGCTTTGTTTCTGTTTTCAAAAGCAAAATACCTCAGTGAAAACATTTTAGATCTAATAGCTTGACTAAGCTTTGAATTCCTGTGGTCACAGAAAGTGATGTCTTACGAACATCCATAAAAACTTCAGGCATCAATCACAAGTGCAATTTTCCCCTCGCTCCTGTAGAGGCAGCAGGCGATGTGTCACAGCGGTGCAGGACGTGCTCCTGCAGGGAAGGGAAAGGCACGCCTGCAGGGAGACTCCAGGGAAAACAGACCAAACTCCCACCATCCACAAGCAGGACAAAGTTTAGAGTAGCGTTTCGAGATGAAGTTAGTGGAGCTGCTCCAGACACAGTAACTGACATCACCCTTTGGCTTAAAACCTTTCCAAACAGCCTCAAGAGTAACACCTCTGTGTCCTTTGGCACTTGGAGAGGACCAGGCATGGCAAGTGTGCCATCTTCCCTCCGGTGCCACCTTCATCCCCACACAGCTGAGAGTCTCTTTAGCCTCGCAGGGTTTTCAAGACATTTTGATAGATTTTTCATTACTGATGAAGGCTTCATATTGTACTTAAAGCAGTGATCTGGCTCTCAATTATTTTCTCTTCTAGGAAATTATTCAAGTTTTTATTGTTGTTGTTTTTAAAGTTAAAATAGTTTATTTTCCATTGTGTTTCCTCCCTGCCTCAAAAGAAATGTCATTTATAGGACACCAGTGTCTGCACCCAAAATTTAATTGCTTGTGGAAACTTGTCTGTCCATGAGTGCGTCAGCTGTTTTATACCAGAATCAAAAGTGTATTTAGAGAAAAAAAAAGATAAAAGAAAATAGAGTGTAATAAAAAGTATAGCTGAAGGGGTTTGAGAGGCATCTCCATATCAAGAAAAGTTACATCACCTATGAAAACATCATATATACTCTTCCAGCTCTGCAGTCATCATCCTTATTAGCAGTGTTGTTATTACTGCTGGAACAAGTGTGAGCTCAGGGCCGTGGAAGAAGGAGGGCTCCGGGCCACATCCTGCACATCCTGCAGCACTCGCCATGGGAGGCCTGACCTAGACATGCAACAGCAAAAAAAAAAAAACTTGTACAGAAGAGATGAAGGAGAATTTTTGTACCTGCATTTCTGGGTGAAGTGTTTTTTCTTGAGAAGGAGCATTTTAGAAAATTCTTTTTGTTGTTTTTCTCTCACTGCAAACACAGTGGGGCAACTGATAAAAGAAATTGGGCACGTTCCTAGAAAAGAGAGATTATTTATAAAGCTCTCCCCTAGACAGGAACTGCCTGCAGCCCAGCAGAGATCTACCTGCTAATGCAAGGGAGAGGCACACGCTGCAAGCTCCTTCACCTTCGGGCACCAGCAACCCCCAAAACCATCCCACTGTCTTCCTGCCCTCCCAGGGATCATGAAAAACTTCAGTGCTTTGTTTAGAAGAGATGCTTTAGTCCCATCTGTGGCAGAGAGGTGGACACCACCAGGAGGTTTTCTCACCCTAAGGGGATCACTGAGAGGAAGGGGCTGTGTCTTCTCACTGGCTATAGCTTGTCCCACCAACGACAAACAAAGGCCTGTCTGAACCAACACACTCTCTTCAAAATGGACTACTCCAGGCAGGTTGGCAGAATTAAATCTGGCCAAAAGTGGATGTTTTTTGTAAATAAATAGTATTAAAAGAAAAGCCAACCCCTTTTCCTAGGAAGCCACCCACTTTTTGCATGCCAGCTGCTCTGCTGCCTGGAAAATTTCCAGACAAAGTGCAAAAAAGTTTCTGGATGGGCTGCGAATTAATTCAGCAGCAGTTCATTTGTTTCCTTTAGCTGCATGCACCAATTGCAAATAAGGTTAACAGATGATATTTGCTACTTAGAATAGTTTATAAAACAGCACAGGAATTATTTATAGCCGGACTTGTCTGCATACATGGAGATTTGATCTGAGGTTCAATAAATCAAGCTCTCTAGCACAAGTTAAACCCACTCTTGTTAAAGTTTCATAAATTACCATCAATGGAGAACAGTGTGCAGACTTATACCATGCCAGCTGGAATTCTGGAAGACAGGTTTGCCACTTCATCAGCGAGAGGAATCACACCAGTTTTCACAAGGAATCAGGAGGAACTGATGTTCATGCTGTTCTGCATGGGTTGGGTCCTCTGCTGATCTCTGCTGCTGGAGCTCCAGCAGCGGCAGCACCACCACAATTTGTCTCCACCCGGGCACCCAGACTACAAAAAATTAGAAGTGCATTGAATTTAAATGTCAGCATTTTACAAATAAGCCCACGGATAAAATCCTTGCACTCCTCACTGTGTGCTATGTCTCATTTTTAGATAGTACCAACATCTCTTTTACAGGCCAATTAGGAGATTAATATACTTACATATGCATGAGTGTGTGTACATACGGATGTGGGTGCAGTTTTATAGCTAGCATGTTAACAGGATTGTCACAGCCCCAGACTGCACTGCTGGCTCCATCAGCTCACCATCTGAAATATCTCTTTTCTAGATCAATCTCTTAAAGCTCATTTAACTCCTCACACTTCATGGTTGTGGGATAGTGTTGGATTGGTTCACTCCAACTTGTCAGCTGGTTACTTATTATGCTGGAAAAGTCCTTCTGCATGTACACTTAACTATTTTGCATTTCAAAATGAGATGGACCACTTATCTGTAGAACTGGTCTTGAGGTGTGCCTACAGCACCAAAAGAGATTTAAAAAATCAGCCTTCCTTCAGCCTCAGAAAGAGGACAGCTGATGCCTTCAGAGCTGCTGAACAAACTCTGGGCTCGGCACCCCTTCAGAAAGAAAACAAAGCAGATTCCTGTGCTATCAAGACTGATTTTTCCCAAGGGGTCTACCAGCACTTGTGATCCTGCTGCCAAATTAGCTCTGCTCCTATGAGGAGAACTTGCAAAGGTCTGGAGAAAATGCAGGTAAACCTGGTTTGCCTTTCTCCTCCAGCATGCCAGGAAAAGCTTTCAAATGACACATGAGGTGACCACAAGGCCCTCAGATAAGAGGCTGGAGATGGTTGCAGGCATTTCCAATGGCATCAGCATCATCTAGTAGGGAGCTGTGAGCAGTGAGTACAAGGCATCCAGCACATGTAAGTGCCAGGAAGTGGCTGACATTTGGAGAATTTATGCACTTATTGTTCACATGAACATCAAGTCCCAGGGAGCCTGGACACTCAGAAACAAGTCAGGCAGTGTGGGTGCCTGCAAACCAGCCTTTTGTCAGAGTCAAATACCACTTAATTTGAACTGAGAGTGTCTTCAAATTGCATACAGAACCACAGCTTCTCTTCTCCTCGAGTCCTCTCTAGATTTGAACCAGGTTCCATAATTGGAAGGATCAAGTGGGAGTTAAGTCCATGGCTCTTGACTTCTTTCAAAGACAAAACAGCGCTTACTTCCTTGCATTCCTTCAGGGACCTCCTGTCCAACAGGAGAGATCTAATGACCTAATCCACGTGAAGCCCTGGAGATACTGTTTTTGCTTCAAAGACTAAATGCAAATTTTGTTCTTGTACCTTGTGTGGTTGGAGGGCTTGGCATGAGTACAGAGGTGGGAGGTGCAGAGGGCACTGTCTGAGGGATCAGCAGCAAGTAATGGCAGCACCTTGCCACAAAAAGGCTAGAAGATAAAAGTCCTGCTAGTTGCTATTCAGGTTTTCTTGTAATGATGCAGGGACTGCCTCCAACACTGCAGATTCCTCAGTGTGCGCCAGAAGTGAGACCCCAAATGATTTTGAAAAAGCAATTTTTTCCCACCTCAATTTCAAAGACCTTCAACTCCAAGGCATCTCCTCACACCCCAAACCCTCCTCTTCTCCCAGTATTTTTCCACTCAACCACCACCTTCTTGGCTGTCACCCTCCCTCCTGGAGTGCACGAGGATGAAACTCTGAGCCTTGTCCTCCCTGGGAGCAGGCGGCTGTGCTCCATGGCCATCCAGGCATGAGCCTCTAAGGTTGCACCACTGAACACTGGTGTGGAGGCATGAGAGCAAAGAAATTCTTTGGGCTGCATCTTTTCCATTTTAGGTATTATCTCCCCCCTTCCCTCTCTCTGGACAAGGCCACTGACCTCCAAGATTTGTCAAAATCTTGGTCTCTGAGCATCCAGTTTGCCTCAGCTTCCACTCCTCAAGGCTGCTTTGCTCCTGCTATTTCTCCACCTTTATTGAAGTGTAGACAACTTCTCTCCTCTCTCATCCTGTTCTTGGGTAGTCTGAAGCCACCACAGCTCTTGCAGGCTGTAAAGTTTGTCCCAGTTCACAACACTCAACCCTGAAACAAGAATCAAATCAAATGAGGGCTCTGACCAAATGTGGGATCAACTGGTGATAAACAGCAGCACATTTCTGAAAGAAACCTTGCTTGGTGGAAATTGGTGTTAACATGTCCCCTTGAACAGCTTCCCCCCGGTCAGAGCTTGCTGAAGGCTGGATGCCGTTTCCAGGCATAGTCTGCACAACACCCAGATATTGCAGACTGTTGATGGCTTCTAAAAGGGGTTGAAAACATCATCAGCACAGCATAATTATTTGCAAAATGGGCCAATTTCAATGCTCAGCACAATAGTTTTAAACCGTAGTTGATGAAAATCAGTTTCCAAGTCTGTTGAGAGGCTGATAACGTCCCTGGTTGCACTGCTTGTCCTTCTGGTGTGCTCATTCCCAAGTAACCATATTAGAGACAGATGTCACACAGGAATGTGACTCCACTGACCACTAAGAGACACAGCTCCTTTGTCTTCTGAAGCGAATTTCCATGGGATTATACTGGGTAGAATAATTTAAGATTGACAAACAATAACAACCCTGAAATAATTTAATGGGGTATCTCTTTAATCTTCCTTGTATGGAAGAATCCAAACTAATCAGTGGTAAGGGGACACCTCTCCCCAGGGGTAAATAGCCATGAAATACTCACTCGCATCCAATTTCTGTGGGACCAGGCCATTTAGTGGTTGTCGGTATCTTTGCAAATCTCCCTCCTAGGTGAAATTGCACTCTGCTGTTCTGCCAAAAAGCAGTAGTTACTTTTGGTTTTCAGGGGGGCTTTCTTTTCCTAGATGAGAATATACAGATATTCTCATCGCTTTAGAGAGGCTTTCAAAGCCCAGGTGCAGAGCTTTGGCATCAGCAACCTCCCCAGAGCACTTTATAGCACATAAATCTTGCTCCCAGTTAATCAAACAGTGCTGGAGTGAGCCAAGGAACCATGAGAATGTAAAATGCTCTTCTCCTCCCTTGCCATTTATCAGAGATTTCTGCTGCTGCTTCTTCAGAGGCAGAGTGAGGAGATAATTGCTTTAAATGTGACTTTAACACTGGTAAGGATGCTGCCTTGGTTGGACACGGGCATTTTCTGTGCAAAGGAGTTTTTTGGGTTTGGGTTTTTTAACCCAGAACTGCCCTTGGTGGGCCAGCTGCTCTCCCTTAACCCTTCTCTGGAACTGGTTTTTCAGTTCTCACCTTTACTTTAACCCCAGCCTGAATTCTCAGCAAAGCTGGAACCATTGTGCAGTTGTGTCAGGAACAACCCCACTGTTTCTCCCAGCCAAAGACTTTGCTGGGCTCGTGGCTGCCTTTCTAGCACTGGAGCAGAGCAAAATGCAAAGTTCTGTGAGTGGGATAACAACTCCCCTTCTGTTGCATGTGTTTTGGGCCTCTGTGCTCCCTGGATTGTGTGCTGCAGGACAGCTCAGGGTGCTTTGCCTTCTGTTGATGAAGAGCTTTGTGAGGGTGAGAGAGGAGATAACTCCACTGACGCCATAATTTTCCCACCAAAGGCATCTTGGCACAACACCCCTTTTTGCTCAAAGTTAACACTGCAGGTGCCAGGCTTGTTTTCAACCAGGGATGCTCAGACTCAAGCTGAGCCAAACAGAGAGAGGGGAAAAGACTGTAACTCCAAACTGTCATGAAACCAGGATTAGCACATGAAGCAGGAGCTGTGTTTAATGACTTGTTTAACCTCCTGCTTAACAGAAGTCTTTGCTTTAATCTATAATGCCATCTTGTTTTGTCTTAATGAAGTTATGCAAAAAGTTCTTCACTGAAAAGAACAACCCAGTATTTTCTTTCTTCCCTTCAAGTTGAGATGAAAAGGACTGCCTGCAGCCTGAAAGTTTGTTTCCTTAAGGAAACGGAAAGCAAAGAATTTACTTATATTAATGCTTTGTATCAAGTACCTTTGAATTTCAAGGGGTAAAAATCAGCCTTGACCTGGCTGCTGAGTCCAGATTTTCGTAATGTTTTTCCCACTCTGCTGGCGCCAAGGTCAGTCGGTTGCACTTCTGCTTCAGTCTGTTTTAATTCTGGTCTCTTAACGCTGATTTCTCTGTGCAAGACATGGAAGCCACACCCCAGAGTGTGCTACTCCCAGCCATTAACAATCCTGTGCTAAATAAACACACAAGGATACTTCTGCATCTGGTTTTACTGGCAGGAGAAAGAGACATTATAGGTCTCTGGAAATCTGATAAAACAGTGACATATAAATTCTGGATTCCTAACACGGCCAGTTTAACTTCACTGGACAGAATTTGCTGCAGTGCTTAAGGCTGAGAATAAAACTTCTCACTTTTCCTAAGCACTGTAAACCAGAAAAAAATTTTAAATTAGCATTTGGCAGTATCTACAACCTTCTACCAGCAGATAATAACCCCTCAAATTCAGTTTCTGCAGTCTGCCCTACTACAGGGTAATGACTTGTCATTTGTTCTGTCTTATTTGTGGAGCATTGCACAAGCCTGTCTTTCTTCCATGAATATTTTAAAAAGCTGGATAGTTGCTTGGCAAAGGCCTGGGCTGGTGCCTGAGTATTGTGCAGTCATTACCATGCTCTGCCATGAGCTTCCTCCGTGACCTTGATAAGTGCCTGCATTTCTCCCATTTCTCATTTTCCCATAACAGCAGTGTGCATTTTCCTCCTTCTGTACTTTGTAAATTCCTGGAACTGGTAAATATCTCTCTATATATTCATCTTTATACAGGGCTTACTGAATATCTTGTTCAACTTTTCAGATGCTAGAAGCACTGTGATTAAATGAAGAAAAAAAAGAAGTTCTACTGTTGGTTTTGTTGCTGCAATACTTAAGATTATTTGAGCATGATACAAATACATATATATGTTTGTTTAGCCCGTGTTTGCAAGAGCCATTCAACTAGCGTCAGGTAAGGAGAAAATAGTAAATGCTACGAGCTGGTGAACATGGAGCCTGTGGAAACCTGGAGCAGGGATGGGCTTGAAGGACGAGTTTACAGAAAAGTGAGTGGCAGAGTTGGGATCATGCAGTAAAATTTAGGGAAATGAGGTCAGGAGAGCACTAAGAACAGGGTAGATGGAGATTTTGCCAGGAGTGGTGGAGGAAGATGGAACAAGAGTGGACTGGGAGTGAAAACAGGGAGTTTAACTGTGGCTATTGCTGATAGTGAATCCTCATGAGGAAAAACACGAGCAACCAGGACATCAGAATTTCCCTCAGACCCCAGGACATTCTTGGCCTGGAGAACCCAGAAGGATCTGGCTGTTTCTAAAAGGGAAGCAAAGTCTGCATCTGCTTAAAATTTAGTCCCCGTCTCTGACCTTTCTAAGAATTGCAAGTGTGAGACTTTTGGCAAGAAACTTCCCTTCCTGCTACCAGAACAGAGACACCACCTTTCTCTGCAGACAGGGCAGTCTAGTGCAGCAGTGATGGAAAAGCCATTGCTGAAATACTCCTTTCAGCATGTTTAAAGAGGCTTCATCAAACAAAACCAGAAAGAGGAATCCTGAAAGGAACATTATTTTTATTAAATGGCAAAATTTACATTATTAATGATAGAGCCATTCACAGTGCATGTATATGGGCTGCATTTAAGGAACATATTATCTATAGATTAAAAAGTCACTCAGTGTGTTATGGAAAAAGTATCTACAGATAACATTGACACAAGCAAAGCTGTGAGCACTTAATGCTTATCTTTGCTTAAGTGTCCCCTTAGAAACACACATTTTCATATCCATCTTAATTTACAGAGCTTAAGTATGAATGAATTTTGCACTCCATTTGATTATTTCAGATACTGAACTAGGCTCTTTTCTCAGCTCCTTGGTTGAAGTAGACATTTCTGTCTGTCGAATGTAGACCCCTTCTGAAGAGATGTTGCTAGTGCTCTGGCCCATGTTTTGACAGTTATGTAGTTTCTGTGTTTTGCCTTGATGAAAGTGTAGGATTTGTCCTTTGGGGTTGATGCTGCATTTATGGTTTCCAAATGGGCCTTTGTAGTTAAATCCTAGTGAAGTAATTCATTGCAGAGGAATTGTACACAGTTAAGCTCGGTCTAGTAGGAAAATATGCGCTCTATGTGGGCATAACAAGAATTTGAGGGCAAAATTCTTCTGTCTGAGCCACATAATGGGGTGAGAAGGCGTTCTGGAGATGTACTGTGCCCAGAGCTTGAGTGCAATTATGTGATATGGTCACTTTGATGGTAAAGTTATCTTCAGATGTTCCAGTGAAATAGAAACGTCCCAAATACTGTGCTTAATAATTTAATTTTCTACTAAAATTTGTGTGTTCTTCAAAGATGTGTTCTTGTTGAAACAACTTAATTAGGGACCAATATTATGACAAGGTGTAATGTGGATCTTCTGTGTGCTCTGTGGCTCAGAGGAGAGTTTTGCCAATCTGGATCAGCCGAGGGGCACAACGTATCCACAAGAGAACGATGAAAATAGCTGCGGTGTCTAATTGTCATCCCGGAGTTTGGTGGGTTTGACACCTTACACCAGTAGCACTTGGGAATCAGGGAGGGTTCCTGGAGCTGAGTGTTAAGTACATGAACCTGAGCAGCGTAAATGTCACAGGAATAGGTCCGGTTTGTGAACCAGTGTTTGTTCGTAATCGAGTCTCCAGGCTTTGTCTGACACGACTGCTGTCCATGTACCAGTACACTCAGGCACTGTCTTTCCCCCCTCTCTCTTTCCCTTTTCTCCAGATAAGAGCATAGCACATGTTATTCTAAGGAAATGACAGCGATATTAATCACCGATTAATCAGGATCTCTAACAAAGGCCCTGCTATTTTGAATATTCATATTGCCATGGCATTAGGAATGTCAGAATTGCCATTGTTCTGCAGAGAATGACACATCCCTGCTCTTCCCGCTCGACATCTCCGGGATGCAGCTCTGAGGAGACTGAACTGCGCGGTTTCTTCTCAAGTGCTGCCACTGCTCTCCAGACAGGAGGCAGAGGCACAGAGACATGAAATGACTTGGCCAGATCACATGGGATCCCAAGGAGAGGCAGGAAAGGAACGCAGGTCTTCTTAATCCTGGCACAGGGAGGGAACTTTGTTTCTTATAAACAAAATAATTCACATACCTGACATGAAAGGATGTATCAAGGTGATGAATGTATGTGTGAGTACATGTGCACGTAGGTAATACACATATAACGTTTGTGAGATATGTAATATTAGATGTGTAACTCATTCAGACTTGGCCAGAAAGAGCTATTGTAGTGCTGGCTGAACAAATTTATGCAAATCGGTCACTGATGAAATTAATAACATTTGCAATATTCTTCAGGCAAATCAAATGCTTGTGGAACTGTTGGTCCCAGAGCACCAAGCTATAAAAGAGGTTATGATGGAAAAATGGGTCTTAACACAGGAAGAAGGTGTACGAAGAGCGAACTATCTGTTGTCCATCTTCCCACCACCACCCCATGGTCATTCTTGGCTTAGACCACCAGGATTAGCCTTTTTTTGCACAGCTGGCACTCAGCTTGGGGAGTTTGTTGCTTTAGAAGGCTGTGGAGACAAGGAGTGCCAGCAGAGCCAGGGATTACACAAATTCACAAACAAAATGTGCAAGCAGGGATGTGCTCTCTAATGTCACAAGTTGGAACATGGAAAATTCCAGTTGGATATAAGGCCAAAAAATTTTTTACCATGACAGTGGTCAAATATAGCACAAGTCACCCAGAGAGGCTGTGGGATTTCCCATCCTCAGATATGCTGAAGGCTGGACTGAACAAGTCCCTGAGCAAGTTCATCTTGGTCCAACTCAAAGTTGGACTGAGTTGTTCCAGAGGTGCCTCCCAGCCTCACTTATCCCTTGGTCCACTAACCGAATTATCAGATCTTCTTTTTACTCCTCTCTTTCTTCCCTCTCCTCCCCACTGTGTTGCTTTCTCCCTAACATGGCTGGTCTTGCAGGAGTTTGGTCTCCCCACTTGCCCAGAAACCCTCAGGCTGCGGCCTCCAAGACTCCCATAATATTCTCAGGGCTCATGTCTTTTAAAGCTAACTTCTTTGCTCTTCTCTCTGGAGACTTTCTTGTCCCAGCCCCTTGAAACAGAAATTGGTTTCCTCAGGAGGCAGGCCCATGGTGGGAACCTCTGTGATTTAACTGTCCCAGGAAAGGGCTGGCCCAACCCTGCCACCCAATGGTGGTTTCCATGGTCTTGGTACACCAATTCCTAACATTCATCATGCTCTTGCATTTTACTTGGCCCACATTCCTACACTGAAATTTTGCCTGGGCATCAAGTAAGCATTCACTCAAAAAAAAGAATCAGACAATTTTGGCCCAGCTGGCCAATGGCCTAACACTTTAAAAAGTGGGAATGTACTCAACTTAAGCTGGTTTTGGTCTCTGCACAGCAAATGCCTGGCTTAGCTGGCCTGTCAGTGCTTGTTTGTGTGGAAATGAAGAGGCAATGACAGCATGAGATGTATTAACGGGAAAGAAGACACTGGATTTCAAGTGCCCGTACTAGAACAGGGAGGCTGTTTTAACGTTTTGTGCGTCTTCCTGCCCTGAAGTATTTCAAACACTCACATCTTGTTTGCTGAACACTCTGAACAATACACGTGGAGTTACAGATTGATATCATAAATCACCTAAAGAACAAGACGGTCTTTCAGAACAGAAAGGACAATTTTGAGGAAGTTTATTTTTAAATGGCAATATTTATCCTCTTAGTACTTTAGAAAGAAAAAAAGAGTCAGCTGTCAGGCCTGAAAACCACCTGGAAAACATTAGAAAAAGCTAGTATTCTGTCTTTAATATTGTATGTTTCTGTGTATGTGTGAATGCATATGTATATATATGCATGCATATGTGTACATTAAAAAATCGAACAAAATAAAAGTGGGTAGGACCACATTGCACGAGCCAAGTGTAATACCAAACGCCAACTTTATTTTAGATAAATGCACATTTTTGAGCCAGTGTGAAGATATGAAGCTGAACAGGAACAGACAGGATAAGCAGTGATGGAAGCTGAGTTTCTTCTTCAGAGGCTGTGCTGGAATGGCTGCGTTGGCAGAGACCCCAGATGTAGCTGTGTGTACACTAATGGCAGGATCTCTGTGTCTGATACAGCTATGCTGTGTCCCCTGGTAATGCAAGCTGGGTCAGCAACATAAATCTTGGAAGATCCTCCTGAATGTTGATGTTCTGCCTCAGGAAGATTTCCAGAGTTTGTTCAGAGCGGGATTGAGAACCTGAAACATCAAAATTGCTGTAAGGGAAACCTTTGGGAAAAAGAACACAAACAAACATGAGTTTGTTTGATTTAAATTCAATCTTTTGATCTGATTAATTTTTATTTTTCAATGTTTCTATTTTGCAGTATATTTTATAACTACTTTCTTACGTTATGATCCATGCTACCGTAGGATATTAAAATGAGATGCTGTTCTACGGTGGAAATTAAAAATTACTTAATTCTCAAAGCGTGGAATAGGATTCAACAACTTTTCTGCTTGATTTTACGAATCTTCCAGATTTTAATAGAAACAATTAGTCTTATTCCCACTGACATTTCTCTGCCTAGCCCAATTTTAAAATGTTAAATAATTAGGGAGCAAAATACACACCTGATGGTCAGCAGCTCCCTGTAAAAAAATCCTGCTTCTGAGTTAGGTACAGTTTTTCTCTTGGTCAGAGAAGGCAAATTCTCATTGTAGGGCATTGCCAACAGGTGCAACAGACTCTCTAAAGCTTGAATTCGGTAAATCATGATCGGATAATTTTTGAAAGACTTGTTTTAAATCAGTTCAAAATTATGAGGGCAGATTCAGGAACTGGGAAGTGAAATTGCATGACCTGTGTAAATGATCAGAAGGATCTTTCTGGCCCTTTATTGGGCACTGATTTTGATTCAGTTCTGAGTTCAGTAAAAGGGGATGTGTACAGTGATGCACTGTTTACCTGTTCCCCATCTGACAAGCAGCTGTTTCAGAGGCCTCCCTCACAGACTCAGCACAGGTTGCCTGCGAGCTGTATTTTTCACTTACTCAGCTGTGTTACTTACACACATTTTACAGACCAACTTAATTATCCAAGTGTTGCAAGTGGGGCTACTAAACACAGCAAGGGTTCAGCAGCTGGAATATGAAGTGGTTTCAACCTAAAGAGGTGTGTGACAGCTCACACTGTTCCCACAGGCTGTCCAGGGAAAGGTGATGCCCTCTCACTTCACACTGGCCTCTGTGTCTATGCAAGTGATAAATTGGTGATGAACGTTTGCTCTCTGCCATGAAGAGAACAGAGGAAGTGATTATTATCACTGCTCCCTTCCAAATAATAATGAAAGCATCCTCTTCATTTTCATGGACTCTTCAGTATTTGATCACCTGCTTCTCTTGAGCAAAGTGTCCTCTTCCCAGAGACACATCACCTGATTTGCTAGACCTTCCAAAGGTTTGGCTTGGCTCCAGGTCTCCTGTGCACATGGACAAGTGTCTTCTTGGTACAAAGAGGTCCTGACTTGTAATGTCTCTGCTCTGAAAAGTTTTGTTGCAAAGCAGTTGTTCAGCAATGCATCACACAGAGGAGAAATGATGATGCTCAGTCTCACTCATACTCTACTGTGGATGGCCAAATTCAGATCAGGACAAAAAAAAACCAAAACAAAAACAAAGAAAAAACCCTCAACCCAAACCAAAAAACTAATTAAGGCTGCTGTCTTTCCTAATAAATGAAATGAGAGAGAGAAGTCAGATTTCTCTCTCTGTCACATCCATCTTCACCTCTTCCCAGACATTGTTATTGGTCACTGAAATTCTGAGCTTTTGAACTGGGTCCAGCTGTGGTCCTGCTTCAAGCTGCTGTAGGTTAGTACACCAAAACACACATAGTTTGGACAGGATTTCTGTGCTGATACTTTATAAGATGGTCAATTGCTGAACTTGGTATTTTCCTCAACCCTTTCCATTCGCTCCTCACGACGGCTGCTCACAGCAGGATCACAGCTGCTAGGTGGGAGTGGAGTGCAGCTCCCTGCCTTCTCCCAAAGGCCATGTTCTGCTCCTGGAGTGTTCTCCAGGCTTTCTGAGGAAGAAGGTGCTCCCACTGCAATCTGGGCACAGAGGAAAAATGAGAGGAGACAAAGAATAACTGGGAAGAAGGAGGAATGAGAAGAGTGCTCTGAGTCACTGAGCAAACAGACCAGCAGCATCCAGGCAGGCTGCACTTGTGTAGTTTCAATCCCGTGCCCAAAGAGCCTTGGCTATCCCAGATCTTGGCTGTGGTGGGGTTGGGGGAGAGAGGGAGGGGACAGAAGCAATAGTTTCGCAAGGACATAATGATCTTGAGCAATTTCTGTGCAGGTATAAACATGATTTCCTGCAGCACGGCTTGGCACAAATGTCTCCTCACTCAAACAGGACTGAATGCATTTGTTTACTGTGTTTGATGCAAGGAAAACTTCTGACATATATTTTATTTATGAGGTGTCCTAACGTAGTGATACTTTTTGTGTGCATGTGGTAGGGAGGGAATTGGTTGCCTCTCCATGGCTCCTAATTTGAATGGCTGAGGAGTGTGTTTCTAGAAATGTGTGGAGGGATGTCTTAAAAGCTTTATAGACCTGGCCTGTGTAAGATGGTCAGTAAAAGTAAAGTGTCTACTACTGAGTATGTTCACAAACCCTACAGCTTTCCCCAGAGCTCATCTTAGGATGAGCTTCTTAGGATGCCTAAAATACACCAAAGGTAGTTCTGGAATCAGAAGCAGAAAGTCCAAAAGACCTCAGTCTCTCTGAGCTGATGCTGTGGGACTTTGTGGCAGATGGAGAGACCAGTGGAAGAGGAAATGCCAGTGACCTCCTAAACCAGGAGAACATGAGGACAGGAACAGAAGCATGGACAGGACAAACCCTGCACTATCACTGGTGCTTGGGACAGCAGAATGAGCCCACCAAGGAGAGGTCTGGACAAGCTGACATCCTCCAGACCTAGGGCAGCCTCAACGTTTTCCAGTGGTTGAACTTGCTTAGTCTGTTCCTTCTCTTTTGAGAGCTCGCTCTGGAATAGAAGATGTGGAGGACAAATTCATCAAAACATGAGAAGGGTTCTACCAATCCTGTCATCAGACCCATCTTGCCCAGAAATCTCTTGGTCTTGATCTACTGGTTGTGGTGCTTGTAAAAATGTAGGAGTATGGCAGATGCACATGTTTCTGGAATATTGCTATCCTCTGGGTTTATATGGCATTCTTACTTCCCGGGCCAGGACTTGTACCCACATAGCCCTCAATAATTTCTTGTGTTGTGATCTGGCAGTGACTCCATGAAGATGTCTGAACTGTCCAACACCCTGCTGCAAGGACTCCCAAGAACTGTGTGAGGAGAGGACTGATATGGCACTAGCAGAGAGGCAGGGAACCCTTGGCAGAGGGGGCTGGAGGACATTTGTCCTGACTGGGCAAAGATGCCCTTTCTAGAGGCTGAGGAGATGGTGGGTGCTTGGCTCAGGCAGATGGAACAGGCAGCAAAGTGGCAGAAAGAGACAAAGAGGCAAAGCAAGTCAGAGGGAGAGTCCTGGTATAAGGTAGAAGGCAGAAGCCAGTGAGACTGACACTGACCACAAGGGAAGAAAAATACAGATCCTTGGCGAAGGCTCCAAAAAGCATGAAATTGGGATTCATTGCCTACCGGGTCAGGAAATAGTGGGAAACACAAGGAAGAGATAAACCATCCTGATGGGGAGCTGGGAGAGAAGCAGTTGGGATTGTTTAGGGCAGAGTGCAGGCAAGAACTGTAGACAGTGGGATAAGCCTTGAACAAGAGCATGCTCTGAGCAATGTGCTGCTCAAAAGTGAGTCATTTAAAGGCAGTTTGGGTGCATCTGCCCTGCAGTTACTTCTGTGAATGCAAGGAATTATTAGATTTGCTGGCATGGACCGTTCTGCACAGGGCAGGTTACTATAGCAGTGTTTACTTTTATGGCAAACAAACTTTTCCAGTGCGAGTTACCTTGGGGACGAGCCTCCCCACTGAGCAATAGTGGTATTACAGCTCAGCCCATGTTTGAGCCTTTCCTTAGTCTCTGGTCCCAGGAGGATTTGGTGGGAAAAAGCTTTAATAATCACTTTAAGAAAGAAAAATGTGCCTATAGCTTCCTGCTGACTGAAGTGTTAGAGCTGGATGGGGTTTCTATGCAAACCAGTCCATTCAACAAACCCACAAATGGAGTTTTGGAGAAATGGGTTCTATTCATGCAAACAGGTGGAATTTACCAAGAGTTTTGGCCCAGCTGAATGCAAACACATTCTGTGTAGGGATGCAGTGTAGAAGATGGATACAGGAGGTTGAAGATGGTGATGAAAAGGTCAAACAAGATTTTGAATTTTCTTTGTTTCATTTGGAAACACCTTCGTTTCATTCCATTCTCAGCCTCTTTTCATAGTCCCCTCCTAAGTTTTTCTTAAGAGCTTAGGCAACTTGCAAAGAAATTAAGCACTTTCTTTGCAGAAGATCTAAGTGGTCCAAAGTTATTTTTTCTTCCATCTCATCAAAAAAACCCAAAAAACCACACACACAAAAAATCCCCAAAACAACTTGTAGCAAGGAATATTCTATGTAATGTGAGTGGTGGAAATGAAGCCTGGTGCATGGTAGTCAGCCTGGAGCTGAGCCCTTGGGAAGTGCTGCATGGAGTTGGAAATGGCCATGCTCTTTAGAAAGGAGAAGCAAGATATGTGCATGTCACTCCCAGGGCAGGGTGGAGAAAGAAGCATCTGAGCATCTGGTCCCTCCCTCCATCCCACACAGGTCCATTGTGCTACAACTGCGTGTTTGAGTGTAAAATCCACCCTGACCAGGCCATGAGTGTAAAGCACGAGGCACTGGCTGGTCTATATATACTTTCCTGCAGGAAACATCAAAGTCATTTCCCCTGCAGTGTTTCTTCACCAAATTAACAGAAGCAATGTCTGCAGTGACGTGGTGAGGAAGAGAAGTCTCTGGCTGCCACCACGGCTGAGCACAGGCTCCATCAGCTCCCTAAAGGCAAGGGCTAATTGCATTGGCTTCCTTGCTGCAAAGACCTTCCTTTGCCCAGCAAGCACTGATCTCTTTTGCCCCTGAAATATCCCAGTCTCTGAGTCATCCTATCCACAGAATTCAGGGCAAAATTCAGCCTGTCATATCCTGCTTTTTACTTGAAGACAACAATGAGCGACAAATCTGCCAACAGGGTCCTAATGCGTGGGGACTGCTGTGAGTGCCCAGAGGAATTCATGGGGATGTGGGTGACATCTGTCCAGGAATTCGGACAGCTTCTTTGGTCCCCTTAACTGGATGTATCAGAGGACGCAGAGATGTACCTGAGTTTCCAGACAGGCTTCCTGCTTGTAACACATCTGCTGCTGGTGGTGGGTGCTTGCAAGGCCACTGCAATCAGCTCAGGGTGTGATGATCCCTCTGGACTTCAGCAGGATGCACTGCAGCTTGCTTTTGGCATAACCTAATGTGCTTTGGCTTCCAAGTCACTTTTAACTGCTGGCCTGAGTTTATTTGGAAGATGCTCTGCTTTGCTCTGCAGGTTTTTAGGTAGCTCTTTGAGTAATACAAAATCCCCTTCCCCTAAATTCTTTTTTAGATTAGCACTGGTAGGAAGAGTGTGTCAGGTGATAGGTACCATGAAAGGGAAAGGATTGCAATGCAAAATGTTTCTCTCCCTGAATTCACTTGAAGATTTGGAGACATTTTAGCGTCCAGGTATAAATGTGACAGGGTCTTGTAGGACACAGCACTTTGTGTCCATTTTATTCCAGCCACAGGGACAAAAGAAAAGTTTACTTTCCATCAGTATCACAGTGTTCTGTGTATGCGAGCAAATTATATCATCAACACCCTATGTTATTCAAAAATAAAAAATATCTCTTCTTTAGAATGAGCCACAAGAAAATGTGTTTTGGAGTTACAACCTAAAGGAATCCTCCTTCGACAGGCTGACTGCTCGCGTCACACGCAGAAAGCCCAGAGCAAGACTGGTTTTCTGTGGGTTTGGTTTGGTTTCATGTTTTTTCCAAAGCCCAGTCTGTCTCCCTAGAGGGTACGTGAGCCACAGTTAAAATCTCTCTGAGTTGTGCAGTGTAGCCCGCGGCTCCAGTAGCTGCTCAGGGATTTTGCAGCTGTTCTCCAGCAGAGATGTGTAATAACTGTGCAGTAACACACACGTATTTTCTTTCATAGTGGATGTTAATTTATGAGCTCGCTTAGAGCTTTAACACTCGGCTGGTTTACTCTGCACCTTTCTGTGTTATACATAGCATTTCATGGAAAGGGACAGCAACTGGATACGGGGTTGCCTCAAATCCTCGACAAGGTCTGCCACTCAGAAATTCCACCCTAAACCCAGTCAGGTCTTTTCTCACAGAGTATTATTAGTTCCCTCTAAAAGGCCCTGAGAGTCACAAAGTACTTTTTTTTTTAAAAACCAAACTCTTCTCAAATGGGAGGCAGAAAAGGTGATGGGAGGCTCATTGCTGAGAAGATGCACACTGAGTACACGACACTTTTTTCTGTGCTCTCATACTGTACAACACATCTGCAGGTCTGAAAAGTCCCTCTCCCATTTTATCTGGCTCAGCATTACTAATATTAAGAAACCATTTATTTGCTGCAGGGTCAAGGTCACATCACATGGATATCTGACAACTTCCCTGCAAGCTACAACCTTCTGAAAGGGACCATGAAAAACAGCCTTCATGCAACCAGTGCAAAAAAGGTGCCTGGACACTCGCCCAGAGGGATGGAAGGAAGAACCAAGGTTTATGTGGTTCTCCCAGAACAGCAAAAGGGGATTCCCATGCAGTAGGTGGGCATCCTACTCACTGGGCTGTGGCGTACAGGTACCATCCAGTCCCTGCTTCCCTATCCTACCCACACATCCAAAACCCTCTTCAACTCTGGTCCCTTTCCCTCCTAATTATCCCTGTATTTTCCAGTAAAAGAAATCTTCAAGTAATCCCAGGTGAAACAGATAACTAAGACTGGAAAAAGTGTTTTATTTGGTCTGTTTTTTTAAAGTTTTATTGGTTTTCTGAAACTCACAGCAAACCAAAAGAAAACCTCAGGTTTTTTCTAGCCTGGTTCAAGCACATGGTTGATTTCCCCTGGTTTCTAAAGGTACTTTCTATAATACTTGGAGGTAAACTCATGCCCAAGTGCTTCACTGAATGAATTCCCCCTGTTCTCTGAACACAGAGAGACAACCATGGCAGCACGGTATCAAAGGGAAGTGCCAAGGGATCTCTTCTTGGGCTTCAGCTAGAGCAGCCTTTCAGAGCTCTATTTCCAAACCCAGACAAACCTCTCGAAGTTGTTCTGACACGTATTGTAACAGTAAATAAATAATCACGTGGAACTTTATTCCACCACCAGAACTCTGTTAGCATGGGATACCAGTGGATCTGGATGAAGCCAATTCTAATTACAGATAAAAGGTTTGATGCATGAAAAGAAGCTGGTATTTACACCCAATTATCTGAGGGAGGAGAGATAGGGATGCGCTTCCTTTTATCATTTTCATTAAATTTCTTTTGAAATTAAAAGACTCCCCGAGTTTCTGAAGATGTAACAGTCTTTTCAACTCGCCGTCAGTGAGATACAGGTTGTTTTCCACGACGTGTTGTGCAAGTTCAGACGGTGGGATCTCTCCCTCCTCCCTTGACTCCAATAGAGCATTTCATGGTGCTTGCTCATCCAGTTGCTTCTTTAACATCCCTTTGCTGAAGTTTAAACTCCTGAAGCTGCATTTCATGTATTTCAGGACTGAGGCACCCTGTGTTTGTAAACTGCCTCTGCCTTCCCATCACCTGAAGTAAATTGCTTTGAGTAAAGGAAACCTCCAAGCTTTTGGGGATTGTTAGGGAGGGGTAACACCAGCCCAGTGAATGATAACAGAGGGCAGCTGGACCTACTGATGCCATTTTACCACAGAGAACCCTCAGAGGGAACAGAGAGAGGGGATGGGAAGCAGCTGGGTGGATGTGTTATCCCAAGGAAAACAGCTCTCAGGAATGGGGCAGAGCAGGATCTTGACCGCTGCATGGAGTCCAGAAGACATGGTCTTTGTGACTCTTCTCCCTTCCCCCCTCCCTCCGGGGCACTCTGAGCCCAGCCTCTTTTCTTGGTCTTAGAATAGATCACTTACTTCTCTTCGTTTCTCCATCTGCAAATTGGGGATGATGTGCATAAAGCTCCCTGAAATCCTCTGCAGGGAGGTGCCACAGAATGGAAAGTATTAGCTATCAGTATCCTTGTTAATATTCTGCTCAACTCTGAGTGAAGTCACATAATCCTGTGTTTGGGTCATCACTATTTGTTGCTATGGAAATGTGTGTTATCAGATACTACAAATTCAGTGTCTGAGGACATCTGAGGAGGGGGAAAATCCTTTGTTTGAAGAAACACTTGTGTCAGTGGCAGGAAACTTAGCGAGGAAGAAGGGAATTCACCTATTTCTTTTGTTCTCCACGAATTGCTGGAATGAGTCAATACGAGCTCCCCACGCTCAGCTCCTGGAAGCCGGTATCTCTTACCCGATGCACAATTCCAAAAGGACTGCACGTGCTGGGTGAATTTGTGAATGCATCTGGCAGGATCATTAACACCAGAGCAGAAGACAAATGCAAAGTATGTGCTTGGCCATATGGGTGAACGTGAGCTGCTTAAGACTGTGTGCCATAATAGAGATGGAAAGTCTTACGAGAGAAGATCAGTATCCCCCCACCTCTGTGGTAAGGGATTAAGGCAGTTGGTCTTGCAGGAGTATTCATGGAGCGTAAGGCCAAAGGGGGCACTTAGGTCACCTAGGCCAGCCTCCTGAATGCTGCAGGTCATGGTGTTTCTTCCAGCGAGCTCTGAGCTGAGCCCTATAACTTTATGTTGAGGCTGCAGCACAGCTTGCAGCCAGACCAAAGAGGTGGGTACCAGCAACTCCCTGCCCAGTTTGTCAGTGAATAAACATTCTCACTGGTAACACACGACTGGTAAGCTTGGGTGCAGATCAAACCAAGCATTCTGCAATGGGGTCAAATATAGAAATTGGATGCACTGGACCAGTGCAGCTTCCTGATCTGTTTTGGTGGGGTTACATCACCCTATGCCTCAGTCCCTTCTGGCTCCAAACCTCTGCAGGAATATGCCATTTCCCTGGAAATGCGCTTACTTACCAATTGTCCACGTAGTCTTCTTTGAGTGAAACCAAACAGGCTTTTTGGGCAACTTCCTGCTCATTTCTATGGTTGTCTACTGCACCCATGCAAAATCTGACAACTTTTTTATATCTACAGCTGTCCAACACCTGTAGGTGCTCACTGTCTGTCGAGTGCATTGAGTCTATAGATATAAAAAGCCCTTTTTTGATATACTCAGCATCAGTTTCATTTCTAGACATTTCTGTCAGGTTCCCTGAGCAAAGGCGGTTGTAACAGAAAACAAGGTTCAGGTTTTGATAATGTCTCTATTTGAGGTATTTCGTGGCCATGCTCTTACCTCGTGCCTAAAGATGAAACACAAGCTCCACTTTATTTCTCTGTTGGTCTCTGTATTGAGTTCATTCCTCATCCTTTACCAGTTTTTCGCTGGGTTTTCCTCCCTGCCTTGTAGAAAGCTGATTTCAGACTGAAAGCGGGAAGAAAGGTGCCTAAGACCAAGCAGGCCAGGTTGACTTTTCTTCATTGAGATCTTTATTTTCAGCTCTTCAGGCAGGTAGTAAAAGCTCAGCAATACTTGGGCAGATGCAGCCACAGGCAGGCAGGGCTGATAAGAACCATTACCTGAACATCATGTATATATATATTTTTAGCAGGTAAACACCTGTATCCAGCACTACCAGAAGGCTCTTGCAGTGAGAAATGACCAACCTATGAAAAAATGTATATGTGCTTTTAGGTATGTATGTATATATATGTGGGCATATATATACACACACACACACATATGTATACATATACATATATGCATATATAGTTGCCAATAGTTTTCTATGACAAATGTTTAATAAGTTTACACTAAATTTTCTATATTTAATGGAAATTTGTAGTGACAGACTTACTAAAGAAAGGAATATATGTTGTAGTGTAATTGTATATTGTGCTCTGTAAATTCCCTGTCTGCTAAGAAAGATGATACAGCTTTTATTTTGTACAAGTTTCAGATTTACAACTTAGACAGCAAAGATCAGGCTGGGAATCTGAACAACAGCTTACTATTTCTGCATCTCTACTACTATGGTGATTTTTGCCATCACAACTGAAACTACGAATTACAGGGCTGAATCATGAAAAAAGACAGGATATACTTTGCTTTTCCATCCAAACCAGCAGAACCTGCAAAGCTCTTGGTACTTGTAATTAACATTAACATGCTCCAAGTCACATTTAAAAATCAAGAAGACATCCAGAACTGCCTAAGGTGTTGCTCATCGGGAGCAGAAATGGTGAACTTAGATCGTGTATGCAGGAAGCCATTTTTGGATGCTCTCCATTTCTATTAGAAATTACTTCAGTGCCTGTGACATTGTTACCTCCTTCCACAGGCTGACAGTATTCAGCACAGATATTGCAGACCAGGAAAAATGCTGGTGGGGAAAACCAGTGTCTGTTTTCCCGTGTGTGATGGGAGAATGCAGGTGCTACGTTTTCCAGCCTGGCAAGTTGTTCTTCATGAACCTCAGCTCTTGTCTTTGCTGAAGCACAGACCACAATTCTGACCTTGCAGGATGGTTTAGCAGGAATTATACAGACTTAATTGTTAGGGCTGTTGCAGGTAAAAACCCCAAATAGACCTATAATAACACACAACAGAGTGCCATATAATTTTAGAAATATTTAATACGTCCAAATTCTATATGTGCTAGCCACAATACATGCCACTCCTTACTAAAACTCTACTTAACTAAAAAGACAGTACAATTTTGTAGCTTTGCTTCATGCAGTTTCTTTAGTCAGGATTTGCAAATGTGTCTGTATCATTCTTTTCCCCTCCAGGTCAACTTTTGATCATTTTGGCTGCTTGCAACAAACACTTGGCAGAAGAGGAGGACACCCAGGTATGCTGCACTCATATTATTTCTGTGAATTCTTGTCTCTGCTTTAAGGAGAGAGAAACCTGATTAGCTTGCAGGGAAAAGCAGCAAAAAGACCTCAACCACAGCAGGCACAAAGGGTGTCTACAGATGTTGTAACGGCCCTGCCACAGCTGTGTCTTGTGTTTTATTGGACTCTGGAGTCTCCAGTCACAAGACAGGCAACCCCGGGCAGCTCGGCTCTGCCTCTTTGTTTGTTCTTGGAGTTGCTTGTTTTTAAACCTCACTAGGTACACATCAGATGCAAACACGAGAAACTCAGCCCACAGCCCAGGAGTTACGAGCCACATCAGCAAGACACGCTTCTTTCACTCACACATCTCTTCTGAGCTCCAGCCAGTCTGAGCCCAACACAGCATTTCTGCAGATCACCCTGACACTGCCGAGCTTTGTCATCAGCCATCTCCCATCTGGATTTCTGCAAACCCTTGAGCGAGTGCCAGGGACCAAGCAGCATAAACCAAGCCATGCACTGGAGAGCACTGCTGGGTGCTGCCAGCTGCACTGTAGGCTGTTGCTAAATCCTGCACTACCCTTGGGTAGAGTTTACTCAATCAGTAGTTGATTAGGACATCTCCAGGGCACATTCAAAGGGATATAGGTGTTAGGACACAACAACAAACACGGTTTTTAATCCTGGGCTGGGCTGGGCTGGGCTGGGCTGGGCTGAGCAGGAAGCACTTAGAACCATAGAATCGTTAAGGTTGCAAAAGACCTCTAAGATGATCACCAAACACTGCCAAGTCTGCCAGTAAACCATGCCACTGAGTGCCACATCTACACATCTTTTAAATACCTCCAGGAACAGTAACTCAACCATTTCCCTGGACAGCCCCTTCCTGTGCCTGACCAACCTTTCAGTAATGAAGTTTTTCTTAACACCCAATCCATGCACAACTCAAGGCTGTTCCCTCTTGTCCATCACTTTTTAGCCTGGCAAAGAGGTGACCCCCACCTTGCTACAACCTCTTCTCAGGGAGTTGTAGAGAGGGATAAGGTGCCCCCTGAGCCTCCTTTTCTCCAGGCTAAACACCCACAGCTCTCACAACTGTTCCTCATAGGCCTTGTGCTCCAGACCCTTCCCCGGGTTTGTCACCCTTCTCTGGACATGCACACTTGGATCTGGTTTAGCAGAACTGGCTGGTAAAACTCATACCCAGAAAGCACCATTATCTGAATCCTTTATGGGGAGCTATCCTGTGTGGCTGTGACATAGCAGATCTCTTCTCCTGCCCCAGCTCCCTAGAAATCCTGCCCTGGCACTGCCCCACGGCTGGTTACCATTGTCCTTAGGGCTCTGTACATTAATATTTGCTGGCTTGGCTTCTCCGTGCAAAGGAAGAGATGCTTGCAGCACATGCTGGTGATGTGCCTCACACACTGCTGGATGTTTCCAGCCTGCCCCTGACTGCATGACTTTGGTCTGCTCTCTGCTTGTGTACAGGCACTTGGGGATTTTCCAGCAAAATCATATGCCCATTCCCTGCTTTTCTGCTCCTTTTCATCAGATTTAAATGATGCCAGGTAAAGCTTAAGGGTTTTAACCGAGCGAAACAAAAATGATGGTGAAATGAAGCCACGAGTCTACGAGGTAAGACTGATTGCATGTTTGCTACAGATACCTGAGGGCAAAGTTTTGGGTTTTGTTCATCTTGGCTGCTCCAGGATGCTTCTCACTTCACACACAATTTCAGCAGTTCTGAATGATGACTTTTGGTCACTAGTGACATTTTCCATATCTCCTAGTTCGCTTTGGTTTTACCCTCCAGTTCCAGCCACCATTTCCTGGACTATTTTCCACTTGGAAGCAATTCTCCACCTCACCCAGCTGTGTCTTCCTGCTCCTTACAGTCCCTCCATCTTGAAACCTCAGTGCTTTCTCCCACATCTCACGAAGCCGTCTGTAGGGACAAGCTCCTTTCCTGGCCCTCTCCTCCGCGTCTGCATCAGCAGTGCACTTTCCAAGCCTCTTCCTTCCGTGCTCTTTTCTTAGGCTGGACTCACTTCTCCAACTCCCCCCGCCACCTCCCCTGCTCTCCAGCAAAACCCAGCACTCGCCGACTTCCTCCTCCGTGAGCTGCCGCAGCGGCTTCCTCTGGCCACAGCTGTCCCAGACACTCTGGCTCCACAGCACACCCTCCCCGTGCACAAAAACACTAAACCAGGGCTTTGCTTTCTTATTCAAAAACTCAGCTCAGCTCAAGCAGCTGTGCCACTGAGGAAACCTGCAGTGCCTGTCACCCACTGTGCCACCGCCAGCATGGACGCCCCAATTGGCTCTGCCAGCCATTGTGACCCATTGCTGTCAGACGTTTGCTCGTTTCCTTATCATCCCTGTGTCCTGTAGGGCTTCTCTGGCACAGGATGATACTTTTTCAAACCAGATCTGATGTTTTGTTATGATGCAGATGCCCTGTGGTTTGCAGAGGGCACAAAAATTTTAACTGAATCCATAGGTAAGCACTCTGCATGGGTGGGAGTTTGCACAAGAGACAGGGAAAATTCTTCTGGAGTTAGTGCCTGTGGGCAAGCTTGGCCCAAGTCGCTGCAGGGAATGTGTTGGACAGACAGAGGCACATCTGTCCCGGGGAGCCGTGTTCACTCAGCTGCCCTCCAGGTGCCATGACTCACCATCCTGCACAGCCAGCTTGTGTAAGCGAGGTCAAATCCCTCCCTGAAAGTGGATCCTGTTGGAGCTTGATTGGATCCAGGCTGCTCTGTGTGTGTCACCCCCTGGGCAGAGCTGTCAGGGATGGGGACAGGACCTGGCCACCTCCAAGCCACCTTGCCACAGCCAGCAGTAGGGCTGCTGATGCCAGCGAAGTCCAGGCCATCCCCAGCAGCCTGTGCCCGATCTGTGCCCACCTGACTGCTGGCAAAGGGATAACCAAGCTCTCAGCACTGTTCTTTCCTTTGATGCTGCCAGCTCCCAGGCAGATGTGTGTTTTCAGGTCTCATGAACTCGGCAGTCTTGGAACAAGCTGCAGCTTGGCAGAGACATCCAAAGAATATCCAGATGTTGCAGGAAGTGCTGTCAGGTGGGGTCAGCCTAGGACTAATTCAGTGCTGGTAGGGGCCATGGTGTTGCTGGCCTCCAGCCTTCCAAACAGAAAGCTATTTATAATTTCCTGGTGGCTTGAGGCCACTAGAACCACCAGGACCTTCTGTTCCCAGCTGCTGGAGTCTGAATGTCATTGGCCAAGCCCACTTTTAATTTACTTAATTTTCTGCTGTGATTTAAACTAGAGAAGTTTTGTTGATTTCCTCCTTTCTAGGCAATGGTTGTGTAACACTCCTGGCTTGAGAGACCTGTTGTGCGTCAGTCCAAAGCAGCTGCGGTGCAGTGGTGGATTTTGGTGATCCACATTGCTTAGATGGAGTGTTTGTCATCTGTCTGGAAACCCTTGAGTCTGGTGGGGGAACTCTATGATGATAATGAGTTAAATGCCTTGACCTCATTTGGGAATTTTACTGGGGAACATGTGCAGAACTCGGCTGGCGAGGAGGAGGGATAGTCAGCCTGTTCTTTACATTTCTGTTCGCTTACACTACATATGCTCTGGCACAGGCTACCTGGGAAGCCTGGCATGGCTGCAAGCTCTCCATCTCAAACAAACCCTGAGTCTGCCCACAGGACGGAAGACTGCTTGGGGAAGTGGTGCCAACAATGTCTAGAGAGGCTTTCTGTTCAGAGGGGTGACAAGGAACGTCTGGCTCTTTCACGGAGGGGTGGAAGGTGGAGTGACATGCAATCAGGAAAGCAATCTCGCATTTGTTACCAGAGTGGCTTTTGCTAGGGCAGCAAGAGGGCATGAAGGCACCAAAGGGTGTAAAGGAGGATCAGTGAAGTCAGGCTGCAGCTGGAAAATGACCTTTGGGGGCCAGGAAGCTCTCTGCTTGTCAGACAGGAGGTTGAGAAGTGACTTAATCATGTTGGGTGGGTGATTCCACCTGGAAGAGAACTGAACGACACTTTTGAGACACTTTTGAGTCTTGCTAGTGAGGGTGCAACATGAGCAAACAGCATGAAGCCTGGCAAACCCAACCTTGCTGTAAGGAGTCCACTGACACCTCCCCTTCCCACTTTATTTTAGCAAGGAAGGATGTTTTTCTGCTTGATGTGCTTTGATCCAGCTACTGGCAATACTCTACAGTGAAGTGAGTATGTACAACACGGCAAACTTGGATGGTGTGGGAAATATTCTGCCCTCTAAATCCAACTCCTGTCCTCCCTCTTCCTGGACTTTATGGAGAGGAAGGTCAGCTGAAATATTCCTCAAGGTGGTTATCACACACATGGCTCAGTCTTCGGAATATGACAGTAATACAAGCTCATGGCTCTTGCAGGAGTAGGTGCATTCTAAGGGTACATTTTTTGCTCATTTACCACTTCCCTCTGAAGGTTCAGGATACTTCCAGTTCCCAATATGGCAGCAAAAAGTGACAGAACTGAAAACTGAAGTGTTCCTGAAAACACACTTCTGCCTGTCTGATACCTGGCTGATTGGCCTTGCTGTCAGACCTCACATGCTCTCAGAGGGTGCACACAGATTTGTTTCTCCAGAAGGAAACAGAAGGAAATGCATGTACGTCTGCAGAGGGTTGGGTGATTCAGTGGGGAGTTCCCAGCAGCAGCCAGTGAAAGGATGCTGGGCTTACTGGAAACGCTCAGGTGTCATTTCCCCCCGACAGAGCACAAGCGTGGGCGGCTGAGCTGGCAGGTTGGACTCACCAAGCAGTCATTTCTTTTGGACTCAGTTTGAACAACCCAGCAAAGCCAGACTTTGTGGCCTGTGTGGAAGACAAGCAGGGGCCTTTGCCAGCAGCTACATGCTAAGACAAATGGAATAGAATAGAATAGAATAGAATAGAATAGAATAGAATAGAATAGGATAGAATAGAACTATTTCAGTTGGAATGGACCTATGATGATCATTCAGTCCAAGTGCCTGACCACCGCAGGGCTGATCAGAAATTACAGCATGTTAAGGGCATTGTCCAAATGTCTCTTTGAACACTGACAGCCTGGGGGCATCAATTACCTCTCAAGGAATCCCGTTCTAGTGTTTGACCACCCTCCTAATAAAGAAATATTTTGTAATGTCAAGAGTGAAACTCTTCTGGAGCAGCTTTGAACCACTCCCATGCAGCCTATCACTGGATCCCAGAGAGAAGGGATCAGCACCTCTCTCTTCACTTCCCCTCCTCGGGGAGCTGCAGAGAGCAGTGAGTTCACTCCTCAGCCTCCTTTTCTCCAAACTGGAAAAGCCCAAAATCCCCAGCTGTTCCTCACAGGACACTCCTTCCAGACCTTTGACCAGCTTTGTTGCCTTCCTCTGGATGCTTTCAAGTACCTTAACTTTCCTAAATTTTGGAGCCCAGAACAGCACATGGTTCTCAAAGTGAGGCTGCACCAATGCTAAATACAACAGGACAATCCCCTCTCCTGATTCATTAATTTCTTTCTGGGGACAGGCTGAGGTGCTGCCATTCCCTCCCTGTTCCAAGACGAGGACATTAGAGAGGAGCATCATCTCTGAAAGATCTGGTGGGAACGTGCTTTTGCATACATCTGTGACAGCAAATGCCCTTCTGACACCTTGTAACAGCAAGAAAAGGCCATAGAAATGAGGAATGCAAAAGAATTTATTGCCTGGGACTCCTAGATTTACTGCCTCATAACTGATTTTCTTATAAACTGTTTATAGTATTCAAATGGCATGCACAAGCCTTTGTGCACCAAGTCTTTAAGAAATTACTTATGTTCATTTTACACATAGTCTGGGACCTATTAAAAGTTACTAATAAGGGTGTTAGCCACTATTATGCTGAACTTTTAGTCACAAACACTGGCAAGTCCTGGCCAAAACGGTCGTGGACCGTTCTTGAGCAATAAGTGGAAGTGCAACAAGAAAAGTGGTGCAACAGTTGTACATGGCAGTGTTTCCACATCCCCTTTTGGCTCTTGACTCTAACTTGCTGAGGGTCAAAGCGAATACTCCGTTTGAGGTTCAAAACTGGTTTTTTCCTCAGACCAGAGAACAAGACTCTTGATTCATTTTGCCTTCCTCTACGGTAGTGAGTTGCAGGTTGCCTGGCGGTGTCACTGAGGCACAGCTCACCCAAGCCCTTTTCTGCCACTGCTGAGGATCTGTTCATTCCATTCCTAGATTCTGCCTGAGGCATTATAGTCTTGAGGGGATCAAGATATTTTGCGTGACCAACTTGCCGGATGCAGTACTCATGTGAAATCTGATGGTTCGTGATTGCCAAGCCAGGTAAGAGAAACTAATGGCCCTTTCTGGTTTCCGGCTGCATCATGTGTTGTGTTCATGCTGTTATGTTGGTGCTCTTTGGGGCCTGGAGCACGGTCACTTTTGGGGTGTGTGCAGGTGGAACCAGGGTGGGCCACTCAGAGGTGTCACAGCCAAGGAGATGTCCCCACCAGGGAGGCCGTGGGGAGGCCTATCTCGAGGGGAAGGTGCTGGGTGCAGTGGAAGCAAGTGCCCTTATACTCTTCCAGGAGGGCTCCTGAGAGCCCGAGGGTGCTGTGCTTTGAAATCCCACCTGAGATTTCCCCTGGGTGGTCATGGTGGGTTTTCAGAGCTGTTCTCAAACTGCTCAAGAGCTCATGTATCTGCAGAGCGTGCGATGGACTGTCTCCATGCAGAGTTCCTACCAACGCCTGTGGTGTTTTTCAGGTGTTTCCTTTTCCCAGTGCTCTCTCTCCTATCTCCTCTCCCATGCTGCAACCACGGACCCATCCCTAGCTCCAAGTGAGCTGCTTTGGGAGGGGAAGCAGGATCCCTGGGGTAGTCCTGGATGTTGGGTAGCTCCCATCTCAGACAGTACCGTGACTGATGATGTGCTTCGCTCACAGAGCACCACTCACAAGGGAAACTTCTCACGTGTTCTTCTTGGCTCTTCTGTTCCCAGTCACAGCAATTATGTGTCTGCTTTTTGGCCTTCATTTGCACTAAGCTGTTGTGCCTCAAGTGAGCACTTATTAGCACTTCCTTCTCTGAAAAGGAGTGACTGCAAAATAAGCCAAGGGTCATTTCCCTTCCCTTGAGACCAGGAGACATCAGGCTCCATAAATTTTAAGCCTTAGCATCTCGTGTGTTTTGCCTAGAGAGGGGTGGAGGTTCCCTTGGAGAGAGCATGGAAAATAAACTCCTTCTGATGTGACGGTACATTGCTTGGGCAAGTGTTTCTAAGGCATCTGAGACAGCACAGACCAGTGAAAAAAGTAATCATTAATATGCCAAGTGTGTGAAATGAATCAGAAGAAGTGGAAAGAGGAAGTGACCATTTTCTCTTTCTTGCATCATCTTTACTTGCATATCACTCTGCAGGGTTGGGCATCGGCAGGTGGAGCTACTAAATATCAGCCAACAAAAAACGCTGCCAGTAAATAAAATGCTGTTGTTGAAAGTCAACACAAATAGACTGTGCTATGTCAGGTGAATACAAATTTTTAGACTGAAAGTACTCCTGGTATCTGCAATGCTCGCTGTAAACTCAGAAAAAAGGGATTGAGACTAATGACAGAAGCTTGAAACTTCCGCAAGTCCATAAAAATCCCAAATTTCCCAGCACATAAACTGCCTTCTCAATACTACCCACGGGTTTCTCTAACCTGTGCTGATTCTTTCTGCAAGAGATTCCAGCAGGAATAGCTGTCGGCGAACAAGGTGGCCCCCAACAAGTGATATCAGGGATACATGTTAGTGGGATGATGCAGCAGGGAGGTCAAGAGCTGCGATGGCTGGCAGGTTTCAGTGGTGAGGATGGTATCAGGACCTCACCATGTTCTGCTCCTCTGATGGAGTATCCCTCTGGTGCCTGTGTTTACATCCTGAGAGCAGAAACAAGGGCTGCACCAAGGACTTCCTCTCTGCCCCTTCTCTGGGGCTAGTTTTTCTTTTCCCCAAGAGTCCCGTGCCTTCACTGGGGCCTCTGTTCTAATTTATTCTCTACAGACACAGCAGTGATGTTGTTATAAGTTGCCATATTCAGGAGGGCTTGTGGCTCAAAAAAGTTTTCTAAACCTGTGAGGTGCTTAATGAGATTTTCACCCAGCCCAGAGCTGCAGCCCAACCCATCTCCACCAGAAGGGTTCATGGAAGCAGTTCATGGGTAGGAGACAAATGCGTGCCCAGGGTTCTTTCACTCCTTTCCAGGAGTGTATGTCCTGCATGAGGCAAGAGGGCAGCCTGATAGTTTCATCCTCGGGTAGGGATTAGATCACCAACACCCCATCCACCAGCACAGCCCACAAGGTGGGTACGTGGGATGATGCTGGTGTAGGAGCCACACCCGAACACAAGCTGTGTGTGGCAATTTAAGCCCACTTCTGCCTGAAAAGCCTTGCTCAGGTATGGAACAATCTCTGCACAGAGGAAACCTGCTGTCATCTTCTCTGGCGACAGACAGGGCTATGGGCGAGGCTGTGCCACAGAGGGAGAGGGAGAAGGAAAGGATTCAGCAGAATATTATTCCTTGATTCCTCTGCTGCAATTAAGAAAGGGTTGTGTTTTTCATTTTCACGTGCCTCAACTCCCACCAGCTGCATGCACCCACCCACAGCATGTGTGCTGTGTTTTTATTACGGCTGTAGCCTCAGGTAGCGTGGAATTGGGGCCAAGCACACATTAGTAAAATTAGAAGAAATATCATCTGACGGGTCTGGACGGTGCTGTGGGCAGAGCATATTTGGCAAGACTGCTTCCTTCGCAATCCAACCCAGAGACATTCCCTGATCCTATCTGAACAGGGACTGAACTTGCAAAACGAGTCCCAGCTTGTGAGCTGTGAGTCAGGGATGTCTTAAACACTGCCTCAGCATCCAACACCAACAAGCCCTTTTTATCTTGTTCATCCTGCTTAAATAACTGCAGCAAGCTCTCATGTTAATAGAGCAGCCTTGAGGGCCATAAGACTGGGGTTTTTTCACACCCTCCAGCACTTGCCCCTCATGTATCTGGCTGGTTTTGACCCATTATTGTCCTTTTCTCTGGTTCAGCTAACGGGACTCTCAACTGCACTGCTCACAGACGGTGGTTTGAAACCTGCATCTGCTCCACATGACCACATTCATGTCCCTCGCTGGTGAGCCATAAGGATTCACTTCAGTGGATTTGTCTATACATCAGCCTTTGAAAGATGTGTGTGCTTAAAATCAATACACTTTCCAACTTCTTTCAAGTACCTTCCTAGTATATAAAGCCTCCTTCATGACTAAAGAGATTTCATAAACTGTCTGCCAGGACACGCTGGGACTGGCCAGGACAGGCAGGAATCTATGGAATACTCTGTGTTTACATCCTGAGATGATACACATCCATCATATCTGAGAAAGACCAATTACAAATGTTGCATTTGGGAGCCATTTGCCGGAAAATGGGGGTCAAAAACACCAGATCAAAGGAAGACAAGACTCACACATCTATTCCAGAAAATCCCACCTGGTATTGGTATCACAGTGGCTTAAGCTGTCCTTGCCCAAGTTTCAGTGAGAGAGTGCAGATGTGAAGGATTAATGACTACAAAGGTGCATTCGCCTTGTTACTAGAAGATGGAAAAAGAAAATACTGTTTACCTGTGAAGCAAAGGAGTTTAAGACAGAGGTTGGTAGTGACAGAGAATAAAAGCATAATGTTTTATTCAAATACAGAGCAATGCAGACAAAAGGCTGATTCAAAAGGACTACATGGGATTTGCTTGATGCCTTCATAGCCTTGATTTATCTTACTTCAAAAACAGGCACGTCACAGGGAATAAATAAGTCCTGGATGGTTATAAACAAATTGCAGTACTTGGTGGGAGAGAGAGGGCCATACCCTCGTGTACCAAGGATGTACCATGATCTACCATTCTCTCACGTACCAAGAAAGACACGTTCAAATCTAAATTTCTCAGAAGGGAAAAGAAAGATCAGATTGGAAAGAAAATGAAGGCAGCTTGAAACTGGATTTTATCTTAAATATATTTTGCTCTTCTTCCACAATACAGTGCAATGCAGTCTTCATGCCCTTTTTCTCACCTTCCTTTTGTTTTGCAGTACCACTCACTGCTCTTTACATGTCAGTACTGCCCACTATCAGCACCACGCACATTCCTTACAAACAACACCATTCCCCTCTCATGGTCTTAGGATGACTTATTTCAAAGATATCATTCAAGGGTCTTAAATATATTGGTCCTAGAGCTATTTTTACTTGCAAGTGCTTGAGCCAGACCTCTGATGTTTCATTTGGGTTCAGTGTAAAATAGAGAACACATTAAAATAAGCAAGAGCTGGTGGTTTTGTTCTAAGTGTTACCAGAAGCCAGGGTGAGATGCAGAAGAGGAAGGGAAGGGGATTGCCAAAGATTTCCGTTGGATACTTACTCTCTCCAGGGCTTGTAAATCTGTTCTGTAACCTTCTTAATCCCTCCTTCTGCAGGGGAGTATGGTATTGCTGAAATCTTCACGATCTCCTGCAAACAAAGGTTTTAATGCAGCCTTTTGTTTATTGTCTCTGCAGAGAAAAAGGGGGTCATTTTTTCTCTGTAGCCTGAAGGCTCAGGGAAGTTATCGAGTGTCCTATCCTGCTCTGCTTCACATCCAGCATTTTGACAGGCATGGACTAGTCTGTATCCAGACACCACCTCGCTGGATGTGCCAAAGGAATCGAGCACTGGGGCCCATGTCATGCCAATTTTCGAAAGTCAGGGTGGAGGGAAGGCAACCACGACTACCCTCATCTGATGCCACCTAAATGCAAGACAGGAGGAGACTGTCCCTTCCAACCTCAGTGGATTTTACAGGGAATGATTCACATTCAAATCAAAACCATCCTGTGACCATGCCCAGGCAGTTGTGGTGCCTACTTGTGCTGCTCCATCTAATGAACTTTACTTACCTTTCACTCCGTCTTTCAGCACGTGGGTAGACCCATCGTTGTCTGTACCTATTTCAAGGACATTATGTATTAGAGGTAGACAGGTATAAACCTGTCATATCTAACATGCCTGTGTAGAAAGGAGAAAAAAGCCTTTTCATTTGTTTTAGAAAAAGGAAAAGGAAATTCTATAGAAGCCATTTAAAAGGGAAAATAGTCTGGGAAGAATATTGGATAATAGAAAGAAAAACTTGAAGAAAAATGAAAGCAAGTCACATGAAAGCAAGCAGGGAAAATGCACAGTACAGCAAGATGGTGTTGATGCTAAAATGGGAGGAGATTTGAGTGTTGTTGAACAGAGAATTCACCCTGTGGCACCTACAGAGATTAGCAATGTGGCCAGAAAATAACATCATGAAAGTGAAATAATATGGGCTACCATCACTCAGGGAAAATTATCCCCGAAGGACACTCGGAAGCAGCCATGTTAAGGAAAGCTGGGAAGTGATGTAGGAGGAGGATCTACGTGTAATTTCTGGCAGCCACCTGGCATTGCGAAATTCCCTGCTATCCTTAGTGGGCATCACCCTAATCTGCCTGGTTTAGATACAGCTGGAAGGTTGCTGTTAATTTCCTAGAATCTCAATGCCATACCCTGTAAAATCAGAGGCCTCAAAGCAGAGTAGAGACATGATCAGATCATTTGGTGTGGGTTTGATTCATGAAGTGATACTTAGACATAAGATGGCAAAGAGATAAGAAAATAGCAAACTTGAGTCTACAGGTAACTGAAGGATGTAACCAGGGTCACATTAATGGACTTGAAGAGAGAGAAAATAAGACATAATAGAAAGAAGGAAAAATTCCCTACCAGTATTGAGAAGACAAGACCTGGATATAGAGTCTTACAGAAAATTCTCTTGAATGCCTTTCTCTTTCAAATAGCAGGAAATGTCCTGTAGATGCAGTCTTGCCTGGATGGGATAAAAGATAATAATCTCAGCTCAAACTTTTGAGACACAATGCTTCTTGATGAAAGGTTATTTAAAAAGCGAGTTAATTTCTGCCATGGGTACAGTGAGCTGAAAAAAAGGTCACCTATTCCAGTTTTCTAAAATTCCTTTAAAAACATTGCGTGCAATGAGCAATCAAAGGAAAGCCAAGAAAATGAGAGCCAGGAGTTAGCAAAATCATTAAAAAAACAGCAAAGAAATACAAAGAGCACAATGCATTCAAATCGGCACAGAGGGCCAGATGGTACGTACCCAAGGGTATTAAAGGAATTAGCTGAAAAACTCTTAGGCCCATTATCCATTATATTCAAGTGCTCCTGGAGAACTGAGGAAGCCCTGGTGACTAGCAGAGGGAAAACATCACGCTTCTTTTCCAAAAGGGGAGTTACAGATCAATTAACTTGACATCCTTTCCAGGTGAAACTTGGTCTCTAATAATCAGAAAGCACTATTAGCTGTTCTGAGGGAGGAACAAAACAGAAGTGTGTCACACACACACAGAGGTCACGTTAAGAGGAGCAGTTGCACCCAAGTGATAGACTCTACAGACAGATTATACTCACAGTGTTGATGGGAGGAGGAAAACCACGTGGAGTGGGAAGTGTTGGGTGGGGAGAGTGAAGGATAAGCAGCTGCTTATCCATCATGTGGGATGAGTATACAGCATAGTGGGACACGCTGGTGGGAGGAAGAAGGGATATGGTCTCTTGAGTCACTCGGTAAATTTACCCTTAAGGGTTTCACTGGCGGACAAGACAACTGGTTGTACAGAGAACTCTCCTGCAGAAAGATCCTTGCTTTCAGTAATTAATTTTACTCAGTTTCTTCAGACATAATATTCCTGTAGAACCTGATCCATCCCTAAAGCATTCCATGCAGACACAGTTGACTTAAACAGTGGCTGGACTGGGCCCAAAGCATTACAAGAAAGAGGTAGGGTGGATACAGAGAATAACAATGAAAGAGATTGAAATCAGCCCCTACAATAGAAAGTGGAGTATGCTTATAAGTATTGCCATGTTTGGCTCCTCAGGGACTCCTGCTGAGTTGGACATTATATTCATCTGCAGTAGCATTGAGGAAGGAGAAGAAAAATACATCAATCAAATTCAAAGATAACACTCAGCTGCAGTGTGAATTGCAAATCATTTATTAGAAGCACCATCCTAAAGGGATTTCAATAAATGAAGAGTGGGACATAGTGGGAATAGCAAGAAATTGAACAAATCTAAGTGCAGAAACATCCACAGAGTAACATTGCTCACTTAGGAGAGGTCAAAGCAGTAACCCCAGAGGCCGTGGAGAAGAGTAATCCAGAAGAGCTCCTTGGCTGCTAATGTTGATAGAAAGCCACAGCTGATAATTCATTAAAAACACCCAGATCAATCCTCTTTTGAAGTGTTAATAGCAATACCACTTGGGGCAGGGCCTTCTGAAAAGAGTGCAGGCAAACAGGTAATGGTATAGATTAACTGGTATAGACAGGAGGGTGGAAGGAATGACTTATTTACCAGGAACATCAAAGGAAATAAACACATACATAGCCTGGGAAAAAAAAAAAAAACAAAGGAAGGCAGCAGGCTATAGTCTGATACAGAGACAAACCTTACCATGAAAGGATGCTGCTGAGTGGTAGGGAGAACCAGGGCTTGTCAGTGAGCAATGGTGGGGCTACACACATGGTCACTTTCAGACTGGGAAGGGGATAATGGTCTGATGACTTGGATCTCCAGCAGGATTGGCTGGGAAAGATCTCCATTGTAGGGAAGAAGAGGGTTAAAAACCACCATACACTCAGGTCCTGTGTTTGGTTCTCCACCTCCACGGAGTCACCATCTTGCTGCCTCTAGGATCACAGCATGTTTACAGTCACATTTTTGGCAATGTTCCTTGAGCCAGTAGATGTGAAAATGAAAGCAAAATCATCAGAGTTTGAATATAGGGCGGGGAAAGTATAGTGGAAGGAATGTCACTGCAGAAGAGGTAGAAAATCCCAGTGGCACGGGGTTAAATACTCCAGATGTGTACAAACAGGGACTGGCAAGGCAAACATCAGGCAGGTAAAGAAAAGGACACAAATTATCACATGGAGAAGCCCAGTCCCAGCACAAGGACTGCAGATGTCTTTTCAGTGGTGCTATTTGTCCCTTTTTCTTGGAGGCTAATTAATGTGGGCCAGAGGAGAGATAAATCTCACCTTCTTTTTGATGTCTATGTGGTAGTACCATGGATCTCCAGTGTGGGAACAGGGAGAATGATATGCTACACTGCCATACCTCAAGGATTTAACTCTGTTAGCTCACAACCTCAACTAGATTTTTACCACAGACAGGAGATTAATGCTACACTTGAATCCATGCCAAGCAATCTTAAAAATATGAGAGGACTTACTGGGAATTTTGCTGGTTTCCTTACGAAACTGTTGGACCACTTGTTCCACCAATGTTCCCATTTCTCTGTGTTGTCTGCCCACTGACTTCTGGCTGGGATTCACAGTGCAAATTATGACCCAGAAATCTCAAAATGTGCGTGGCCAACTAGCAAATTCTTTGTTTTCACACACATCACCTCTAGGCCCTAATTAACGCTGGGCTTTTGGGAGCCCACGTCAGGATGTGTCTGCAGCAGGCCCTCCGTTCTTGAATTTGCACCCAGCAGAGACACTCCTCGTTCTTATCTGATCTTCACCGCAGGTGGCAGCTCTTCACCTCGCGGCTCTGGCAGCGCTGCTCACAGCAGGCCAAGGAATTCCTGGCAATTCTTCTCAGTGGAGAGGCTTTAGCCACACGTAAGCGATGTGAAATCCGCCCACATGTTTGGGAGGGTGACAGTGCATTAGAATCACACAGCATCACTCGAGTGCCCGTGACAGCAACTGGAGCAACACCAACGGAAGCTCCGGAGGAAGGGGACGAGAAACTCCCTCCCACCACTTGACTCGTGTGGGTTGCTGCTTAGATACAGGTTGAGGCAGCCACTGAAGTCGTGGCTGTCTGTGGGCTGCCGAGTTTCTAACTTGATGTTTTATGGTGCTCTGTCTATCAAAATATTTGGGATCTGCTCATCTGTAGTTACCGTGCCGGTTTTAGAAGTGTGTGTTGGCTGCACATAAGCCACAGTAAGGCACCATCTTGCTCAAATGCTGGCTGAATTACCTGCTTTTTGAGCCTGGTTGTCAGGAAAAGGCCATACTTGTGCAGCAAGCTGTTGAAAATAGTTTTTAAGGCACATCCAATGCTCCTACTCTGACTGGGCAATGTGGAGCTTGCCTAAGTATTGTTTCAGAGAAACAATCACAATGGGAATATGCAGATATGTCATTTGAGACTGGTAATCAAGGACCCAAAATTAATTTTAAAGGAAATTAAAAATTTCAAAGGAATTTTTTCAAGGGAAATGTTTCATTGTCTCATCTTCAAATTGCACTCCACTTTGGTGTTACTAAATGAGAGGAAGGGCAGGCTCTTGGTTGAGATGATGAGACAAGTAATCCAGGGTCAGTTCCTGGCCCAGCTTTCCAGAACCCGAGTTTCTCAATTCTTCTATGTAGAACAGTTTCCTATCAGGAGATGAGGATGAAATTACTTTCATCCACACTTCATCTATTTCATCTATTAAATAATGGGGAGAGACAGAGAGAAGACAATATAAAGATGCACAACCTCTTGCACAGTGGAGTACTTCATCTTAAGACTTACACATTATTGATGTTTATATTAATTTCAGCAATCCCAACATATTCTTTTATACAAAGGAAGACTATTACAGGAAACAGCAGTTATAGAGCACAGCTAACTAGATGTTACATGTATCTGTCTCTCTGGTTTAAAGAGGCATATTTATCTGTCTAGGTGTGGGCAATGTGTTAGAGGCTTAGTGGTTTAGTAAGCAACCAAGTCTTGTGATGGAGAGTTTATTGTGGCTGAAAGGCTGAAGACTGACTCTTCATTTTCACATGATGGTTCCCAGAACTAGCTATTATTCACTGTACGTCTATGCCACAAAAGGCTAACACATATAATTAAAACTAATACAGGTATTTTAACTGTTTGGGTACAGATTACCAAAAGCCTATTTTAATTCATAAGTGTCATATCTGTTCTGTGTTCTGCAAGCAAGAGTAAAAGTGTAAGCTATGCTCTTTCCAAATTGCGATGAGTCAATGATAGACTATTTAAAGCTTCCTATTCAGGTGAGTGGTGATCCCCATGTCTTCTTTCAAATTTATGATCTTCCTTCCTGCCTTTAATTGTCCTAGTTTTCCTGAGGAAATCAAAACATAATGGTATAAACCAGTCATTTTGTTCTACATAATGCATATGATTTGCCTTTAAACTTCACTGGTTTTCAGCCATTTAAGGCTAAAAATGTAGAATATGTGTGCTGTGGGCCTCAGTTCAAGTTCATATAGAGCTAAAGCCTAAGTCCTTGCTTAGGTATCTGCTGTGCTCTTGTATTCAGCAGGGTTTCAGTTGCAGACATCTCTGAGGCAAATTCTCCACCCCTCTTGCCAGCTAATAGGAAAGGAAAGTTTAATATTTCTGTTTCGGTGCTCCTTATCCATGCCTGCATGAGTTTATTTTAATCAGTGCGGTGGAAAGGGAGGTGTCAGTGCTTGCAAACCAGGAGTTCTCGGCAGTATTGGTGCCACTTTTGATTTATGCTTGATACATGTCCCTTTCTGTTTCTGTTCTTAAGTTGTTAAGTGACATGACACAGAGCACCCTGAAATCTCTGGGTTTCAGAGCAGGTCTGTGATGGGCTTAATGTGTAGACCTAAGCGTATTGATAAAGCATGAGATCTTCAGCCAAGTTCAAATTTATCCCAAACTTTGGTGTGCATCAAATTTACTTCCATTGACAAAATACCCTTTAACATTGTGTGCCATCTGAATTTTTCATGGGAACTGACTTAATACTCCTTCATAAACTCTGTAGCAATAGCAGACTCATATTTTATGAGAACAATCAGTTGTACTTTTCATTTATAGATTACACCAATCTTTACAACAAAACTTTCATCACTACAGCTTCTTTAAAGGATTAAAAAGACATCAGGGAAACAGAATTGGAAATACTGATTCTTTTCTTTCTTTAGGTAGTCAAATGCTGAATCACTACAAAACATGCACTGTGCTCTTCAACCTGCTGCCAAGGAGAGTGAGAAAGCAGGCTCCTTTCCCATGTTTGTCTGTGTCATCCTCTCGTGGTGTCTGTTCTACAAACAGCACCATTTGTGCATTTGAGCATCGACAAGGTTGCAGGTGGAACTCCTGCATAAACCAAAGGTGAGACAGATCCTGGCTCAGCAGAGTAGTCCAGGTTATACTGATATCCTCCTGAGGTTACTTTGCTGAAATAATTCAGCAAAGGTGTGCTGAAGACATTCAGGTAGATAGGACTATTCACAGAGACCAGTCTGTTTGCCAAGCACAGCATCTGTGCCCACTGAATACTGATTTCTTCAAATTTGATGGCTATCTGAGCCTCTACACTTTCATAGAATCATAAAATCATAGAACAGCCAGGATTGGAAGGGACCTTCAAGATCATTTAGTTCCAACTTTCTTGCCATGGGCAATGACACCTTCCACCAGACCAGGCTGCTCCAAGCCCCGTCCAGCCTGGCCTTGGACACTTCCAGGAATGGGGCAGCCACAGCTTCTCTGGGCAACCTGTGCCAGGGCCTCAGCAGCCTCACAGTGAAGAATTCCTTGCTAATATCTACTCTAAACTTACTCTCAGTTTGAATCTATTCCCCTTTGGCCTGTCACTACATGCTCTTGTAAATAGTCTCTGTCCAATGTACATATTTTTTATATGCTCTATACAATAATTGATATGTATTCTGTATGATATTTTGTACATATCCTTTACGACCCATAGCATTTGAGCTGCCAAAGCAAGCCTTGCAAAGGTCAGCATTTCTATTCGTTCATTTAATTTTTTTTCCTAAACACACGTGACAATGCATCATTCACTTTCTACTCCTTTACCCCAGAAGACCATGACAATTAGAGTTAAGTAAGATGTGGAGCAATATTAATAAGATTTAAATTATAATTACTGCCCACAGGACATAGATACAAGTTAATACACCTCCTTCTACACTACTGTAGAACATATTCTGTTTTCAAAAATCCTAAATGAAGTATCTTCCTGAAGTCTCTGCTGCTCCCATATGTTGCTTTTAACTATCAGATGAGTTTTTCCAGTTGGTTTTAACATCTTATGCTGTGGCCAGCTGATGTAATTTGGCAAAGATCCATTATACCATCGGAAATATGTCAGTCTATACCAGCTGAGATTACAGCAGAGCTCTAATTTTAAATATACTCAACATCTTTTTAATGTTTTCTCGAACAATGCTAGTAAAACCTGTTTTATCTCAGTTTGTGTCCTCAGTGAGCATATGTGAAGAAGTTAACATCTTGGAAGAGATGAAAGAGAACAGAACCTGTCCCTGCTCAAACTTTAACGCAAATATCCCTTATGAAGTCATGACAGGAGGGACCATAAGACCATAAGTTTCCATAAGACCAGTGGCATAAAAGAACATAATTTACTATTTTAAGTGGTTCTGAAAACAGAGCTAAATTCAAAGCATTGAAGAAAATCTTCTTGGTTTCAACTCTGGAGCTGCTTAAATTATTCACTGTAAATATATGACCATACTGATTTAGCACTTTTGCTGTTCTTTGTGATTTTGTTGAATGAGATGACCTTGATTTGCCGACTGCTCAAAGCACAGTTTTGCCTATGAAATAACTTGCAAATGCTCACCTTGGGCTGCATAAAGCTATTACTGACATGCTCACATAATTCTTCCCCTTGAAGTGCCAGTCTAGTTACATCAAAAAGAAGTACACACACATTGTTCTCACGATCCCATATAAATCCCTGATATGGCAGGGCTTTGTACTAGCCTGGAGTTTCCACATGCTGGCGGTCCCTTGTGTGGTGTCTCATCCCCACACCCTGTCAGGGACTAATGATGGGATGGAGCAGTTAACTCCTGTGTGTTCTCCCCCATCCTGGGTTCATTTTCCCTGGGTGTCTTTGGGACAATTGTTGGTACCATGAGTGAAACCAAGCATCATGAGTGGGGCTCTCAATAGGGACTGCAAGCTGGCCTAAGGAGAGGCTGGAATGGAACTCTCCCAAAGGTGTGTCAGCTGCAGGAGTGGCATTCCAGCACAGCAAAATCCACTTTCCCAGCTAAGCTCACCCCAGCACTGGGAAGCGCAGTATAAACCCACCGTAGTTTATATCCTGACATGCTGTTGAGCTTGGCACTGCAGAGATTTCCCATTGCTGTGAGGAGGTGAAGGTAAAGCATGGATAAAGACGGGTGTTGTCAAAGTAGAAGGTGACTTACTTGACTAAATGTACCTTCTGGATATTTGGTCCTTGTGAGCAGACTAGCATTTAGGTTGACAGCAATTCCTATTCCCAGGTGGTGTGGTCCCCTAGGTATAGATGTAGGTGGTGTAAGTCCCTTCAGCTGTGCCACAGAAGGGGGTTATCACAGCTGTTGTCTTCCCAGGGTCAGTGCTGGATCCTTTCCTGAGGAAAAAGTGCCCCTTTTGGGTGCTTTCAGAGCACTTCAGGAAACTGTGTCTGTCACAAAAACCTCCTTGTGCACTCAGGCATCACACCGGCCTTTCCTGCTCCCTTCTTCCTTCTCCCATCTCATGAAGCACCAGACACTTTGGGGCTTTCTCTGCCTTCAGAAAGGAAAATAAGGATTTTCCTTTCTTAAAGCATTTTTCTTAAGTCAGAAATCTTTAAATGTGTGTCTTGTTCCTAATATGTCTAAAAGCCTGTTTGGGAACATTCAGCTCAAATCTGGTTTTGTGAGAGTTAAGTGTGTGAGTGATACTCTCAGGCACATGGTGTGATTCTTGGGGATGGTGCTGTGTAGGGCTAAGAGTTGGACTCAGTGATCCTTGTGGGTCCTTTCCAACTCGGCATATTCTGTGATTCTGTGATATCTGAAATCTGCTCAAGTGTGAGTGGGAAAGCAAGACGGATGCCATTTGGGAAATGGGGATTTCAACATGAGGACGTTATTGTGCTACTTTTATACAGCAACAAAATAAAGCTTAAAGGTCTCTTCTGTACATGTCATTTTCAGTATGTCAGGGAAAATATATTTTTACATATATAAAGCAAAGCAAGCTCTGAGAGGCTGCCAGCTCCCTCCAGATGACATAAAAATGCCAGTACCTAGGAAGAATAAATTAAAACCTGAGAGCTGTGAGAAATAGTAAAATGCAGGGCACAGACTAGAGTAGTAAAACTCCTCTCCAAAGCAGTTTGGGGATGTCCACATGCAAGCTCAGGCTGCCTATAGCTGTCCTATTTAATGTCTGTCTTGTCAGAGATTACAACATAAAAAGCTCTCGGTAAATTTTGGGCTGATCGTCATGTCCAAATGGTGTTTAAAAATGCCCCTTTTGACCTGAAGGAAGCACTGCTTGCCAAGGGAAGTTAAATGTCAATACAAACACAAATGTGAGTGGTAGCACTGGTATCCTTAACCCTCACCACCAATGAAACTTCCAGCACTCCCTGCACAAAATGCAACTCATCAAGGTCTGAGTTGAGTTCATGAGACATTTGAACTTTATCCTGTTGTGGTTTAAGACAGTTTGGTTGTGTTGCAGCCCTGGGCAATGCTTCCAGTCAACACCAGTTGGACACATCTCCCTGGCCATCAGTCTTCACAGTGTGTTGCACCCAGCAACTGGCAAATATTCAGTGGTTTTTCTGTTGCTTGTATTTCTCCTAATGGAACTCCTAAGTAACCTAATTGGCAATTCCCATTTTAATGAGCTCCTTATTATGGGGTTAATAATCTGCATTATTTTGTGCGGTTCTAGCCATTAGCAGCTTGATGTTAAATGTTTTTAATTTGTTTTGATGAGCATCTGTTGACTTAGCATCTCAAAAAGTAAATAGTTCAGTGCAGATCCGATCAGGAACGAATTTGGCATATGCCCCTGAGGTCCTAAATGCAGGCAGCAACCCTCCCACTGTCTTTCCTCTTTCAATTCTCCTTATTAAGACTTTCTCAAGACCCAGCAGGGTGCATTTTTCCAATATGATGCTCCACAAAGTTGTCCTGCCACTGCGGTAATTGGTGGCGTGCTACCGTAACCCGGCAGGCTGCTTTCAAAGCATCTCCCTAGGTGTTCAGCACAAGGAATGAATTGGCACTGGCACCTCGGGAAAAAAAAAGAGGAAAGAAACCTGAAAAGGGACCTGAATGGGTGGGGGAGGAGGAGGAGGACTGGTTCCCAGGGATTTCACACATAACTTCTGTTGCTATGGCAATCGCTCTGTCTGTCTGTACTTGCTCAGAGCAACAGCTTCATCCGGAGCCACAAAGTCAGGCAGTTCTCGTAGGGCCCTTTTGGAGGGTTGGGAACAAGCAGTGGGGATGTTTACTCCAAAAAAGGTAATGTGTGGGGCAGTGTGATAGACAGAGAAGAGGAGTTTGCAAATATGCATTAGCCTCGTGCCTGGTCTCGCCAGGGTGTCACCTGGGGCACGTTTGTGTACAGCACCCAGCACAGCCACCACCTGAGTTTCAGCTGGAGCTCCCAGGCAGAGCCATGGTACTGATAACACAAAAAGGTTTGGGTCAGGGAAGTGAGAATTCAGCAATCACAGCCTCCAGCATGTGGAGGAACTACGAAACGTGTCTCCTACCCAAGAAACTCCTTTATATGCTCTGAAACAAGTAGGATGGGAGAAAGTGTTGAATCACAGACATTGTCCTTGCTGAAACACCGTCTCACCCACAAATTGCTTCTAACACTAATAGCAACACGGCACAGACAAGAATCTGTGGGAAGAGTGACTCACTGGAAATGACATATTTGTACAGCACCCCTCAGCACTGTATTATGGCATTCATGGGATCCGGTCCTTGAGGTCCTGCTGCACTCTAGACCTTGAAGATGTACTCGGTCTTCAAGCTCTGCTTAATCTTGGCCTTTCCGAATATAGCACCTGGTCAAAGTGTTCCTTCCAAGAGAATCCCAGGTGTCTCACTTCCACTGACCTTGAGATAGGTCAGATTTCAGCTGTGGCTCGTGACGCTACGTGACCACAGAACAAGAGGGCTCCAGCATAAGTCTAACCTGCCTGTGAGTAATCTTGCTTCAGCAGAAGGTGTTTTCAGCAGGGCAGAATGGAAGAAAGACTCCATACCTTCCCACACCCTTTTCACTGTGTGATTTCAGGAAACTGCTCCTCGTGATAAAAAGTTCCTGCAATAATGCACCCTGAGGTGTTGGGTTTTAAGCTTTTCCAGAGAACAAGACATGTCCTGCTTTGAGAAGTACTCGCCAGGGTGCAGCTTGCCAAGTGCTGAGATTCAGACTCGGGGAATTGATTTTGTTACCTTTTTTTTTTTTGCTAAATTGAGCTGAATCAAGTCTTCATAAGAAAAGAGTATCTTGGCACAGCCTGGAGAGAAAACACAGGTAATGCCAGTTGCGTGTTAGCTTTTCAACTGGCATTGAAATTTTGTTGCTTAGAGCTGGTATTAGAGGGATGTGATCTTCTCTCTGGTGCCAGAGAGGTTAATGTAACTGTCACTGCAATCATTTGGGTTAGGCAACACATATCTAGATTTAAATCATGCTTCACATGTGGACTTAGAGTATTGAAAGCATTTAGGATTTCAATCCACACTTCCTCTTTCAAGTTAAGGCTTCTTTCATCTTCACCAAATACTTTTGAATGACTTTTTAAAGAAACTGAACCAAGTGGATACAATTTCCAGCATGTAGAGCAGTACAAACTCTGCACCCTGATCCTCGCACCCCGTGAGTCTTGCTCTGAGCATGGACTGCATGGCATTGCCTGCCATCCTTCCCTGAGCCCTCATGGCCACCAGCAGCGGTCTGGAGGAGCGTCTGCTCTGTTTCCCTGCATCTTCCAGATATATTTCCTGGCTTCATTGTGCCCCGGAGTCTTCTTTTATCAGGAAAAAATGTGAGACGCCCTGCCCTGTCCCAGTTGCTGGCAGATGCAGCACCATGAGGAAGGGAGCCTCTGACTGGGGAAAACTCCTGACAGAAAGCCCTGCTCCAAATAAATACCAGGCAATGCCCCCATTTTGTCAGGCCACACAGCTTCCCTGGTTTCTGCTGGCTGGAGCCATGTGAATCTCCCTCACTTTCAGTAGCAGGATGGGGTTTTTCCCAGCTGTTGAAATATTCCACTTAAATATACGGGCTCCTAACAGGGTTGCCTCTCCACTACAAAAGTGAGAAGTAGTAGGGTCTATCTGAAGTCAACTGCCTGCAATCATGTTTCTCTTTGAGAAAAATCTCACTTTTTCCAGAGGGCTCCCCTAGCCTGGAAGCCTGGAGATAAAGAGGGGGAGATAAAGGCTGTGCTGCAGGGCTGTTTCCATTGGAAGAGACAATAAAGTTGATGATAGTAAATGCTGAGTGCATGAGACTGAATGGATGGATGGATGGAAAATTACTGAGATATTATACGCTGTTTTATCTTGGGAACCCAAGCAAATGTGATTTCTAGCCCAGCGTGATGTGATACCGGCTGAGCTGCATCCTAAGATACACAGGAGAAGGCCTGGCCCCTCCTGCCTGCCAGCCCCCTGCTCTTCTCTGGGTTCTTTTCCAGGAACTTCAGGGCATGGACAGAGGGTAGCCTGGGGACTGGCAAATCTACCAGGAACCACCAGGCTGTCAGAAATTGCGTCCTACCTGTGCCACCCCTGAGAAAATCACACAGCCCTGTTCCTCTCTTTCCTTTGATTTTTATCTGCGTCCCTTTGGGGTTCTGAGCCTTCATCTGCCTGTCAGTCACTCCATGCTAATTTTTTTTTTTTTCAGGGCTAACAGCACTTCCCTTCCCACAGCCGTGTTGTGTAGATAAATAGGGGATGCCTGAGGGTGTACACTCCAAGCCTTTCTGGCAGCGTAAACTTGAGGCCAGCACTGGGAGCTGGCCGCTGGGGCAGCAGAACAAGAGGCTGTACTGCTCTTAAAAAACATCCAAACCAATAAACAAATGAGTGAGACACTTCCCTACCATGTGAAGCCTTCCTAACCTTTTCCCAGTGCTCACAGCTGCCAGAAAAATCTTCATGGAGCACTGACCAACTGAATGGAGGTACAGGGAGACTTTCTGTCCGCCAGTCTGTGGGTTGCTGTGCTGCACTAGAAACCTCCGTGACAGTAGGATGAATTCTTAAATGCAAGATCCACAGAAATGGAAGGTTGCTGATATACCTGACCTGGAATTAGGGTGGAGCCTTCATCATTCTGTTTTTCCCTTCCTTCTCTTCTTCCCCCACTCCAGTTCAGTGAGGGGCTGAAGGGCAGGGCTGGGACAAGGCTGCATGTGGGGAAGCACACAAAGCCCAAAGGATGCACCTGCGTCCCTTCCAGGGAACTGGGTGCAGCCTGTGGGTCATCTGTGCCCAACAGCCAGGTCTGCTCCCTGCTAGCCCCCACGCAGGGCTCAGCCTTCTCATTAGTATCCAGATCTAAAATGAAGGAATGGTCTGTGATGAGCTCAACAGCAACCTCCACCCTTCTCCTTTCCAAAATTGCTGCAGAAACATGATGGGCACTGCAGGGATTACAGCTTTGGTTTGCTTGACATCAAAAAAGTGTTTCCAAAGGAGAGCCCTTGAAGCATTAGGAGAATGGGAAGGGTGGAAATAAATGCGTGGGCTACATTCCTCTTAGCTATAAAGCAACTGGGACCAGCAGGAAATAACTTGCCCCATTGCCTTCTAATCTGAATCAAACTTTTTTCTTTTCCCAGAAAGGCACATCTTTTCTAGAGATAGGTGCAGTTTTTCAGATGTGAACTCCAGAGCTCTGGATGGAGTTCCTAGTTTACCCTCTGAAGGCTGAGAAAACAGCCTCTGTTTGCAGGATGGACTGGAAAATGGAGACAACTCAGCCTGTCCCAGCAGGAATGCCGATCCTCTCAGTGCTTTGGTCAATGGTGCAGAGTCTTCCTGCCCAACATGCTGTTTCCTCATAAGCTTGGAATCTGCCTTTAAAAAGCACAAAAATTACACAGATGTGCATTCCAGGCATCATTCCCACCAGAAATGACAGTGGCCAAATTAGTCTGGGTTTACACTAGCACTGTAGGTCAGCCCAGATGAGAATTCAGCTCCATCCAGGAGCCTGGCCCCACTGTCCCAGTGTCGCTGCTTCTTTTGGATCAGCTCAGTATGAACGGGATGGGGAAGGGTCCTGGACAGACCACATGTATACAGTCTCCTCTGCAGTAGCTGCTGCCTCAGTTTCCCCATTCCCAGGAGGTCTGGAAGGAGGCTTTAGCAGGAGTTGGTTAGTCCTCAGTCCATGGGGAGGCGGGTACCCTGTATTTTCAGGTTTCACACATAACTGGAAGGCTGGGAAAAGGTTTCAAAGCCTCAGTTAATATCCAAGGGGCAGCACTTGTACTCCAAGATCTCACACTACAGTTTCATGACCCACGTGAGGGTGTTTCTAATTACAGGCTGCCCTGAGTAGTGACCCTGCAAACTGAAGATTATATATATATATGTACGTGTGTGTCTGTATGTATATATACATATATACACATTTTACAGAGATTACTGGGTCAGAGCCTTCGCTGGCATAAACGTGTGCAGGTCCAATAGGGCCAGATGGTGTATGCCAGAAAACAAGGCTCTGTGTGACTGCAGAAAAATCTCACTGGGATGGAATTGTCTGTGATATTTTGCTGCTTGTCACATTGTTAGTGAAACTGAGCAAATAACTTGCCCTAAATCATCCAGGCAATGGATGCAGGCACATCGCTGCTCAGAAAGCCAGCATGGGACTGATAAATGTTCTTCTCCTGAGCCCCAAATCTGTGCCAGGGCATGCTGGCCGTGTGTGGTTCCTCATCCTGTCTCCCCAGTTCACCAGGGAAGGACTCCCTCCAGGAGGCTGGAGAGATGAGTTCTGCCTTGGAGTTCACATTCTCCCTGGTCTGGGCATGGCCAAATTACCCAGGAGCAATGTCCAGCACTCACAAATTAATTTCCCATGACTCACAATGTAATTCCTGCTGTAATACGTGGTATGACTCCCAGCGCTGTGCTTCTAGGATTCACCACCTGAAATTTGAGGAGAACTGTGAGGGCTCGATTGGATGTGTGGATTACAGGGCGTTTCCCAGGGATCTCTTGACTGGAGAGCAGAAAGCATCCACTTCTCAGCTACAAATGTTCCAGCCCAGAAGTGCGGTGGATTTCCTGTTTGCAGAGATCCCAGATGTTTGCTTTAAAATTCACTCCAGCCCAAATGTTCAGGCTGGTGAACTTGTTCGCTGGACCGTTTCCAGAAAATGAATGCAAAAATGGGGCTGGGACAGGAGTGACAGGCAATGGTTTATTAGTTCGCCCTGTGTGAGTCAAATGCACACAGACACTGTCTGGGATTTGACCAGCCACGATTGGAAAACTTGTAGGAATCAAGTAATGGAGATGGTAGAGGAAATCCTGTCGCTCATTGTTTTAGTCTTACTGATGTCACTTTTATGTCCCTTTTATCCCTTTTCTCATCCAAGGCTTCCAGAGAGAAAGTTGTGACTGACAGCTTTGGTCAGACAACCAGACATGACGTGCAAGAGGTCAATTCATCCTCTGTTTGTCAGAGAGGAAGAGATTTATTTGCTGTAGGTACATCCGGCTTTGACTTCTTTGCGATGCTCTTTGTTTATGCAAACCAGTCAGCCGGGGGCACGGAGGTCAAGATCTACATCCCAAGTAGGAAATCGGTGCTCAGAAATAGCAGCCCTGGGAGTTCATGAGATGAAGGCCCCTCCAGGCTCCCTTTCCAATGTGCCCTGTGGAAGGAAAAACAAAAGCCCTGTCTTTCTGCAAGATGGTGTATTTATGGCTTTAAATTGCAAAGCCAAGCTTTATCAAAATGCAACAAAATGATTTCAGGGCAGATACACAGAGGAGGAGATTGAGAACTATTCGCTACCCACATTTTTCAAATGGAAATTCCAAGCACTTTAGATCATGTTGTGTTTTGACAAATTTTGCCATACAACCCCTTTTGCAAAAACATTTGGGGATTGAGACAATGAGTCCCCGTTTGCTATTTAAACACAGAATAAAGGTCAGATTTGTGCCCAAAAGAACACAGACTCTTAATAAGCCTAATCAGGTGGCTTTCTTCCCTTGAGCTGCAGTTACATGGTAACCATCAGAGGGTTTTATGAGCTGAAGGCTATCTCCACACGACAGAAGACCTTTCTTTTTTTACAAGTTACTTTTACTACTTTTTTGCAGCCGTGGCTTCTTTCTTGTCTTCTTAATCCATTGCTGTTAAAAATTGAAAGTGGTTCAAGTCTCAGGTGAAATAACTCCCTCCACTGACCCTGTTAATGACAGACCTCTGTACCTGCCTTGCACAGTTCATGAAGTTGGTTGGTTTCCTTGTGCTGCCATCTACAGAGCAAGCAACAGGTAGTGCCTGGGGATTATTAACAGACAGTTAATTGCAAATCCTCCTCTTTAAATCTTCATGATCAGTGCCCTCTCCAGCTCCGATAAGCACTGATGGCAACAGGGACTGCTGGTTTTCTCTTCCAAGACTGTCCCTGAAGTCATGACCATAAGACGATCTCATGGAGATTTAAGTCTCCCAGCCTCAGACCAGAGGTTAAGAGCCAGACCTCAGCTCTAAGAGTTTCTGGACCATCCAGCAAGTGATCTCTTCCTGCCTCGTTCTCACTTCATGTTTTGATTCTTCATTCTTGTCTCCACAAGACTTCTGTCTCTCTTTCAATTTTGTGAGGCTCTGAAATACTCCTGTGGCATCAATCCCCCTGCCTGGGGACATTTTTCAGTGTGGTACAAAGGAACTGGAGCCTCTGCCACTGAGCTGCTGCATGACCTTAGTCACATTGCTTCACCTTGGTGGCTCTCTGCACAGGATAGAGCTGTGACATCCTCCTGTAGAGAGGGAAAATGTTTCCTGGGGTCATCCTAAATCTTTTTATTGATTTCAATGAGTTCAGGGCTGGGTGTCCAGAGCTGAGTACTGTTCATGCCAGGGCCCAAGGAGTGCACAAAAAACTCCTCGAGACAATGAGGCTGACATTTACTTCGGTGGTTCAGACACTGCAAAAAAAAAGTCCTTTAACAAATCCTGATGATACTTAAACTGTGTCTGGAACCCCAAGGTGCTGTGTGGACCTTCTTTTTCCACAGAAGTGAAGAAAGTAGATGGGGAACTGATTTTTAATGTGCTGATAGCCTTACAAATCTGATCCAGCCTGAACACTCTGAGGGTCCTGCATGAAACCCTGCCCCAGGTGACTCCCTTCAGGTTTGTGCATGTGGTGCACAGAGTGACTGCAGCCGAAAAATCTGGATGCGAAGTGTATGGACCTGCCTGAAGAGGCGATTGCAGAGCAAGGAGGTCTGGGATGGGGCTGATGCTGGGTGTTCCCCTGTGGCAGTGAGAAGGAAGCACTCCAGCGTGATGGTCTTCTCCTTCCTGTTGTGTTTGCTGCCTGGATGGCAGTGGGCGGGAAGGAGCGAGGCCTGGTGCAAGGTTGTAGGTCCAGTGCGCAGACCAGTCTCAGGGCACACAGTAAAGACATTTGCAGACACAGAAAAGCCAGGCTCCTGGGAGGCTGCAGCAAGCACAGCCCGTGATTTCTCCAGCTCTGCAGGAAACAACCATCCTTGGAAGTGTTCAAAAAATGTCTAGGTGTGGTGCCTAGAGACACGGTTTAGTGGTGGGCTTGGCAGTGCTGGGTTAATGGTGGGACTCAATGATCTCAGAGGTCTTTTCCAGGCTTAATGGCTCTATGATTCCATGAAATAGCGGGGTCAGCAAGTGCCAGCCCTTCTTGGGGTCTGTTCGGGGCTGGAGGGCATCCAGGCACTGCAGAGGCCAGGGAAACATGCTGCTCCTGCAGATTTGCTCTGTGCTGGAGGCTCCCGTGCCCCTTCATGACTCTCTCCCGTGCAAAGCAGCAGCCAGCTCCCTCCTGCAGCGTGGCCTCGCCGGAGCCAAGGAGGGTAGGGGTGAGCTCCGGCTCCCGGAGCTGCCTTGGGGAACCAGCCCGAGCTGGGGAACGCGCCGGCACACGCGGAGCAGCGCTGTCGGGCCAGCTGCGGCTCCCGGGACCTGCGGTGCGGCACAGCTTTCACTCGGCTAATGGCTGAGCTGAGCTTGCCAAAGCAGGTAAAGATATAACCTGCAGCTCCCCGAGCGTGTTCGTGCAGCTCTCGGGCCGCGTCCCGGCGAGGCAGGAGGGCACCAGGCAATAACTCGCATACCTGCGCTGGATTGTGTAAAATGTGGCTCTGAGCACCCTCCTGCCGTGTTGCTGCTTGTGCGCTGGCTTTATTGCTCTCTGCCCCAGCAGTGTGTGCGATGGTATTTTCAGGGTGGGGTCCATCACAGGTTTCCATGATTTATTTCCCTTCTCTTTGCTGGGGTTTCTGAAGCTGCTGAAGAGGCTTTTGAGGCTGTTAGAGGGAATCATATTTTTGTGCCTCTGCCTGTTTTTCTAGAGGAGGCTGTGTCCTGTGTGTCTTTGGCTTCAGGGTCACTCTGTCGTACCCACAAGGAAGAAAACTGCCAATAGGAAGGTTTTTTATGCTGCTTAGGCACGGTCTGGGTGCTCTCTATTAGATCAGAAACCACCCTTCAATAGGATAGAAATTGTTTCTGTTCCCAGAGACTGACACCCAGGACTCCGCATCACCCTGCACTGACCGAGCACTCACGGGGACCGCACAGGTATTGCTGAAAACCTTACTTGCACCATCCAGAGAGACTGCTGGCCCCTTCTGTGGGACCCAAATCCACTGCAGAGGAGACCCTAATGAGCAACAACAGCCAGCCCGATTCTTCAGTCTCAGTTCCCAGGGTGCTTGCTCCACCTACACGTCCCACACAGTGCCTTAATTCCCCTGTGCCACCTCCACCTCCCGGGCTGACGGGGAGGCACCGAGGCAGTCAGTGAGTCAGCTGCAGGCACTCGGTGCTGCCCGTGGGTGCCTTGCAAGAGGCTGGGGGAACAGGCAAACCCTCCTCCTTCCCTGCAGAGGACTCCCAGCTTTATTTAAAAAGGCGTGATTGATGTTAACAGCATGCGCAGCTATCCGGAGGCTGCAAAAACCTACAGGAAAAGATGCCGTGAGCCGAAGGGAAGCCGTCTGCAGTGGAGGAAGCATCGTGTTGAGCTACTGCCCTCTGCTGCTGTGCGGCCCCGGACAAGGAGGTGGTCGGACGGACGCATCCATTTCCAGCAAAACTTCTCGCTGGAGGCTCCCAGAGGCTGCAGAGCCAAAGCCGGAGGAGCCTTCCACCCTGCCTTGCCTTAGGACTGGGAAGCTTCTCCTAGGTTTTTTATTCAGGATCAAAGCAAACGGATTTGTTCGGCTTGTGCTGAACACTCTCTGTCAAACTAGGCAGCCTACGAGGAAGTAACTGTCATTTACCGAGATAAAAGGTTGCAATTTAATCACTAATTATCTCTTATCGCGCTTTGCTGGCCGGACACAAGCCAAAATGAACACAGGGCTGCCAAGAGGTGCCGCACTGGTGCCCGGGAGGAGGGAGCCTCTGGGCACAGAGTCCTCAGAGCTTCTCGTCATGTGCCTGGTGCCCCTACACACCATGCACTATCCCTGTCGGTCATGTATTAATGAAAAACCACTTTCTAAAGAGATCTTTAATCTGTTCTGCTGTTCTGACCAGTGTCTGAAGGCTGCCTAAAAGCCGGGAGCGGGGGAGGAGATGGCCGTGGTAATAGCAGGAGGAATGAAGTGCTCGATGAGCACACAAGCCAGGCAGAGGAGCTCCTGCTGGGATGTCTCCAGGCCAAACTGCTGAGGAATGCCTCGGGACAGAGGATACAGAGATCCCATTTAGGATATAACAGCAGGGTCTAAGAAGCAGTATTAAAAGCAAAAGTCTGTGAGGCACCTAAAGCACAACCTGGCTCCTAACTCCGCTCCTGATGATGGCAGGAAGCAGCAGTTGCTGGATCTGGATGCAGGTTATCCCCAGTTCCAGCTGAGCTGATTGGCACACAAGAAGCAATGTCATGAAGTAGGTGGCAAATAGATGACACTTCCCTGCTGTCACAGCTTGTCCTGTTGCTGCCCATACCAAGAGGTGTGATGACACTTTATACCCCTCCCTCCCTCCCTGAGTGAGTAAACAACGTGAGAGCAGCTCAAGAAAATAAAGTTAACGAAGTCTCTCCTATTTGCCAATGTGTGTTAAGAGAAATGGTCTCTGCTCTGCCCTGGGCTAAACCCCACATCCATCTCTACAGATTTTAGATAAATTTTATGACCCTGGGCTCAGCTTCTCCTCTATTGCTTGAAAGAAATAAGGATTTTAAAAGCCATCTGGAAAAACGTGTCATCTTCTATGACAATAACCCATTGAATCAGCAAATTGCTTTTGTAGAATAGAAGAGTTTAGTTGAAGGGGCCTACAGAGATCATCTAATCCAACTGCATGTAAACTACTAAAATAAGACAAAAAATATAATGGGGGATGGTTCTTCAGCAATAGTGGGTGAAATGTCTGTCACTTTATGTTGAGCAGAGTGTACGAGTGCAATCAGCACCCAAAACAAAGATCACAGCCTATATCCCTGATGCTGCTGTTCTTTTCGCTCCAGAAACATTATGCCCTAGATATACCATAATATTTTTTCAGCAAATTAGCAAAAAAGTCTGGTTTAGTTAGCATATGAAATGCATTCTGCACACTGCTACTGTCAAAATTGTAACTGCATAATGAAATATAATTTGGGATGTAAAAATGGCATTTTAATATGCTCTACTCAGGGAGCTGAATTTGATATGTCATGCTGGCTTACTGGTAATTTACATTTCCACTGGGCAAACTAAGAGACAAGCAGTCATGCTTTCCAGAAAGGTGTCAAGTCATACTCTGTCAAAAATATGCTTTTCTAGGCCATGCAGAAAAAAACCTTAAATTTTGCAATGCACGTCTTAATTCAGAGGAGATAACTGGAGTCACGTGCTTCAGAACAAAATTACCACAGTCAGGTGATTGCTAGAGGAGGCAGTCACTGTCGCACCAAACTGGCAAAAAGCAGGAATGATGTGCAAATCTTGCTCTGCTCTGCTGCTCAGGGTGCCTCAGTTTGGGATCAGGCTTGGCCAGGGGCTGATATTGGAGCAACAATCACTGGAGTTGCCCGGGATGCAAAGCCTTTGGAGCTACAGTTCTTAGTGGATAGCTTTAACCAGCCTTCCCTTTCTGCTAAAAGCTGGGGAAATGGTTTCTCAGACGTGTGACTGAAAACCAGAGTTTCTGTCACACAGAGGAACGGGCCAGTTACATCAGAGTAACTGCCAGAATAGACCAAAACAGCTGAGCTTATGACTAAACACCTATTTCCATGAAATACAGCCTGGTTTCTGAATCAGAACCTCACTGTTTTAGAAGAGATGCTGTGCACAGACATGCAGAGGAGTCCAGCCACTGCCACCTCCATCCATAAGAAGAGGTTGCAGGGATAGGAATCTGTCCCTGGATGGTAGGAGTATCTTAACTAGGGCTGTTCTGCACTCGAAAGTGCCCCTTCACCTCCTGCAGTGACCCCGAGCCATGCCTGGGGCCTCCCTTCAGCCCCAAAACAGACACTCAGGGAGGTCAAGGTGAAATCAGGACTCGTCCACCCCAGCAGCAAATACTGCACCCTGGGCACGGGGAGATGCTCCTCCCTGCAGCAACAGCCACCTTCACTGATGGCATTTCTAGCACCAAAATCCACTCACAGCCCTTCATCCTGATTGCTCCATGGTCAATTAACGACCTTCCCAACAGGATGTCATGTCACTTTATCTTTATTTTCACACTGCTCCAGACTCCAGAGCGCTGGCCCGGCAGCCCTGCAATGCCAGATGCTGACCTAAAGGAACCTCTGTCATCTGCTCCCACAGTTTCTGAGTGCTTCACAGGGAATCCTCTGACCTCTCTCCTTGGACTTGGAGCCTGGACTGACAAGTAACCCCTCCACACCTCAATTTTTTTTGTTCTGCCTCATTTCTGTTTTATTTTTGGCAGGGGATAAGAAAATCCTGGTCCCTCCTACAGATTTGTGTCAGGCCAGGCTCATCTTGAAGGTCCAAGTAAAAGTATTTCCCAGGCTCTGGACCACCTTTCAGGAGCCACAGTGGCAGAGGAGATTTCTGTCAAGGGAAAGGAGTTTTGAAATTCCACCAGAGCTTCTTGCCTGGGAAAAGGGAATCCCTGAATCACCACAACTCCTGCATTCCCTTTTTGCAATATCCCACCAAGAATGCTGGATCTCAATGCTTGCACCGGGCTGAGTTGGAGCAGGGGATGGTGAAGGTGTAGGAGGCATATGTAGGAGGTGTATGGGGTGATGGGTCCCACCATCCACCATAAAGCTCCTGGCTGGCAAGTGGGGCTTCTCTTTGGAGAGCCCAGTGTGACCCAGTGCTGCACCAGACCAGCAGACCCACCCCAGGAGGAGCCCACCTGGCCTCTGACCTAGCCCAGCCACAAACAGACACTTCCAGTGGCTCGGGCAATAGTATACAACCCCCCTTTTGGAATAAGTGGTGTGTTGGCAGGCACTCATTACCCTGACTGGTTTAGCATTGCACTTTGGCTGATGCACAAAAGCCTCAGTCACACAAAAGTGCCAGTGTCACACTGGCTGCAGGTGAAACATTATATAAGGCTAAGGCAGGTAGAGGAGAGCGTGGATCCCCTTGGAGGCTGGGACTGCCACACCAGGGGGTCTGCCAATGCTGCAGCTTCACTTTAGCATCGTGAAGGATTTAGGATCACGTTTTTGGCCCCAGAGCCTCCACAAGCCAGAGAGACTGCTGCAGGGTGGCCCACATGGCTGGGGTGGGTTACAAGCACTGGGAAATGGCACAAACACCGGGTGCATGATGAAATGTGTGTGTGACCATTCAGAGAACAGGCACCAGTGGACATTAGACTCAGAACTGAGGCCAGAATGGAGGGGAGGCTCTGGGAACTGGTGACTCCTGGCCACCTGTTTCTGTTCTGTAGGGCACAGAGACTGCAACAGCCATCACCAGCTCCATCAGCACCTGGATTAGCTGGGATACCCTGGTGTACCATGTCCAATAGAGGCTTTCCTTATCTTCCCTGTTCCCACTGGCTGTCCCTTTTCAAGTCTAATTTAACTGACCCTGTGTTGAACTTCATCTTTTCCAACTGGACCAGAAACACTGTGCGTACGTGCAGGAAACATAGAGATGCAGTTCAAATTATGTTCTTTAATTCTGTTAGAGAAAGGGAACTGTCTGGGGATTACATGGGGCAGAACCGTGGAGGGGAGGCTTTCTAATACTGCCTCAAGGAGTATAATTTCAGGAAAACTAAGCCTGGCCCTGAGTTGTTGTCCAGAGGTGGGAGAAGCAGAGCAGCAGCTTGCATGCAGCACGTGTTCCTCTTCCAGGTTCCCTGCAGAGGGTGAGGCTCACTGTTCCTGTGCAGCCTGTTCCTGGATACCAGCTTGGAGCCAACGCATCCATGCTCAGTGGAAGGATTTCTTCTTGAGCTTCTGTTTGTGTCCAGACTGCAGTTCCTGGGACCTGACAGCAAATTATGAAACAACTGCATATAAAACCTCTGGGAAGAGGATAGGAAATGAATTGTCACAAAATATATGTGAGAAAAGGAAGTAATTTTTCTTAGAAAATGGGGTATGTTGTCCCTCTGCAAGCCCAAATGCACCTTTTCCAGTTAAGGCACTTTAATAGCAGTGGGGAATTGTCCTATCCCATCTGCAGAGCAGCACCTTTGGACTTCTCCTTTGTTAATGGAACTGAGATTTCCCGGCCCCCAGTGATGACTGGAGTTTGTGGCCTGAGGAAAAATTCTTTATTCATGTGAAGACAACCCGTAAGGTTCATTAAACTGAAGATTACATTGGCTGATGACAGAAAGAAATTAAATAAGGTTTTGTCTCTTTACTTCCTTATTTTTAATTGAATAATAGACAATTAATTTGATTGAAGCTAGTCACGTTAAACAGTTTCCTGGATATCATATTGAGAAATGTCTCATCCTGCAGGTTGCCCTGTCACTTCTTTGGCAGTGATTTTGGGGCAGTAATTTAGAGATGCCCACTAAGGTGTTGCTCCAAGATTGCCATGCCTTTACTTTTTTGGAGGGAGTGGTGGAAGGTAGGGTTATTATCTTTATTGCATGTCTAAACCAGACCTATGCATGGTGGAAAAGCAAGTCATTGCGAAAGCAGGACAGCTCTGGTCCCAAGTAGGCGGGAAGAGGGCACAAGACCCAGGCTGCTCAGATGGAGAAGGTCCAGGATGAACACTGGCTGGACAGACACCACTCTCCTGTTTTTGCGCTTGTGCCCATGTTTTTCTGGGAAGTTTGCCTGGGCACACGAAAGACTTCTTGGAGGAAAACAGGCTGAGCACCTTCCAGTTCACATCTGCAGAGCCCACAGGGGAGGGAAGATCCTCAAGGAAGGCTGGCTGATGAGTTATGGACAGGCAAGCCGCTTCCTCGCCTCAGCGCCTCTGGCAGCACCCGTGCTGATGCCCAGGCTGATCGACCCTGGTGTGGAAAGGAAGCAGGAGCTCAGTGGAGAAGGAGCGTGGTGAGGCAGCTGCCCCGCCACCAGGCTCCCTCCTGGCCGCAGAATGTGGAATACTGTTTTGCTCGGAGCACGCATAGTTTGTGTGGGTGTAGATTTACATTTCGTTAAGAAAAATGAAATAAGGGGGCTGGTTTCAACTAGCCTGCAGTTTTATTATTTGCAAGGGCCCTTGCCTTCTTGTGATGCTTTACGTAACAGCCTTACACATCTGCAAAGTATGTAAAGCATTTCCACTGCTGGGAAAAAGGAAAAAGGGGACAATATTTCTGAAAGGTGCTGTCTCTCCTGGGAGGACTCAACACGGAAATTTTAGCTCCCAGCAGGCAAGAAAACAGCAAGAACCATGGGTCTATTCTCTGGGGACAACTTTCCCTAGGTGTATGGAATAGATCACATTTCCAGGGATGACCATACGTCCAGGGATGACCACATGCTCAAGAGCACAGTTGATAACAGATTGGGTTCAGAAAAAAAAAGCTAAATGAGACGGGCCGAGTGGGAATAAAGGCAGTAGGAAAGTGCAACATGCATCCTGATCTCAAGGGGAAACAACGGTGCAAAGAATATGAAATTAAGAAATGGGTAGAGCTGAGGGAGCAGGAGAGATGCTGCTGTGAGCAGTCTCTGAGTGGCTGCAGAACCACAGAGAGCTGAGCTGAGGGCTACATTTTTGTCTGACATCACTTAGAAGACAGGAACAAGCATACTCCTTCTTAAATGCTTATTACTACCCTATCTGATAGTGCAATGTATATACATGTAAGGCTGTGAGAAAAAAAAAAAAGGGCAAAAATGTTATGAATGCCTCCAAGGAAGATTGGAATGAATGAAAAATGTCTGAAACTGTTCAAGTGCAAAGTCTAGTGAATCAGCCCATCTTCTTTGACTTCTGAGTCTGGGTGGACCCAAACCACAAAGAAAAGAGGAAACAAAGGTGGAGCAGACATCGAGAAAGATCTTTCTGAAACTTGGCATTAAAATGTAAGAGCTCCCAATCACTGCTCAGCCCACGCATTGTGAAGCAATTGGAAAGGACTGGAAAATCACTGCACGGTGCCCTGAGATGCAGAGAGTGTTCTGCTTGTTTCTTTTCCCCAGGAGCTGCTCAAGAGTTGTACGACTTCTGAGAAATTGTCACCAAGTTCCTCTTTCACTGCAGTGTCCCTTAAAACAACCTGAAAAAACTACAGGAAACGTGACTGCTCAGTTCAATTCTGTAGCTCTGCTTCTGCTTTGTATTTAGTTATCCTCATTTGGAGGTATGGCATCAGTTCTAACAGTCTTCCACATTTTTATATTCAGGAATAAGTCTCAGGCTAAGAGACTCCTTCAAAATAGAAACTTTAAACTTTGGTAGAGTTTCCAAGTTTCCATCTTTTGGGCATAATCTCTCAGGTACTTCCTATAATCAGGTACTTCAACCCCTGACAGAAGATCCCCAGTCCAAAACACCATTTGGTCAGTCTTGGTTCATTCACTCTCAGAACCACAAGACCATCCCACTCTTTTCTGCCAGCTACCATTCTAAAATCACACTGTAAATGCTAAAATCCCCAGCGTTTCTCATGCCACGCATCATCTGCGCCCACAACCCCGCATGGAGCTCAGCCTGCAAGAGTCAGGTAGATGAATATGAAGTCATAGAGTAGCTTAGGCATATTCATGCCTTCAAAAAAGGTTGGATCCAGTGTTGTCCTAGACCCTTTACCAAACCAGCAGAAAGGCAAGAACAGTCAGTAGGTACAATACTTCACAGGGCCCCTCTGCCCTGACTCTGCTCCTCTCCCACAAGCCTGGTGATCACCAGGCAGCACAGGTGCAAAGGAACCCTGCTCCAGGAGACAGGGGACAGCCACCAGCCTCTGAAGGCCCTGCTGGGGTGACCGTAAGCCTGGCAGATGTTATGCGAGTAGAAAAGTTATTTCCCCTGTTCCCTGCCAGTGCTGTAGCCTTCTGAGGACAAACATCGCATTTTCCAGCAAATGGAGAAGGTGATACTTCCTCCCTGGATTTCTTTAGATCTCCAATATAAACCCTGCACTGCTGCCCCCTATGATGGGACATTGTTCGCTTTCTTTTTTTCTTTGCTTGAACATCTCCTTGGCTGGGAGCCATTTACCAGGAACCTTTCCTTCTCTTAGCTGTGCTTGATTCTTTCTCCTGTTTGATCCTCTCCTCTTTCCTTCTGTAGGAATATTTGCATTATCAGTCTATCTCAGGTCTTTTTACTGCTGCCCATCTCCCCTGTTCTTTATCACTCCTCATTACTTATTCATATTTTTATACTCTATAGGAGTCAGAGATCACCACCAGAAATATGCCCAGACAGAGGAACAGTCCATCATCTGAGGTCCTTATAACTGAAATGGTCAAGACAGATGGACAGATGGCGCAGAAGGACTGACCACTGTGCTTACACCCCTCAACTGGACCACGCAAGATTCCTCCTTGTCCCCGACTGAGGTTTCTCCTCAGTGTGACACAAGCAACATCTCTTGCTGTCACAAGCAAGCACCAGGGAGCTGGAGGAGTCCTCTCCCTCCCATGACAACCCTGCACTACTGTCCTCCCGGCCAGGAGCTCCATCAGGGTCTTCTGACTGCGATATCCATCCCAGAATGAGTGTGGTGCAACTTATTTACCTTTCAAAAATGATTTGCAGGGCACAGTTTTCACCATTTGACCCCCGTGTCACACAGCCTTGCCCCATTGTGCACACATTCTATTCTTTCGCCAAGAAAACGGCAATTTTTCTTCACTGAAGGGATAAAAGCAAAAATTTACTCCCAGAGACAAATGTGAACTTTTTTTGTCCTTTTTTTTCACCCATTTTTGTAATGCTGGCACCAAGCCAATTCACTGTGCTTTACTTTCTTTCCTCTGCATGTGTGAATTTTTATGTTTTTTTTTTTTTTACACAGCTCCAGAGGAAAAGGATTTCTCAGCCTTAACATCCTGCCCGCTTCCGCATACTTTTGAATGCTCTTTATTAAAAGCCAGCTATTTATACACAGGAACAAAGTACATTCCACTAACCCCTTGCGGCATAACTCCACATGCTGACTGCTAAGCCCTGGAAAGGTGTATTCAATGTATGACAGAGAGCTTTTTACAGGCATTGAATACCCACTGTACATCAGCTCAGGAATACCCTTTCAAAATTCTCTTTGCTATCATGTCTTTGGAAATACGAAAGGCAGACCTTTCAACAACCTCATTCTCTCTGACTCTAATCTTGATTGTGTTGAGAGGGATAGGTGCCAGATAACTGTATCGGTGGAAATACAGATAAGAAGGCTGTGCATACCATAAGCAGTTGTACTGCTTGGATTATGGCCTTGGACAGATGCAGTGACAATAACAGGACAGCACTAATAGCTGAGTGGTTCATTTACCTGCCTGTTATCTTTCAAAGACATCAAATTGTGCTTCATCACTGGAAAATTCCTCAGGACATAAAATGAGTCAAGAACAAGTGTGTTATCTCAAAATCACCCCTCTGACAATGCAGCACAGTGGGCATCTCACAAGGGGAGGTTAATCTAAGTGATGCCTCTGTGCAGCTCACAAAAGGGACTGGGGTTGAAAACAAGACGTCAAAGCAACCTTTCAGCTGAGGAATAGAAGGATCCTTCAGAGAGGATTTGGATGTTTTGGGTCTGTCTGCTGTTGGAATGCCTTTAAGAAAAAAGGTTGGTGCCCAAAGTGCAATTCAACATTTTTGCTTTGATTGTCACCTTTTTTATATTCCCATCAAAGGATACATGATGCCCCCTCCAGTTCACACCTGGTACACTGGTTTCAAAACCCACTGAACGGCACTTTTAATCTTGGTGGAAGCTTCTTCCACCTGCTTGCCCCAAAGTGCTTTACTGTACGCACAGCTGTGACTGCAGTTCCATCTGGCATTCACCCACCTGAGCGTTTTCTCTCAGACTTCAGGGAAATAAAGCTGCCCACACTATTGTGTCTTCACAGAGCATCAAGGCCCTGGTCTCCAGGAGGGGATTCTGGTGAGACCACATCATGGTTTTCACTGTCATGAGGAACAGAGCAGGTACAGCAATGTCATTTGAAGTCCCAGACTCTAAGGACAGAGGCTGTGATGCCATCCCACCTCATTTGTAGAGACTCTGATCAATGCATTGCCCAGCTTTTGTTGTTCATCCTCATACTGTGCTGGCACAGACCGTTTCAGAAAACCTTGGCAAAAGAGAGCAGGAAAAGTAGCCCTTCTTAACCCAGTTTACGTGACAGTTTCCATAACAACTTGACACAGCTATTTATAACACAGGAGAATATCGTTTGCGTCTCATCATTTTTAGAACCTTTGTTGCCATATCAACCTCAGCGCCACGTAGCAGAGCACAGCCCCATTCAGTTCTCTCATTTGCTCAGAAATAAACTTTCAATGAATTGAGATTCAGCTGGTCTCAGAAGGACCCTTGAGAGGCCTACATGTCATTTAAAGTATGATTCAAGCCCTAATTTAAATGGATTTTTTCCTGTGTGACCTATCTGCAGCAGGTGGGTGGGATCAACTGCAGTGGGGAGCAAAGATGAGGACAGGGTGAAGAAGCAGACCAGCATCCCCATTGTCTGGGGAAGCAAAACATGAGAAGGATATGGCAGCTACTTAGTCTCTCTGTGATAGGTGAGGAAGGAAAAAGTGATTTTGAAATGTCAGAGTTTCAAAGGCTCGGTGTTAGCATTCCTCTGTCTGCTTTTTGAAAGGGAGATTGGGTGTCAAGGAGTTCCAGCAAAGAGCAAGGTCAGGATGCAGTGAAAGCCAGCATGGGTAGAAAAGTGGCAGAAGACTAGAGCCAGAGGAGACACCGTACTCCCGGAAGAGGAGAAGAACTTTCCTTCGGTGGTCTCAGGTGCTGCTCAGTCACGGATTCATTCCCCACAATGCCAAGCAACCTTGAAGGAGACAGATGACCCCAAAGCACAACTGAGGTGGGGATTAGGTGTCTCCCACTGCCTCTCTTTGGAGGATGCAGTGGTGCTCAGGCACTCAGTTAAGTCCTTACAGCCAAGTGAAATGAAGCTGGGCCTCAGTTTCCCTCCAAGGCAAGGCTGTTTTCCTGGCTCCTGCTGGCAGGTCCAGCTCATCACTTGCACAGCCACAGCTGGTCTGGGGAAGTTCAGCATTATCAGCCCATGACACCAAATCTGCCCTTCCAGGACAGAATAGAATTAATTTTAAAATACTCATGCATTGTGCAATCAGTATCTATAATCCACCTGACACCTTCGGCTGGCTATGCAGCACTCAAACAACCCTTTGACTGCACTGCTTTGTGTCACTCACGCTTCCTCCTCCTGCTGGGAGGTGGCAGGTCTGCTGCCTGTGCCCTGACACCTCACTGTCTCAGCCTGCTGTGTTTGCCACTTTCCCAAGATGCATCTCTTTCAAATAGGTGTCCCCCATCTCCCCTCCTTCTGAGATCTGAAGGTGTCTATGTATTCCCTGGAATAAGCATTAATTTGGCAGAGCAAATTTCATACAAATAAGGCAACCACTTGATGCAGTGCCAGTGACGTGGCCTGCCTTCCATCAGCAGAAATACACATAACAGCATTTTCAAGAAGCAGCGTGGGTTCCTGGTTTGCATTAGTCATATTGTTCTGTCTTGTTTCAGTCATCTCAGTATTTCTAGAGGGTCTCCAGCGAGGCTGAGAAGCGTGTTGGCAGCTCCAGCACAGCTGGGTTTAGCTGCCTGTGTCAGCAGAAGAGAACCTCGGCCTCAGGGATGTGTTTTCTCATGTTGCAGTGCTGAACACAGGCTCTCCAGCTTTATTAACAGCAGCCCTATTATTTTAGCATGATGTTCCACCAGCCCCTTGGACTGGGGACAATAGGAAATGGCACTTACATGTTTAAATCTGTGGCATGCTGGACGGTTTGACTGTGTGTGATTCACTGTCAGACGGTGCTATGTCAGGCACTGCAGGCAAAATAAAACAGACTGGGTATGCACTATCTATATGTGTTCTACACATAAGCTGTTTGAAACCCATCCTGCCCAGCCTCTGCTTGCAGAAGCCATAAATGAGCTCCACATATCTTTTAAAAAGTTCTTGGTAGGATCTTGGGAAGTGCCAGCCTGGTGCTTTTAACCATAACCCCAGAGGCTGCAAGGAGCTCTCTCCTGTCATGCCTGCGGGCACTTGGAGGTTGTTTTGTTGGCTACTGGAAGGAAACAGCTTTAGGTATGTTCTGAAAGAGGTCATTTGATTCCTAAACCCAGTAGTTATCATCCACATTTCATCAAAACCAGAAAGTTTTGGAGTTTTGGGGTGGGGATTTTTTTTTCCACACCGACAAGTATTAGTTTAGCCCTGAGAAATCTGGGAAGCCCTGAATGTTTGAAACTTGTACTGCTCACATTCCTCCAGCATCTGTCTTGGCTGATTGGTATTCCTGGATTTCATTTCTCTCCCCTCTCCTCTAACTGCTGCTCAATTTGCAGTAGAATTGATACTATTTGAAGTCACTGAATTCAAGGGGAAGATTCACATTTGGAAAACTGTATCCTGAACACATTAGTGTTTGCATTGAAATTGTAATTCTGGAAGCTGTGACATATGCTGAAAACTTATGCCTCACCCTACAAATGGACCAATAAAAGACTTTTGTAACCTCATTTGCTTCATTCAGACTGTACCTACAGTCCTGGAACAGAAATGATCCTGAGCAACGTGTGTGCAATTATTCCTCTAGCATCCTCAACCCAAACATACATGCCTCTTTCTAGAGAAAAACCTGTCCTGTGAGGAGACTGAGGCAGAGACAAACTACTCGGCTTCTAACACCACTTTGAAAGATTGAAATTCACTGATCCAAATTAGGATTTCTTCAAAAACTGGATAATGCCTGCAAACTAAGCAAAAGAGATGTGTTAAAGCCTTTAAGAGTGTTCCCTGGTAATTCCCAGCCCAGCAATATGCTCCCTCTCTATTGCTGTTAAAATAGTGTCCTGTTCTCTGCTACTTGCTTTCAGTGTGAAATTAGACCTTGCACACAGTACCCCTTTTTGTACTTGTCTGCAGAAAATGATTCACAATTTGCATTTATATGGCAGTGATAATCACCATTTTAAAGAGAAGTCCATTTGTCTGAAAGCTGTGGCAAAAATCACCACCTTTCCCTCAGCCCTCCACGACAGGCAGGCTTCTGCTTAGAGCACTCACATGGTCACCATTGAATCCAGCTTTTCCTTTCTCCCAGCCTGGTCTTCCTGGCCCTGCTGGGTGCTAAAAGCCATCCCAGAGAGCCTTTTCTTTGGGAAGCCTCAGGGAAATGTGCTGGGACTCTAGCCCCTGTATCACCTCACAACATGGCATGTGCCTTCCTTGCTATGATGGGCCACCATGTAGAACCTTCAGAGACACCAAGCCCTCTCCACCTGCTGCAGACCAAAATCTTGTCCATAAACTCCCCAGATCTTGTGATAATTTTCTCTCTGCCTACCTTGGCCCTTTGGTGCCTGCCCTCCTGCTGCACATCACCCCCAGCCTGGCAATGAGTGCAGCAAGGCATCATCTCCCAGCCAGAGCTGCACAGGTTCCACCTGCCAGCCTTTGCCCTTCTTATGTCAGCTGGACTCTGTTTCTTTGGCTTTTCTACACCTAAAACAAAGAAAATGCTCCAAATGCCAGGCCAGGGCCTGGTACACTGTAACGTGCTCCGTCCCATTTATTTTACAGTGCTTTAATACCTCTTTCAGTTGTCTCACTACAGAGACTTCAGGCAGAGTGGAGCCGTGTTCCTTAGCAACTCACAGTACACATGACAAAATTAACCCAAACAGTTTTGTTTATTAACTCTTAATAAGGAGCAAACAAAACAGCAACCTGAGAGTTTCACAACAAGAATGCCTTCCATTTTGGGTGCGTTGCTAAGATTACAGACGACAATGTTATCTTGGGTGTTCTGTGGGATTTTTTTAGCCCTTTTGTGAAGACCTATTTGAAGCACAAAAGTCATCCCCTTCCTCCCCAATGCCTGGTGTTTCTATAATGGAAAGACTCTGTGTAATAATAGAAAAATTAAAAGACTACTGGAGCTAATGAGCTCTAGCTGATGCCTGCTTGGCACTGCACAATCCAAATTTGGAGGATGGAGATGTGAATGTTATCCCCAGACACTGGACAAATTGCAGGGGAAGGGCTTTCAGTCTGCTGGGATTTACTCCAGGCTCTTCAGAAAATGTGACCTTATGTTACTCTGCCCCTGTACCCCAACCCTTGAAATACAACCCTGCTTCAGAGAGATTTTATGAGAATAAATGTATTAATACATGCAAAGCAGCGCAGGCTTAATTTGAAGAGATATTTAAGCAGCTAACTAAATCACACGGATTTCAGCAGCAATCAGGTGTCCGAAGATCTGGTGTTCAGGTGCTCTGGAGCCAAACCTGTTCCTAAGGAGACAATTGAGGAAATCACTTGTGGAATATGTTGGTTTATGTCCATCATAAAAAGCGACTAGATGTATTGTTTTTATGGTTCCTGTCATGTGGAGTTTTAAAAAAAAATTATTTGCTTTTCAAAAATATCCATCCATCCATCCACTTTACCAAAGCATGAAAGCCCCTTGCTGTCTCAGGAGATTTGGATGAAAAGCTGCTGCCAAGAATTTCAGGCCTAGGAAAGACTTCTACAAGATTATTTCCAGATATGAAACCCTTTTCCTGCTGCGCTGCTGAGCCCTCCCTGTCCAAGACTTCGTGGCAAGTGCTGATAATGAAAGTGCCGAGGTTCCCTCCCAAGAGCTAACCACACCAGCTGAGCCAGGCAGCCCTTTCCGGCTTTTATGGAGAAGAATAAGTGACTTGGGCATTCTTGTGAGAAACTACTGAGACACCAGCGACAGCATCTACAGGTTTTTATGGAAGCAGAATGCAGATTCTTATCACACTCCATTTATTTAGCAAGTAATGACAAATGAATTCCTCGGAAACTTGCTCCTGGTAATCCCAGGGCGCTGAGTGCAGGGTGGTCAGAGGCACGTACTCCAAAGGCCAGCTCTTCCTGAGGACAGCTGGTGGAAGGGGTAGTAGGGAGGTGAGAGAAGGAGAGGGACTGGAAGGGGAGCAGGGGATGAGGGAGAAGGTCCACTTGCCCTCTCAGCTCTGCAGCTGGGCTCAGTCTCTTTGCTGGGTTTCTGCCCAGATGCAAGCAAGGACGTACAGGCTGGAGGATGCTGCCAATATACCCTCACTTGATGAGATGTGTTGTTTAAACAAACAGGCTCTGAGAGCCTGATGAGATTGTTTATCTTATCTTATCCAGGCCATCCTCTGTCCTACACAAGAATTTTTCCTTTTTGTACATTTTCAAGTATGCTAAACCTCAGTGGCTGCAAGCATTTCCCTTAGGAAGTCTTTCACAAGTGGCTTGCTTTCCCTGCCAGGAGGTCTTGCACAGACTGCAGTGACAGCCCCATGGCCGGGTGTTCTCAGCAGAAAAAGAAGAGGGGTGGGTTCAGCCATACAGGGGGTTCCTGCTAAAACTAATCTGAAGCCTTGCTCACCTCCTCACCCAGAATTGCTATCGCATCCTGCAGTGTATCACAAAAATTTGTCCTATCCAGCCACATGGAACAGGGAAGGGCCTCACTGTTTTCCCCTGAAATGTGCCATCTTTGTACCACTGTGGCCTTGGCACAGTCCTGCTGTGATTTTTCCTCCATTGAAAACCAGACCAGCTTTGCTCCTACATCTCAGGTAAGAACACGTCCCTCCTTCCCCTTGTCTTCTCTCTGAGCTCCACATCCCCTGTGGTTCTTGACATTTGAATGAAGACATCTCTGGGGTACATTAGGCTCAGGTCTGCTGCCCATCACTAACAAAAATTTGGCAAAACTGAATGAACCTGAAAATCAAAGCTGATGTAACTTTCGACTTCTTCTCTCCAGGACTGACGTGTCTATGTTGGCACAACACAGCTCTGGCCACAGCTGAAGGCTACACAATGACTTAGCACATCTACAACTGCAGCTTCAAAAGCTTGAGGTTTTGGCTCTTTTCTGAGGACAGAAAGAAATAATGACCATCTCTCCCTGACACAAGCAGGGCTGCAGCTTTCTCAACTCAGCTGGATGCTTATCTCAACTGGTAGCTGCTTGTTTTTGAGTGTTGATGCTCTATGACAGAGCAGGAGAATCAAACTCTGCAGCTCATCAGCCAAACTTGGTACTGGTTTTCAACCTCTCCTGGCCTCCACAATGTGAAATGAGACCATTTAGATGTGGAGCCATCCACCCATTCATCCGTCCATCCATCCATCCATCCATCCATCCATCCATCCATCCATCCATCCATCCATCCATCCATCCATCTATCCATCCATCTATCCATCCATCCATCCACTCTGCTGTTCAGTGTGGCTCTGGCAACAGGGAAGGGGCAGACAGGGCTCAGGACCTCAGCCTTGAGATCTGCTTCTGATGGTGCCAGTGTGCACAGGCTCTGAAAAGAGAGAGCTGAGAGGGTACTTTATAAGCTGTCCAGTCTGTTTTCTTGCTCAGCCGCCTCACCATCCCCAGCAGAGAAGAGAAGGTGCAAAATATCCAGCCGCTGTTCTGCCCCAAAATCAGCATTTGAGGAGAGGAGAGCTTTCTCTGAAATGTTGCTGAAGAAAAGGACAGGATAACCTGTGGAAAGGAGGGGGCTTCCTCCAGAATCAAAACCACCTTGCCCACATCCACTCATCAAGGTTTCTTTTCTTCTATTTTTAAATTTTTTCCCTTTTTTCTCTGCACTTTCTCCAAGAGGAAAGCTGGAAGTTGACATTGCCTCAAAATCTCATTTTAAGCCTTCCCCACTCCCAATTTATACTGTTTTTTCATCCACAGCTCCCTCAGCCACACCCATCTAACTCTGTGCCTTGCAGCAAGAAGACTTGGACACACATGAAGGCAGATTTGAACTCTTGCCTTCGATAGTTACAGGGTCTGCTTGTGCAAACTAGGCTTAATACAAAGGTTCCTAATGAAAATTTACATCATCCAGGTCCCTCCTGGCACAGACAGCAGCTGCAGATGTCCCTCTTGGCCCAGCTCAGAGGCACATTTGCAAGTTTGGTTCACACTCTCCTGACAAACCCTTGTCTTGTAGAGTTTGAGGAGTGCTCGCATGTCCAAGCCACCCCAAGCAGGTTTATGGTCTGTTCGTCACAAAAACTGTTCTGGTGAAAATGCCCTAAACCAGTGAAAAATGTCCCCTGAGACTGGGTAGATTATTCTCCTCCACCCTCTTCCCTTCTTTTCTTTTCTTTGTCCCGGGGCACTGGTCAGCTCCAGCTCACCACCCTCAGACATAAGCGCACACAGCCAGGACAAGAGGGGAAATGAATCATTTGCAGTGGGAGATCTGGATTGCAGGATTCTTATCTTGGAAAAAACAAACATGCACGTCTTCAGGAGCCTGGTGGAGGAAAAAAATCTCAGCCAACTCAAGTAATTCCAAACAAGATTTCTTCAGGGTCAGGAACAAGACTAGTTTCATATCCATCATGATCTTCCTCACTAAAAAGAAAGACAAATCAACCTATATACCAACCTTTTCAACTGTAAAATACGCACACTGGGAAAGAGAGAGGGGAAAATCCCTACAAGACCAGTAGCTCCAGGCAGGATATCCTCTGTGCTGTGAACTTCAGGCATCTTTCAGATTCCCGAAAGCTGGCAGGCTGCAGACATTGTATCAAATTGGATTACATGGCTAAGGATTCCTGATCTGAATGTCATCGTGGCTGCTGTGTACAAGCAAACACTATGTAGACAATGCTCTGAAAACCCAACAGATCCTCTGAGAACTTAGAGCTTCTCAAGGCAAAATTAATTAAGAAGTAATGAACTGAGCTTTTGATACCACAGTGGAAGCGTTGCTGCAGGCACAAACACTAAGAAAAGGGTGCTTTTGACTGATTTTTAATTAGAATTTAATAGTGCCCTGAAGTTACATCTCTCATTAAAAAAAAAAAGCTTACCTAGTTCTGTGTGATGAACAATTCAAATTAGATTTTAACATATGCAAATAACTGGTCTGAAAGATCTGCATGGGAGTCATAGAGATAGTACAGGTTAAATCCTTGACCCTTTACAGTAGATTTTTCTTTAACTGATCCATCAGCCAGTTTGTTTGCAATTAAACATTGGAATTAATAGAGTTTAAAGGAAGTACTGAAAAGCCATGTGAAATGCAGGCTTCAGCTGAGGTAAATTAGCACAGCCCATTGATTTTAACCACATTAACTATCTCACTGGAGTGTGCAGATCTTAACTATACACAATATTTCCAAGTCACGGCCAGTCCCAAGTCCCCACTCAGCCTGAATGGCCTCTCGCTCCCCAAGATGTCCCATTAAATATTGCTCAGCACATACAAGCCTGAGGGAATCTGCCCATAAAGTCACCCAGATTGCCCAAAAAAGCTGGAAAACAGAGTGTATCAGGGTAACTCCACGGGCTCCTGGGGTGGCTTGGCCAAGGTTTGTACCCCTAAGACATTTGCAGATACGCTCCTGCTGCTGATAGCATCAAGAAACCCATCTGAGCAAGAGCCCACAGGGTATGGCCCGAGATGAGTTGCTGTGAGAGGAGGCCAACAAAATACTCTCGCTTGTCCTGAGCAAACAGCTCCTTTCACTGCACTGTGTGTCGGGGACTATTTCTATCATGGAAATCCAACTTATTCTTCTGTCTGGAATGCTGTACTTCTCTCAATAAATGCTCTCCCTCAAGATGAAGAACATCATGCAACACTAAGCAGTAAAATTAAATAATAAATGTGGTTGCCCTCAAATGCAGAGATTACCATTTAGCTGCTTTTCAAATGCATCTCAAACTCATTCAGAGGCATGACACAGCTGCTTAGATGGTTAAAAACAAAGGTGAAACTCCATCCTCATCTTACAGCATCTGGTTGTGACGGAACCTTTCACACGGTTGAGCAGAAGGGAGAGGAGCTGTCAGGACACACAAAATCACACCTTCTGCCCAGGACAAAGGGCATTTGGGTACCTAATGTAAGTGCCATGGTTGTTTCTCTCCACTCATTGTACCTAAGCCTTGCTGTCCTGGATAATAAGTGACCTGAAGCCCTCATAGATCCTCTGCAGCCACACTGGCTGCGTGCAGTGCCAGCAGCAGGATGGGTACAGCCCACAAGCTCCGGTCTGCCACGCTCAGATGTCTTGTCTGCACATTTCTCTAATCTTTAGGACTTCATTAAGCATAGGGGGAGCAATAAAAAGCGGTGCTTGTTGTGGTTTGGGGTTTTTTCCTTGCTTCTTTTTAATTACACAAGAATTTAAAGGTAGCATAGAAAGACCATGCCAAGAAACTATCTCTCCTCAGCAGTTCCACATTAGTTAAGCACTGATTCTGCAGCTACTGAAAAGCAAGTTTGCACCTTCTCTTTGATGGGACCGTGGTCCATCAGGAAGGTTTCTGTTTACACATGGGAGGAAACATCCTGTTGCCATCCTGCCTTTAGGACACAGTACAGGGACAGGTGTTGATGTAGCTTAAATGTCTAGGCTGTAATCTCTTCATGTGACCCCTGGCAGGTTGCATTCCCAAAGACAGAGGCTATCCAGGGATGAGGGAATGGGCAGGATGAGAGTTTCCTCATCCAGTGAGTCATGGGAAGGTAATCCATGAGCAGATAATCCAGGCAGCACTGGGCAGGAAGCTGAAGTTTGCTCTGTTTGATGGGATGCTGTGCATTTGGTTTGTGTGGCAGGGGATCATGCTTCACCTGGTTGTACGGTATATGGAGCCTTTCCCCACTTTCAATCCTGTTATATCAGTATCTATGCCCATCTGTGGTGAACTCCCCACAAATGCATTTCTAGAGACAGTTTTTGGTTTTACACCCATGTGACTTTTCCACTCTGCATTCAGATTTGATGCTGAAATAGAGGCACTGATTTTCATTCAGACAAACTCTGTCATCTCAGGGCTTAAACAGACCCGTAGCAGTCCCAAACTTTGGTTGGCTGGTTTTTTTTAATCCTCAAGATCCCAGATCACTCCTCTGACCCTTCTCCCAGCAGTCCTTGACTGTTTTGCTGCTTATTCAGAGAATCACAGAATACCCTGAGTTGGAAGACACCCACTGTAACTCCAACATCATCCAGTCCAACTGTTGGTGCCAGCCTCACAAAGCCTGCTATTTACCAAGGAAATACAGGGCATCCCAGCAAACAGCATTGAGAGCAGAAGCATCTAAAACCCCAGGTAACTGAAGTATCAAGGTGAGTCCTTTGGGAACAGAGAAGGACACAGGCATAAATTTGACCTTGGGATGCTTCTGCGTGGCAAGGACAGTTGGGAAAGTTCGCGGGTAAACCAGTCTCTTTTGGTGTTTATTGCAACCTCTCATCACTGGTTTGTAATTTCTGCTTAGCTCAGACAAGGAAGAATGTACGGGGGCTTGACAGGCGGATAATGATAAGAACTCCTCAGCGATTACTCTGCATCACCCCCAGCACGGTGTGTTTAGAGAGTGCCTGAAGTGGGTGTTGTTTCAAAGGGGCAAAGCAGCTCCTCAAGCAGTTTTATGGCTTTGTAATTTATTTACCAAGGCAAGCTCAGGTCTGTCACACTATCTATTTCTTTTTTAATGAGGTGCTGTTTATTTTTTACTCTCATGTTCTGGATGGATTGAGACACAAGGAGGTCAAACAACTTCTCCATGAAGTCTCCAGGGCTTCCAAAGCGAAGTCATTCTGCCTTTTAATGTGTTAAGCAAGGAGCTTGACTTGAAATCAGGGGAATTGCAAACATGTTTAAAGGTGCTTAAAAACCTTCCTAACAAGGAGCCTACATGAGAGCCTTTTCTGCGTACTGTTGAGCTTTAACACCTGTGCAGCTCCACTCATTTCTGCCAAGTGTCGCAGCCAGCTGAGGTGATGTAAGGATATCCTTTGGGGAGGCTCTGCAAAGAAACACTTTTCATTAGCTCCACTACTGATCTGGATAAGTTCAGATACTCACACAGTTTTCCAAGTCTGAAATAGAAGCTCCTAAACTTAGCCTGGAGTTTTCTTCTTCAGACCTGGGCAGTTGCCTTTCTGTCCAAATATACCAAATGGAATATACTGACTCTCTTTCCACACCTTGCCTCCTCTTTAAAATTGGTGCAACAGACTGGGGAATTGAGAGATCTTTTGATGGAGGCTTATTTCAAAAACAAACACTTTTTCTTTTCCCCGTTCTTTTTGCAAAATGAGCAAACCCAGTCGGAGACTAAAATAAAATCACTTCAGATGCTCTTGCACACGCAGGTCATTAAAGAAAAGTATCAGGTGAAAAACAATAGAGACTGGTGTCACTTCTGGTGGCAAACCACAGAACTAGCACTCAGCAGGTCTGTGCTGTGGTGGTGCCTGTGGGCCTCAGACGTGCATGATGCTCGGTGCCGCACAGCAGCAAACCTGCAGACAAGTTGCTGTGCTCACCTCTGAGGCACACGGCCACCCCAGGGATCTCCCAGTTCAGATTTGGCTGTCCAGCCCCCTGCCACAGGTACAAGAAAAATAAGTGGCTTAAGTTCATAGGAAGTGATCTAACTGGGTAAGGCACAAGAATAAACCACGGGGAACATAGGAGAGATGACCAGCTGTTTTTACCCACTTGGGTCCAGTGTGTGTCCTGGGGAGGTATCCTTACAGATTTACCCTGTGGTTTCGCTCTTCCACCAGAACCTGCCTTCAGCCAAGGCTGGAGACAGACATAGCGCTGTGTGTTCATCACAGAAGGATGAACCGTTCTGATCCAGCTCATCCTTCGGGCTTCATGTGAGGTAGCTCAGGTCCTTCCCACAGAGACATCTCAGGTCTCACATTAGCAATTAAGGGGCTTGCAGATTTTGCAGGTTGCTCTTGGTTTTCTTTCTCTTCTGTTTCAGGGAAATGTCCAAATGAGCAGGCCCTGGATGGTCCTGGGAAGAGGGGTCTCAGCCTCTCCTCTTGGAGCTGGTCCAACTTGTGCTGCTAGTTAGCTGTTCACTGGAGCAGGAACCTATAACTTGACTTTCCCACATTACAAATATGAGTGTCCTGACTATGAGGAAGGAGAGTCCATCTTCCACTTCTTCTCTCTGGTCTGGTGAATCTTTAATTATTTATACCACATGGAACAGCTTCAGCAAGAGACTTTGAGACCAGACCCCAGAGGATCTAACAGTTGGATGCTCACAGCACGTTTTCAGGACATGGGAGGCTCTACATAGGAAATAGAAGTTCAGTCTGGGTTTCCAAGAGCCTGAGGAGGGCTTAGACCAGTGCCATCTGTTTCCAGTGCAGAACACGGGTGTGCTGAGAAAGCTTATGGGATATAGCCACTTACAGAGCTTCTTGCACCCTGTAAATTTAGAGGATGAACTCTTGGTCAAATCAGGAGAGAGGATGGACTTCCCGTTCGTTTCTGTGGGCTGGGAAGTCATCAAGCAGGATTTAGGCACGATCATTTCAGCCAAGCCAAGGTTTAGGCAGGTTTGCATTTATCAGGGAGTCAGGAATGCAAACACTCCAGCTAGGTGGGGCAGATACCCCACGTTAGACAATTAGACACCTACCTACCTTTAAGGAGTTAATCTGCAATAACTCCACAACATAAACATGCAGAAATGCTATTAAAGTGATTTGGAACATATAGATAAAACAGAGAGGAGGGAAAGATATAAAGGCACACACAATGCAATCTTCCTGCAGCATAGCCTGTTCTTGGGTTGTATATCACAGGGAGAGGTTTTATTAGAGCTCATTAAATTTTAAAGCCTTAATGGCACCTTCTGTGCTGTGTGATTGGTACAAAAAAGGAGAGCTTGGGAAGGCACTAATGCAGCAGGACAGGAAGCACCTCTGCAGTGCCTGTAGCTGGGAGATAAACGCCCGGCTGCCGAGCATCCGCGGGATCAGCGTGACACCGTCTGGCCAGAGTCGGTACCGTCAGCTCGAGGCCGGAGCATCCCCGGGCTGGCAGAGCCTCGTCGGAGAAGCAGAGACGATTTGCGAGGTGAATGAACTGGTCCTGACGCCTTGCAGGAGAGCGTGGGAGTGTGACAGTCAGGAGCAGCAAATAAAGCAACACAGTACAGCAAAGTCGGTGTAACCAAGCTGCAAGCAACTCAAAAATTCAGATTCTCACTCTTTAGTAATTGCTTCTGCTGTGGCTAAATCTGCCTGCTGGGTCTACTGTTCTGCTTTTCTTCTTTCTTTTCTCTTATTTCCCCCACACTTGGCTTTTTTTAAACTTCAACACTTTAGCAACTAGTTGACACATTTTCTGTTTCCACTTCTTTTCCACCTCCAGCCACACTTTGCAGACCGGGTGAGACACACAACCTTGGGGCTGTAGGAGTAATGGCCAGGAGCAGGAGGAGTCAGTGCCATCAGGTCAATAAAGTTACTCTCAGGCAGATGTTCTGTGCATGGCTTGGACCTTTGCATTTACAAACGAATAATCCATCTGTAAGGCTTATTATTACTATTATTATTATTGTTGTTGTTGTTACTACTTTTTTATTTTATGGTCATCAGGGCTGAAATTTTTAAAACATGTTTAATGGTGTTGCACATCTGAAACTCAGACTCCTGGGATGTCAAAGGCCTAAATGCACTTGGGTCTCTCCTCTCTGAGCCATGCACGCACAGCTGTAATCCGAAACTGTGTATGCCTGTATCCAGGTCAGGGAGACGGCATAAGAGCTCATTTGCCTGACTCACTAACTTCTTTGCCAAGAGAGCATGAAATTTTCATGACACTGCAAAGTAGCTGATCCACAGCCTCTTAAATGTTGCTGCTCCAGAGATTTTATACCCAGGAAGCGCCCTGAATAATTGATCTGCTTTTGGGATGTAGGATTATTTATTTATTTATTCATTTATGGTGGTGGCGGTGGTTTAGGAAAAATATATTGACTAGGCTGGAGAAAACAAAGTCTCTATAAAATCTTGCGTGGGATGAGACCACGTTGCAGCTCTAAAAATCTAGGACAAACCACCTGAAGGTAAAGCATGTTTGTGATTTTAAGCTCATCTCTGGGCCAGGGGAATAGTCTCCATTCTTGGAAATGGAATCCTCACCAGTCCATATTTTTAATATGACAAGTGTCAATCACTCAGATGAAGCTACTGCTCCCCAAGGATGCTAAACATCTATCAAAAAAACCTTGAAATCACATCTGAAAGTGACCTCTTAGAATCATTCACAGCTTTGTAGGTTTTGGGGTATTTTTTTAAATATGTGACTTTAATGGTTTTCTTTCCTCCAAAACACTAATGAAAAGAGGTGAATGACCCAGGCAGCAAATCTGAGTGTCATCCATCCTTTTCAAAGCACCTGAGCTTTGAAATGAACAACAAATGGCCTCAAAGTCTAAATGCTGGCACTGCTCTTGCCCTTTTTTTTTTCCTCATTGTTGGCTCAAGCCACAGCCACAGAGGCACACGAACCCTTTCTCTGTATCCCACTTTTGCAGCCTAAAGCTCACAACGGCCTCCCTGACTTTGCTGACTGTACCCACATCCTACTTTTCTGGTCAAGATGGAACATTTCCCAAGACCAAGGTCATCCAGCCAGGCACAGCCAAGAGGAGCTGTGGCTGTGAGGAGTGGATCAAGGGGACAGACTCACTGATGGCTCAGTGAGAACAGAGTCATGCTCCTTCCAAGCTGGGTGGGGCTTTCAGCAAGCTGGTCTAGGGGGAGGTATCCTTGCACATGGCAGGAGGTTAGAATGAGATGATCTTTAAGGTCTCTTCCAACCCAAACCATTCTGTGAATCTATCCTGGAGGATGACATCCATTCTGCAGGAACAGTATTTGTAGAGTTGGCCTGGGCCACTCCTGAATTCCTATGATTTGAGAGGTTCAGACAAAACATCACAAATCAGTCAGAGGCTTCGAAGCCACATGTTACAAGCTGAGTCTTGCTTTAGCACTCAGTGGGGTCCAGACTGGGTTGCTTTATTATTCAAACACACTACGTCTTAGTCATGTTATTTTTTCAACATGGAAACAGCTACATTCCATCTACAAGCAAAAAGGTTGGATGTGCAGCCTGAACAGCCAAGACATGTCTGAATTTGCCTCTTTTAAACTCCTTGATAACTTTCGCTATCCCTGAGTAGCTTGAATAGTTTTACAATGAGTGACTCGAGAAAAAACAAGAAGCTATCCCTGACTGCATAAGCTTTGAAAGGTTCTCTTCAGATGAATACATTATGATGGCTTTTCTGTGCCAGCTCTGAGTCCTCTGCATGGAAGTGTGTGAGATCCCTTCAGTCATGCAAGGACAAGATCTCAGCACAGGCCACAAGCATTTGGGGATATTTATTGAGGCAGCCAGCCTGACACAACACAGGAAAACGTAAACGAGCACCAGCTTAGTGCTCACGCACTGAGAGTGTGCACAGGCTCCTCATCACCACCATGGGGTCTCTTTAATAAATAGCCATGGAAAAAAAGTAAAAGCAGCTTGATATCAGCAGCAGGTAGCTCTGTTGAGCTGCTCCTGGCCCAGGGTGAGGTATCCTCCCCAGTGGCTTTCTGGGCAGAGTTCCACCTGCGGGAATCTTTTGGATATGTGGAACCAAATGCATGTCCACGAGGAGAGAAGGGCTGTGGCGGTTATCCATGAGCAGTAAAGAAGTAAAGTAGCAAAGCATTGAAGAGGTAGAACTTCTACTTTTAAGAGGTAAAAAAAAAAAATCAGAATTTTTACTTTTAAGTATTAGAAGTTATCTTTCCTACCAAAAGCAGGGCTGCATTCACACTGTTCTCGTGTAGCCTTTCAGACCTGGAGTTGTGACCCTGGCAAAGCGGCAGGGTGGGGACAGCCCTGGCTGTAGGCGTTAGGATCCAGCCATCCAAGAGGTCCTGCCTGGGGACACACAAGCTGGCAGACAGACAGACAGACAACCCAGTTCCCGTCTGACATGTGCTTTCCCAGTGACCTACTCCATTTCCCAGACAGAGGAGCTAGAAAATTTCTTCTGCAGTTTTGATGCTCAAAAGAAACTAACCACAAACCAGTTTTGACGCATGTAGAGAGAGTTTTCAGGAGGGCCTCGGGAAATTCTCTGAGTCATTAGGAAGACACCATGGGGCCACCAGTCACAGGGATGGAGGGAAACCCCACAACACCCCAGGCCACCACTAGATGTTCTCCTAACTCCCGCCAGGGGGGAGCACCGGGGTTCATTTCCTTAAAGCCCTGGAGTAGCTCTCCTAAGCCCTTTCTGTATCTGGGGCAGGTGTCCTCAATTCTCTTGTAGCCACGTCTCATTTCCAAAAACTGGCAGCTTCATGCTTCACCTCCCAGGACAACTGATAGTTCCTGTCCACCTGCCCAGTCTCTATTCCCAAGCTCCTCCTTACCATTTTCATCTCTGAGGAGAAACTAACAAACCTGGAGGTGACTCCATCCAGATCCTCCTTGGTGAACCTTCAGCCCAGTCTGCTCCAGAAGCTGGACTTTATTCCCCTGGTGTCTGCCTCTCATGTCACCTCTGCAGGCCTTGCCAGTGAAGGTGTCATCACCATTTGCCAGTCCCTGCTCTGGCAGACTTGTCCCTATTCCCTACCACAGTAACCACTTTTCTGAGAAAGGTGTTTTCATCTGTACTGTTAGTCTGACCTCTCTGCAGCTGTGAGCTCTTGCATGTCCCTCCCGTGTTCTTGCAGAAAGAGCAACTCAAAGATTGTTCTTCCTACATAAACCTTTCTTTTAGACCCATTCCCATTCCTGTTAATGCCTTCTTTCACTTTCATGACAAAGTCACTCTCCTTTTCTTCTCCTGTCTCCTTATCTTCTCCTTGCAGGCAGATTCAATAACTCCTACCTTTGCCTGTAGCATCACCACTCTGGGGCTTTTCTCATCTTGCCCACACTAATACATCCTTCCCACACCTTCTTCACCATCCTCGACTTCAGCAGCACAGATTCTTCTCCCCTAACTTCCCATCCCAAATGCCATGGCTATAGAAACCCCCTTTACCTCCCTGCACCAGCCCACTCTTCCTGCCTTTTCTTTTTGTGCCTACTCTGGCTGCATTGTCTTCAAGTTTTGTCAGGATTTTCTAGACATGGCACAATGATGACTCTTCTCCACCCTTACATTCCTTACTGTTCTCAAGGCTCTCCCTGACCCTCTCCACATCACCTAATGGATCATCCATGGGATCCTGGTCTCTCTCTACCTCAGCACCCCTCTGCCTGTATACAGAAGATGCTTCTACCTGGCTCAAGGTTTCCATTACGTTCCCCCAGCTCATTCTGGGCTCAGAAGCCAGAAGCAAGGACGTCTCCTCCACCTGGGTGGACTTGGCTTCCCTGCTATGGGATGGGAGCTGGGAGACAGGAGCTGGGACTGTGCTGCTGGGCACTGGCCTGCCCTCCCATGTTCCACAGCAGCTCCCAGACTGGGAGGCTCCCTGGCCCGTGGTGTTTCTCACTTTCCCCCGTACACACTCGCTGTTACTGTCTCGTACTCTCCTCCTTTCCTCCTTCTGCAGAGACATTCTCACCACAACAGCTTGTTTCACAACGACCTTCCCTCAACCCAGATACTACAGATGATGCTTCGGTTTTTATTACTGAAACAGCGATGTGACTCACGAGCAGTTTCACTTGTCAATATTCACATGTATCGACAGATCAACAAAACTGTTCTTGAAACGTCCTAAAACTAAAGATTTTCTCATGAGCATGCAGATATTTCTTGTTTTCATCCAGCTAGAGCTGATACAAAATAATAGCCTGAACACACAAAAAAAGAAGATTTGTATTTGACTGAGTTCTGGTGTACCAAAGCAAAGCAGGACAACTTGTGAATAAGCTGTAGATGGCCAGCACAACAGGTATGAGGCAAACAGATTCGCTGTTGCTTGTGTCCTGTCCTTGAGGAAGAGGGGTAACATCAGAAACAGGAAAAAAAAAATACTGTCACATGTAGGTTGCCCACATTTTCAGAGGGGGCCATATAAGGCTGGTTGGGGCAGCAACAGTAAACACTGCCAAGAAAGTGTGTGTCATGCAACTCCATAGGCAGAGAGCAGCTTGCTGACTGAATGATGGAAGGACTGAATGACGAGAAAAGAGAACTTGTGGTCAATTATACAAGTGCTAGAAGGGCCGGTAAGAAATGAGAGGAACAGAAAGTTATTTGTGATGGAATTTGATGCAGCTGATGTCACGGACAGTGTCAAAAATGACTGTCCTGATACTGAAATAAAACTGTTGATTAGGAAAGGCAGACTGGGGGTGGTTCTGTTTAGCACCACTGCGGACCTGTGAGCTGCTAAGTCAGATTTACAAGATGCTCAGCAGAACAGGGAGAGTATCTGCAGAATGATCTGCTACAGACCACCAGACAAAGTCACAGAGTCAAAAAGCAGGGTGGTTGTTCTTTAAACCCATTATTCATTTAACCCTCATCCAATTTGTGGAGAGAAGAGTTCTGTATGCACAGGGAGCTTCACATGGGAGACACACGCTAGAGATGTAAGCAGCCAATAGGAAAATAGCATTTGGGTGGTACAGGTGAATTCTCTAACTCATGAGGGTCACACCCACGGTGAGAGCGCTCATTACAACATACCGTGGTGAACCAAGTGCTGGGTAGAAAGTCTGCTGACCTCTGAATGCCAGGCATCATTGTGACCTGATTGTGACCTGATTATTTGTCTGCCCTAAACACTCAGCATTAAAAAGGTAAATTCTCTAGCTCAAAGGAAAATTACTATCCAGGTTCATTGCTAAATGTGGGTAGAAAAACCCAAATGAAAGTTCAGGCCTTTGATGAAGGGTTCATGAGATGATCAAAAAGTCGGGATTTCCAAGCCAAGAGTGCAAGCAGATCATGCTGAAAATCTCATCCTGGTTCAGCAGCAAAGTGAAGGAACCAGTGTGAAACTGAAAAGCAATCACAGCTGTGAAAGGGGAAACAGCTGCCAGTTAACATAAAATAGATGTAACTAAGTGGGAGAAATTAGAACTGTACAGAAACACCTTGGAACAGAGCAAAGAAAGTATTTTTTCGTTTACTAAGAACAAAAGTAGCTTAAAAGTAGGGCAGGAATATCACTAGAGAGAGGTAGTAAAACAAATGGTAATGTAAAAAAGAAAAGTATTAAACAGATATTTGTCTGCATTCAGAAAGAAGTGAGACTGTGTACATGTGTAACACGGGGTTGCTGATGGACATTTTTGCTCAGTAACATTAAGAGGCTCATAAGCAAGATCTGCCAGGGAAAAAATATTTAAAATAAGCACTGTGGCTAATTAGCATTCCCAAAAGAGATGACATGATCTCTCCCATTTGCAGAAGTGCTCATAGTGTGTCAATAATCCAAATGGTCAAAGAGGATGAACTGAGTAAGTACAGTCAAACAGAAGTGAAGAGTAAATGCTAATCAACATCTTTCAAAGAACAAGAATTATTTGCCAAACCGAGTTCCAGTTTTGATAAGCCCAGCCCAGACATGGCAGATCCAGGGTTTTCCAAGGCATCAGATGCTGTACCAGGGAAAAAGGCCATGTCCTGTAAAACACTAAAAGTTATCCCATAACTGATGTGAGAGCTGGAGAAGTGAGAGATTACAAATACTGATGAATACCACAGCACAGGGTCCCAGTACAGCACTATCAGAAAAAGAAATAAAGCAACTGTGAGTGTGTCTACGGTGTTAGATATAGGCAGAGTTGTAGGGAAATGATTTCCATGCTCATGCACAGCAGTAGAAAGATCACTGCTGAAACAGTCCCTGACGTGCAGACTCGTGGAGTGACGGAGCAGCTTTGGGGAGAGGACACTGTGAGCTGCCCCCATTACACTGCTTTTCCCTAGGGGCTGCTTTGAGCCACCACTGGAGACTGGAATTCTAACTAGGCAAACCTTTGGTTCCCCAGGCAAGCGACTCTTGCTGCCTTCTGTTGTCTGCACACTTTCCATGTGTGCACTCTTGAAAGGAATCTGAAAAGAGGAAACCGTGAACTACCTGCAATAGCAACCTGCAAAGACCAATGCAAACACCACCCTGTGCGAGGTTCAGGACTCACTCCGCTCTTTGGTCTTTTATTTGCTTTATCCATCACGTTAAATATCTTCTCAGTCTGCTGTGACTGTGTGTAGACTAATTGTACAAATATTTTCACAAAACACCACTTGCTTCTTGAGTTCCTAACTATCACCACAGGCTTCTAACTGTGCCAGCACAGGTCTGGCTTGAGCGTGACCTTTGGCAGGGTGCATGGGCAGCAGGTGTGTTTCAGACCCAGCTGTCAGGGCTGTTTTTCCATTTGATCCATTCCAGTTGTCTGTTAGAAGACAAAAATAGCCTCAGCACCAGGGACTGTGACTTCCTTCTGAGAGCCGAGCTCCCCAGCCAGAGTCAGTTCCCCAACTGCTTCCCTTCTGAAACACAGATGTATTTTCCATATACTTGGCCTGCTTTCGGTGGGAGAGGTACAGTCCTCACCCTCTTCCACCCTTCCTCTCTTCATCATGCCCTTTCTCCAGAGCAACCCAGATGAACCCACAGGAACCTGACACCAGCCGGGGAGTCATGGAATCATAGATAAGTATTTATCCAGCTGTTTGCAGGACATATTTTCCAGAAGGATCCTGTAAGAGACAGTGTCAAAAGCTTTACTGGAACCCAAAACGATTACATCAGCTGGCTTCCCTTGATCAAGGGTTATTATCATGACTGGTTACTTTGTCATAAAAGGAAATTAAGTTTTTCAAGCAGGACTTCCCTCTCATGAACCTGTGCTGGCTGTGACCAGTGACTGCCTTGTCTTCCAAGTGTTTTTCAATAATTCCCAGATTAGTCTCCATAGTTTACCAGGCACTAAAGTGAGAATGCTGAGGTGCTTTACTGCTCAGCACTGGCACGTAGGAAGACTCATCTGTTGGTATCTAGGGACCACAGACGATAAAAAAGTGTGATAGCTACGGCGAGGAAACAGACTGTGGGTTAAATGTGGGCTAGAAAAGGCGGGGTTCATGATTAAGTGTCTGCCATTCTGCTAAGAATGGCTTCCAGGAGTTAGGCCTTTTCTTGTACCTTGAATTTACATGGAAGAAAACATCAGGAACTAAAGACCACTTCGCTTTAGGTGAGAAGGTTGACATAGGTGTGTTCCTTACGTATTAAGCAGGTGTACTCTTTTTATATCACAAACACACTGCCTTCTGCTAGGTCCAGCCTGGAAAAAAGAAGAGTTTTCACTGGTGCTCTTTGATAACCAGGACAAAACACCAAACACACCAGGGGACTGGTGGGGTCTCCATCCTTTTACATCTCCAGAGCGAGGCTGCCCATCTCTGCAGGAGATGCTTTCACCCAGCAGGACCTCTGCAGACTCCACACAGAGCCCAAGCTCAGCAGCCACATGCTGGCAAAGCTCTCCCAGTCACAGACCTGGCCAGCTGCTACACACGCTGGAAATCCAGGGGAGGTTTGGTGAGAAGGGCATTGTTTGGGCTGGTTTTTCTTTTGAACCCTGTAATAACACTGCTCACATCTAGTTGTGCACACTCTTTTAAAGAGCTGGGATTCCCCCTTCTGATAGCAGCTACATAGCAGTCACATTTTTCTTTAATCTCCACCAAACTATTATTTCAACATACCACCCACACAGCCAGATGAAAAAGCACTGGTAAAAGGGTGTTGTTGTTTTGTTTTTTCCTTCTCAGAAGAAAACCAAGGCTTAGAAGAAAAGCTCAGAGTCCGTCTCTTTATGTACTAACTCCTCCTTTCCGTCTGGAATTTCCCATCAGTTATACCATAAACAAACTCCCTTCAAATATGCTAAAATAAAGCGAACTGAAATTCAGTAGCAGACACAGAATTAGGGACTACTTGTAATCTGGTGGTTACCAAAGAAAGATCAAGAGCTGATAGAATCTGATTTTTCATTTTAGACTATTTAAATTTCTTATTCAATAAAGTAATAATTCACCTTATAAATTAGGTTGCATTTGAATACAGCTTTTCATTTGATTTTGTGATTGAGCTTGATAAGGTTTTTAACTGCAAGAGGTTGCTCCTTCATTCCCAAATAATGGATAATACTTTGAAGAGCAAATACCAGCATGCTACTGCCATTTTTCAAAAGGATTTAGACATCATTACAGATTATTTATTGTTTTGTTGTCCTACTACTGATGCTTCTACTAAGACCTCCTCTAGCAGGAGATAGAAGACGGTGTCCTAACAGAAAATATTGTTGCTAGGTAAAGGGGCACAAATCTTAGATTATCATGACAGGTTCATAATTTTTTTACAACAAACTACTATAGGGGAACCATAGAACAGTAACAGAGAACACCAGAAGATGTCCTTTTTATAAACAGTACATTAGCGTTCATTCTCTCCTTCTGTTTGGATTGCTAAGAAGCTTTTTAGGGAAAGAGGCCTGGTATCCACTGTGTCCATTTTATTAATTTTTTTTTTAAGTAAAATTTCAAAGCAAAAGGATTAGCTGATATATCCCTGGCTGTCCTTCCCCCAGCCAGCAGACAGAAGCAGGATGGATTAAGAGCAGACCTGCTGAGAAGGACTTGGGGGTGCTGAAAGCCAACCATGTCCTCAGCAGCAGGTCAAGGGAGGGGATTCTGTCCCTCTGCTCTACTCTGGTGAGACCCCACCTGCAGTGCTGCTGGACATCTGGCTCTGAGTGTCCCAACATCAGAAGGGTGTGGATCTGTCAGAGTGGGCCCAGAGGAGGCCGAAGATGCTCAGGGTGCTGGAGCACCTCTGCTATGAGGACAGACTCAAGAAAGTTGGAGATGTTTGGCCAGGAGTAAAGAAGGTTCCAGGGACACCCTCCAGTGCCTAAAGGGGCTACAAGAGAGCTGGAGAGAGACTTTTTACAAGGGCATGGAGTGACAGGACAAGGGATAATGGATTCAAACTGACAGAGGGCAGGTTTAGATACTGAGAAGAAATTCTTTGCTGTGAGGGTGCTGAGGCCCTGGCATAGGTTGTCCAGAGCTGCCCCATCCCTGGGAGTGTTCAAGGCCAGGTTGGATGGGGCTTGAAGCAACCTGTTTTCCTGGTATTTAAAGTCCTGAGCAAAGGGACTGCCTGGCTGTGCAATGTCAGGTTTCTCCAGGGCACCCAAAACCAGGTGTAGGATAGCAGTGGCTGCTCCTGCAGCTACCTGCAGACATTTATGTCCATCTCTCTGCAGAAGACATGAGCTTGTTTATCATTGCCCAGAGCCCTCAACGACAGCTAGGCATCCCAGTCACCTGGAAACCAAGCAGAGAAAAGACACTGCATTCTTTCTGGACCATCTTCTTTCTTCTTCTGTCCTCATTGCACTTTCTTCCTGATCCTGAAAGTGCCAGGAGGTCACCCAAGCTGATCAGGCAGGAAAGTGCCTCTGCAGAGGAATGGGAGACATCTTATGGGTGTGTTTGTATTTTTGTTTTCCTTGCTGCTTGGGAGCATAACAAGACACCCTTTATTTTCACCCATACATTTGCTGTGTGTATTCCACAAGCTCCAGGATGCAGCTGGCCTGCAGCCTGCCTTTCTCCTGCCAGTGATCCTGTTTGCCTGGGACCTGAGCAGTGATGTTGGCACAGCACACCATGACACTTTCACTCAGTCAGGTCAGTGGGAGCACTGGCGTCTGGTTCTGGAAAATTCTGGGATTTCCATGTCTCATTATAAGTAGGGATCTATAGTTTGGGTTTTTTCAAATTTGTGATAACAGCTGGGTCTCTTACAGTATCTTTTTGCCACTTCAGCTCAAAATATCTGCAAAGGAAGTCTTTAAAAGAATTCACAGCCATCTTCTAGACAGAGAAAACTAAAACTCAGACAGAGATGAGATTAATGAAGAGACCACAAGATGAGCCCAGAACTGAGCTGTATCTGTTTTCTTCCCGTTATCTGACAGCACACGCTACCAAGGCTGACAGAGAATTATAAAATATTTGCATTTCTTAAAAGGTTGAAACCTGCAGGCTTGGCTGTGCAGAGGTTTCGTGCAAAAACATCCCACATCTGGGCAGCCTGGAGTGCACAGAGCGTTGTGGTGTCAACGTCCACCTGCTTCCACTCTGCAAACTCACTCCAGAAAAGCTACCACAGGTATCACTCTCACGCACCACAGACAGACAGACAGACAGACTCACTTCCCATCCCCACTGTCACGTGTTAAAATGTGCCTGTGCCACCCCAGCACCAGGTGAAGCCTCACCATCTGTCTTTCCACGAGTAATTCTATTTAGAAAATGACTGAAGCTGCTAGTGTCAGGAGGAAAGATGATGGAAGGGATGTTTTTTAATGTCGAAGAATCTTTCCGAGTTATATGGTTGCTTCACAAATTAATCTCCAAAAAGTACAGTCCCAGCACCAAGGAGGGCGTGGAAATCATGCTTGGAAAACAAGACTGTAAATTCATTGTTTAAGTGAAAGCAAACTGCTGAACACAGAACAAAATCCCAGGTGTCTATAGGAAGACCAATTTATAGGAAGATAAATTTATACTGAAAAAAATCATGCCAGAGCTCAAAAGTCAGTGTTTTTAAGGGTGATTTCCAGTAGATTTTTCTGTTGTCTGTTCTGTCTTTACGATGGAGTAAGAGGATCTGAAAAACTGGTGGGAAAGGAGGGGGGAAAGCTTGGATTTTTTTCTCCTTGGGGTGTGTACATACCTAGAAATCTCAGGGAAGACCATACTTGGTTTTTCAGACTGTATCAGGGAATTTATCCAAGAAAAAGTGGTGCAAATATCTCAAAATATGTGTCCCATTAAATCTCTCAGTTTAATTGAAGGCTGAATGTCATACCTTCATCAGGCATTTTCCTTTCCCCAAAACATTAAGTTCGTGAAGATGTGGTGCCTACGGACATGATTTAGTGGTGGACTTGACAGTACTAGGTTAATGTTTGGTCTGGATGATCCTAGAGGTTTTTCCAACCTAAATGATTCTATTCTATGATTCCAGCACCCCTCAAGACTCAGAGGAGATGCCTCAAAAAAGACATCAGAGGTAACCATGCAACTGCATGGTTGAGATGGTTCCACGGCCTGGCCACTGCAGAGCGGAATCATCACCCAGCTCACCAGCCACATACGAGCCTCAGTTTCCCCCCTGGTGGTCAGTGACACAAAGGAAGTGGACCAAATGAAGAAACAAGTGATTGTAAAGTAGAGCCTGCCCAGCTCTGTGACCTCCCCCACTGAGGTGCAGTCAGGTGGATCACAAAAAGTCTGGCAAAGGCTCACAAAAATCAGTTGTGCACAGAGGTTCTGCAGAGAGACCTGCTGCTGGCGGGAGGTGTGCATCCCACTGCTTGCTGAGGCTCGTGTCATGGGAGGGTTCACCCACAGGAAGTCACAGAGACCTCTGAAGTCTTCTTTTTTTGAGAAAATCTGAGCAACAGAGCACAGGGCTCACAACTCCACCCTCTGTGACTCCTCCATCACACAGCTGAAGTTCAGATCAGTGGCTCAGGGACTGGTTTGCTCTAGATAAGGTCTGGCATGCTCAGGGTGATTCCAGCTGTATTCATCAGGGCATTCTCAGTGCAGAAGAACCCCAAGATGATGCAGGTTGCCCATTTTGATGAACAGAGACATCCTTTTGAACCAAAGGGCACACAATCCTGAGTGCCCACGTGTGATTGCAGACCTCCACAACACACCATGCTCAAGAGAAAACCCAGGACATTAAGTCCTGTTCCCCATGAAACCTGCCAGCCTGTTTCGTTGTCTTCTTGCCTTTTTCTCCCTCCCTTCCTCTGTTCCATTTTCTTTTCCTCTGTGCTTTACATGGCAGCCCCTGTACGTGTAAATCAGTAAATCAAACAATTTACAGAGCATTATTTTCTATGTTATCTCTGTTCTGCAAAACATTTCCTGCTTTCCTGTCTGCGGCATTTCTCTAAGGTGTCCCTCAGCACTGAGCCCCAGCACAGACGCGCCCAGGGTCACCCACAGGCGCCTGCCAGCTCCGTGACATCCTCCCCTAGCAGGGTACCAGCTTCCTAAAGCCACCCACCTCCGGGGGCTTGGTGCAGCTCTGCAAGGTGGACTGCTGGGATCTTTGCCATGGAGAGCTGGCAGTGAGGGTCCCTGACCACAGCAGGAGGAGCTGATGCAATGTAAACACCAAAGCCCTTTGAATCTCTGCTGCATCAGCTGGGTTCAGCCTGGCTGCAGAGCAAACTGACAGAGGCTAAGGGGAAAGCAGCAGTAGCAGAAAAAATATTTGGACTTAACAGCAGAGTGTTTGAGTGGGATTTGGTTTATCTGGACCCCAGGTTTGTCCAAGGCACTTCTGCATATGTCAGTTCCTTGTCCTTCAGCCACTCTGCTCCCTTGGGATTCTGAATGGCAAGATGAATTTTATTACTTTGTTTCCATGGTTGACAGAGTTTTTGAATTAACCTGAGATTTAATATCCAAAAATATGAGCCCTGCAGTAGCACAGAGCACTGGGTAGCCACATTAGGTGTTTGCACAAGATGCAAAACCAGCTTGAACTTCTCTCTGAGTCTGTGAGGGTTAAACCGACTTCAGATGTTGGCCCAGCACTGCTGCTGCTTTGAGTTTGTAAGAAATTCTAAATGTGTGTTCTTTGAACCGCACCCTTTTCCTCCCCATGCACTAACAACTGTAACCTTTCTACCCCTGTGGCCGTTAGAGTTTCCTAGTATAAGGCAGGGTTTTCACAAGAAAAGAAAGCCAGACGTGTCTGTCACAAGGCTGCACGTGCGGTGTGAGCAGCAGAGCCGAGCCTGCAGTGCAGTGTGGCAGGTAGTGATGGGTGTCTGCTAACCAATTATATTTATGTTTTCAGTTGCTTTTTATTCCGACAGCTGGAGCTGAATGAAAGGACAAAGTGGATGGGTTGGGATGCTTGGGGACACACATGTTCAAAGACTGAATTCAAAGCATGGAGCCAAATTCCCTGAGCTGCAGCAGCACACTTCTGTCTCAGCTTTGGCGGCGCCACAGGCAGCAGGATGATGTTAGATACAAACCCACCTCGTCCCAAGGACCCCAGGGTACAGACTGGCATCTCTCCACTCTTACCACACAGAGGACAAAGCTGTTGTTGCCCCAGAGACGTCAGTGGTGTCAAAGGTCTCTCAGAAGCTCTGCGTGACAACCAGCTGCACTCTGCCAGCGAGCTCCTGACAGAGACCATGTTAATCCCAGTGCGTGACAGGGTAGGACTGTCAAACATGATAGGCCTTTTCTCTTCAGAGTGAGAGACCTTTCCTTGATGAGGGCATGATCAGTCACATATTCAATTTAGTGGATTTCCACCCCTGAGGCACACAGTACATCACTGCACCAGTGAAAAAGGAGAACAGCCAAATTTCTACACACCACTCACAAAAACAGGCAAACTTAAAGCAGGAGGGTTTTCCAATACAGACATGAGATGCAAGCATTTATGCAGCCTGACCAAGCAGCAGGAATCTGACTCTGTCATCCCACCCATCACACGTCGGAAAGCCACTGAATCAAAAATCTTAGCAACTGACAGTCCCACTTTTCATTTCCAGCAGAAGACTGGAAGGTTTCTGCAATCCCTGAAGACTGTATGCTACGGATTGGGTGTGCATGGTCAGCCAGAAATGTGTATGAGCTCTGTGCTGGGCTCAGCTCAACGGTCTTGCCAGTCAGCTGGCCTGGCTGCCAGGGTGGCACGTGTACACACCTCATGTGTAAGGGGAAGACTGCAAGTAGGAAGTGGTTGGGAAGAAGCTAAGCTTCCATTTTAGCAGTTTAACACATTCTGAGGGACCCAACCTGTTGTTGATCCTGATACAGACTGAAAAAAAGCACTGTGGCCAGCTTTTGTCCCTGTCCCAGACCAAGAACATCATGGCCACTGTCACAGACAACCCAAGTTTGAGCCACAAGCTACTGAGATTCTTTGCTAGGCACAGTGTGTATCATACCAGTACAGGGGCATTCATACAGTGCTTCGGCCACAGGAGCCTAGAGCAGAATTCAGTCCTCAGTGCTTCTTAGCCCCTGGCCACTGCTGTCCTAGAGAGACTCTTGGGCACTTTCCTGCCTTGCTTATGATTAAGAAAGTCCTTTTTGCCATCCTGTACATGCTGCACTCCCCGGAGAGGTCTGCAGCTCTGTCCCCACTCAGTGCACTGCCTAATAAGAGGAGACGAGACAGACATTTGGCTGTTTCCTACCAAGACCTGTACTTCAAGACACTGTTTTCATTTCCTCATTTACCATGCTGCAAATTTAAAGCCATATTCTATCATTTTCCAAGAAAAATGAACCTACAAAGAAGATGCACAACTGTACAAAATTGTCTTCCTGGGTCATCTTTTCCATTACATGACCATAACTGCATTCAGTCGCAGGCGGAGGAAGGAGAGGCAGATGTTCCGACATTTCCTTCATTTATAGGTTCTTCTTGGGCATGACCATGGGAAGAAAACCTTAACACAGAGCATTTTCATATGCAGTGGAACCGAGAAATATCCTGCCAGCTTTTCTCTTTATAGTTTCTAAATGAAAGAAAAGGAGAGTGAAAAACTCAAGTCTAAAAGTCTTTCAAATCCATTGGACCCTATAAGTCTTCCAAAGTTATTTCTGTTCACCGGTCAGTGGTGCACAAGGAATTTCTCTATCACAGTGCTGTGAAAATCCTGTGAAAAAATTCTGTGTTACGCAGAACTGAGTTAAAACAAGGCTGGACTCTTTCCTCTCTTATTCTGTGGACAGTCACTGTATGCCAGTAGTAAAATGATGAAGAGTGCAGAGAAGACTCTCATATGCAGCTTAACTTCTTTAACATGATACCTTAAAGGCAACTAGCTAAATAGCACCCAGAAATTAAATGGTAGAAAGAAATATTCTCAAAATACCCAATCTAAACTCACTGAGGTGAAAAGAAACATTTCCGTTTACTCCAGCTGGATTTGGACAGAGAGTTTCTGCACTCTGCTTTAAATGCTTCTTCAGCTGATCTTTTTTTACTGCCTAGGTAAGACATCAGAACAATATAGCTCAGGCCAAAATTTATATGGCTGTACTGCTTGTATTATCTCTACCGAAAACAGAGTAAACTTACTTGAAATGTTTGGTTTGGTTTTGCCACCCACAGAAGGTCTAGCTCTGTGTTCATCTCCAGTCACAGAAGATCTTGTCAAAAGTTCTTGAAAGCACCTTCCAACATGAAATCTTGGATCAGTCTTCATCTTGCAGGGAAATGGTTGTGGGTGATGTCAGTTGGGGCTGCACTACTGAGAGAAGGACGAAGAAGATAAATAGTAATATTTTTCAAGTCCAACTGGAAGATCAAGGGCCAGAGATCTTCCATTTCTCCATTTCAAGGTTATCTTTCATTTCTCTGTGGAGGACCATGCAATTTTCAAAGTTTCATCATAAAATCTAGCTGGAAAATGCAAATGTGTCTCTGACTATCCTAAACCCAGCATCAGGGAGAGCATAATCAGGCGGGTATTTGACCCCACAGCTGCTTGGAGCCAAATGGGAACTGTGAGCTGGTACATCACAAATACCACAGAGGAGCCCACTGGTCTCTGTGAAAACTCCAGTTCTTCAGGTCTCAGAGCACTCTGTTCTTTTCTATTCCACAGCTCTGAATGAAGAATGGTCATCTACAAAGAGAAATCAGCTCTAGTCATCTCAGAAACATTAGTCCTTCATTCTTTGTGTTTTCCTTTGGGTTTGATTTATACCTGAGAAGGACCAAGATGAAATCATGTGTTTGAGGCAGTGCACAGACTGGTTCCAGCACTATGTCCAGTCAGGCTGAACTGGCACAAACAGAAATTTTACCTATTCTCCTCCAAAGACGGAAACCAGCTTCAGCCTCTTCCTTCCCAATTCCTTCTAGTTCACGAGAATAAATTGCTCTTTACAGAAAGACCTGTCCCCAGAAACCTTCTCCAGCAGAACAGACCCAAAGTAACTTTTTCACATCAGAATGAAAGTACATACCAAACATTTCTTTAATTTTCAGAATAAATGTTCCACTTTCAATACAGATACCAAAAGTAAATTCAGTTCTCTGCTTGCCTCAGGTTGCCACCCAGTTCCATCCTGTCCCACCTTAGCCCTCAGCAGCCTGCAAGCACTGACAGACCCTCATGGGGTCCTGTAAGGACCTCACTGCAAGCGGAATTGGTAGAAGTTGATGGAGAAGTTACCTGAAAACTTAATAAATCTGGTCATGACTGACTTTCACTGAAACACTGCATCCACAAAAACACATGGAACAGGTCTCACAAACAAGGTCTAGTCTGGCAACATAACATCGGGATCTTCTTCCTCCCTCACATAAAGCCCGAACTAGGGCACTTGGTAAAGATCGTGTGCTCCTTCTTATCAATGCTCTTTGCTATTAAGGAACGACTGCAACTGAATTCTTCTTCTTCTAGAAGGTGCTCAAACCACTATCTAATCTTCTTTAGCATTCTCAGTCTCTTCTATCCCAACTGGCACGAGAATAGGCTCTCCCTCTTATCACCACTCCCTTTATTGGGCTCTAATACTGCTCCCCATTTTTCAATACCCAGCCAATTCACACATATTCAGGTGTCGCACCTAAGTGGGAATTACCTCCACTGTAGAAATACGGAACAAGCCTGAGGAGCCTCAGGGCAGTTCATCAGTGCCTTGTCCCTCCGGGGCACGTTTGCACAGTGATTAAGGTGCACGCCCAGAACAGGAGCCCAAACAGGGGTCTGGCAGTCACAAAAGCAACCTCCCACACCTGTATAAGCGACAGAATTTGACAGCAAACACTTTATTTTTTAGGGCTGCTTCTCCTCCTAGGGGCTCTGCTGACACTGAAAGCAGTCTCTGCTTCGTGTGCACACCCAACTAAAACTGACGCACTGGAAGAGTCAAATGAAGTTGTGCCCACAGAACTTCTTTTAGCTCACAGCACTTAGGGCTGCACATGGTATCATCAGCTACTTCCTGCAGTTCTGTCAGAGCAGCCTCTGAGCACGGCACGAGCTGGAGCACTCCATCGCCTCTTCTGCAAAAACCAGGGGAAAAAAAGAAAATAAAATGGTAAGTGTTCCATCTCTGAGTCAAGGAATTGCTTCTATTTAGCAACGTTTTCCTTTGTTCTGTTTTGGTGTCTGTTTCTCCGTGCCGGGTGTTTGTGCTCAAGAACTGCAGAATGTTGATGCTTCACCATAGCCTAAATCTCCTTGTGACTGATAAAGTTGCTGTGTCTGTATTAATTAATTGCACTTGATGCAGTCCTTCCTACCTGTCTTCCTTACAAATTCCCTTCCCTATAAAAAACGTATTTCTCTTAGAAATCAGCTTTAGTTCCAGTCAGGGATAGATGATTATTAGGATTGAAGGATTTTGGCAGAATAGAGGTTGCTTTGAGGTTAGCTTTACCTAGTACTGCAGTGCATGAGGCATGAACACAGAAACATAATAGAAATACGAATGCTGGGTTTCTTTTGAGGAGAATTCACATCCAGGCTTTCCTCTCATCCTTACTCTGCTGGAAAAGCAAGACAGGCATTTAATTGTCAAGTTTACCTGCTGGTCTATAGTGACTAATTGGATACACTACATTCCTTCTTTTTCTCCACCTTTTATTCATCAGCACTGCTGATTTCTGGCACTTAGGAATGTGGAGACTAACTGTAGTTAGAGTTAACTTTTTCTTTTGGTCAAATATTTTCGGAGTTGACTACTTTGCCAACGACCAAAGAGCATCTGGGTTTATTTTAAACCTCTCCTTCTCATAGTCCCATTTAGATCTGCTGCTGCCTCTAAACCAGCAGCTCTTTAACTTCCAGTAACTTCATTGTGGGGAAGAGAGGTGTAGGGGGGAACAAAAAAAAACCAAAAAACACAACAAAATAAGACAAAACCAAAAAAAAACCCCACTTATTCTGCTCCTTAGTATGTAATGGGCAAGACTGATTTTCTTCTGAGATGTCTTCCAAAGTTCTGTACACAGGACACTATATATAAAGAAGTCTCAGAGTTTGAATTGGGCACCCTCTCTGTTCAGATTTCTGCCTGAAATTGCAGACAGCACTTTCAGATTCAGCATTTCCCAAGCCTCTTGGGGAGACCTCGATCTTACAGCCTCGCCGTGATCACACAAGTAGCGCTGCTGTCAAGTGTCAGGAAACTTTGGGAAATATCTGCTAACTGGGATTTTTACATTAATAACTTCCAGGGTAGACCCTAAGTGTCCTAAAAAGAATGAGATGCTCATTTTGGTAGATGTATAAAGAGCCAGAAGAGATCAGAGATGAGGATCCAGACAAAACACCACAGATTTAGCAGAAGTGAGTGGGCTTACAGAGATGTCAGAGACGTGTGTACATGCAAAGAAGAATCTTTGAGCATCACAGTTTTTGTTGGTATCACTAAAGTCCTAAGAGGAAAGCCCTGCTGCAGGTATGGGAGCAGGTAGCTACAGGAGGCGACCCAGATGTCAAAAAGGAAAATGGAAGTTCTCCAATTAGCTGAGAGCAAATCATAGGACGAAAAGGAGCAAAGAAATTGTGTTTCATGGTAAATGGAGAAGAAGGAAACATTTGTGTCTAAATTCAGAGCACTGTTAAATACCATTTGTAGGCATTCTGTTAAAAATAGAACTGTTTCAAGTAACGACAGCACTGTGGTTTTCACAAGGCTTTACAAATCCTGCTTGCTGAGACACATCCACTTTAGACAAAAGTAAAACAGTTTTGAGATGAAACTAGCTAGACTTGTAAGTAACAGCCATTATGTCAGTGAGCCCAAGTCTGACAGATCATGAAATTATTTTGGGCAACTCTTTGCTCTGTTTTTCCCCAGCAACATCTTTAGTATCAATGAGACCACCACAGCAGTGCAGTTCCCATGTCACAGCAGTTTCTGTACAGACCCACAAGGACAGTGCCAAGACCCCCATCAGGGAGAGTCCATCTGCTGTCACAAGGTCAAAACTCAACACTATCTTTGCATTTTCCTACTCCTGGCAAAGAGAAACCATCCTATCTGTGCTCATTCTTTGCAGCACAGTTAACCCATGCCCTGACTGGGGGATTTCAGAGGGATGAAAGAGACAAACACATTGTGGGGATGCAGAAAGAGCCTGTGATCCCTGTGACTGTAATGACTGCAGTGAAGGTGTCAGTGCAGGAAGAAGCGAGGCTTGTGAATTTGGGAGTTTGATCAGATGTGTTTGGTTATGAATAAATATTCTCTGCAAGTGTCACTGCATGGTGGCACTGGACACTTGCCTCTGATCCAGCATCCTCTGACTTCCAGGAGCATGAGCAACAGAAGAGGTATGATTTACCATTTGTGAATCTCCTGGGACAGCAGTGGTTTGAAAACCTCTGCCTTGGGACAGAGGGAGGAAAAGCAGCAGCAGGATGGTGAAAGGCAGGAATGAACAGTGGCAGTACAGAGACCACATACAGGGAAAGACAGACCCAGGTGACGACAGGCTGCAGGAGGTGACCAGGTCAGCGATGAAGGACAGAGCCTGGGCAGGGCTCAGCACTGACAGGCCAACAGCACACAGGACCACACTGTGGTCAGGCATAACCCTTGACCATTAACAAAAACAAACCAAGACATGGAAAACAAGCAGAGCCATTGGCCAGCCACCATCCACAGCCAACTTTAAATAAGCAAAGCCACTTACCGTAAGGTAGGGTAACTGAATGGTCACTAAAACTCACATCGACTCTGCTACAACACTGCCCCGTTCTTGTGTGGCAGCAACAAAGGCCCCATAGGAGCACAGAGGGGCCAGCTAAGGGATGCCACAAGCCATACGCCTGGCCATGCCACTCCCAGGCTGACCATCTTGCCTGCCCTGGAGGTGATGAGATCCCACCTCCACAGGTCTGCAAATGATGTTCCTCCTAGCAGGAACAAGTCTTTCTCTTGGCCATAGCATGGCTGTGGTTGTCCTCTGCTTGCTCAGGACTCGACGACCTTTCTTAATGCCTTGCATTGGTCCAGCTGTCACACATGGCCACATGCTGGTGTTCACTCAAGGGTGAGATGTATGAACTCAGTCCAGAATCTCCAGCAACTCCAGCTGAACAGTTGCCACCTCAGAGATGACTTTGAGTCACAGTAGTTTGGGGCGGACACGGCTCTAGACTGGGCCTTTCTGTGGCTCTTAGCATGTTTCTAACTGCAGGTGCCAAAGGTTTGCCAGGAGTCTCCTGTTTGAAGGCCTGGAGGCCAAGAATAAGGTGGAAGATATCCATAAGTAGCTGCTGAGGAAATCCTAAAATCTAAAGGAAAACAGAGCAGCCCTTTTTAAGGGGTACACCCGTGGGTTTGGACACAGGTCATGGTGCTTCTTTGTTCAGCTGCTTGAAGTCAGATTTTCCTTAAATCTGGCATTTAGACACATTCACCTCTAACAGTGTGCCAGCATAGCCAGACCTCCTCACCTTCTTAAAACAGCCTGTTCCGCAATATCCCAGCCTGTTCTCCAACATCCCAGCCTGCTCTTTTGGGAATCTAGCATAGTATCCATCCACTTGTAAGATCTTAGTGCTAAATCTGCTGGCTGTCCTTCAGCATCCATGAGCACCCTGACGCAGGAGAGAGGAATGGGGATCATGCCTCTCATCCTCTTCTAAAACTTTGTAGTTCCAGCACGAGCCAGTAAGAAAGTTTAGTCAGTTGGGTTTCCAAATGAGCCACTTGGTTAACAGAAGCCAATACAATTAGCCCCCACTGCCAAGGCCACTAATTAAGCTGCAATAGCTTTAGGAAGTCATTGAGCTCAAGTGCCTGATGGTTTCAGGTGTGAAGAAGAGGATGTGAAGCAGAGCCACTCTCAGCTGCTCACTTTCGCTGCTGCTCCAACACCCACATTTTCTTCAGCCTTTTGACTTGACAGTCTTTACAGTTTAGCCTCAAATCTATGACAGCTTTTCTGGGCTTCCTGATGCTTCTCCTGGCCATGGAGCCATTCCTCTGGTTCTGGGATCTTTTCCACACAAGCTGGTAGGTACCAGGGAGTAAATCTGTCCTGCAACAGCTGCATGCTGAGGCTCTCAGGGAGGACTGAGAAACTTTGCTAGGTCCAAAGTCCCAAAATCATGACTTACAGCCTTTTAATCATGAGACTGGAGAAAAAAGTCCCCTGGTACAGGTGGATTTTGGGTCTATTTTTCACAGTGAACTTCCCCTACCTGCAATGTATGACACTTAAGTAGTTTTACCCACTTTTATATGTGTTGAATAACATGGTCTTAAACCCAGTAGCAGGATCTTTTATCAACATATTTCTCTCCCACTCACCAGACATTCTTCTCTTCTGTGCAGTCCCTCTCCCAGTAGTATAACATGGCACTAGGATACCCAGATTAGGGAAGGATCACTTTCTTAAACTGAGGCCGTTGTCAAACCTGAATTACGACAGTTCCCCTTAGTTCCCCACAGTTCCCCACAGCTGCTCATTTTAGCAAACTAGTACATTTAGTACTACTGTGGGATTTCTAGATTGTGGAAAGGGGGAAGTGGATGTCTGGATTCATGTAAAAACCTGCACATAGGTATTTAAAAATCTACAGTCATTGAGAGTTCACATCTACAAACAGTGTTATCATGAGGTAAATCAAGTATCTTTCCCTCATCAGGAAAGATTACTGAGCTCCTCCCCTCCTGAAAGGCAATTGATTAATAACTTTTGTCTTCTACAAAATATCTTTATTTTAATATCTTTATAAGACTGCTTATATCTGCATTATATCTCATGTCTGCACTATAGAATTAAATATTAAGGCTGTATAACTAATCCCAAGTTCTTGCTGCTTTCAGCCTACATATGCCCCATAACTTGTTTTAACCAGCATTAGTCAAGAGAGGGGTTGCCTGCCTCACCAGTGGAAGAATGATATTTTAGGATAGAGTTGTGCTCAGGCTGGATTCCCAGGATGGCTTTAAAACACTTTTTTTCTAAACAGAATTTTGAAACCATATAGTATATATTCATATATTATGTTCAAATTTGAAATGATGTTGCTTGAAAATACATGGGTTATGTTCAAATTTCAAATTGTACAGCTTCAAATCATGCTATGTTGTGTGTGTGTCAGTAAAAATGATCGGTCTGATGGGTAACCAAGTGGAGCCACGGCTGTTTCTCCTTTTTATGCTGAGAGCTGCTTACAGGAGTGACTTCCTCTACTAATTTGTTTATTAATAACAGAAAAAAAAAAAAGGCAGTCCACTGACTTGCTGGGAAAACGGGCCATGATCTGTTTGAACTGTTCAAAGACACCATAAACCATTTTCCTGCTTCCAAGAACAGCAGAGCAAGTAATCCACGGCAATTTCTTACTTTCAAGTTAAGACATACAAAAGTTTATTAGTTGATAATTTACAGGCAGGTAGTGTAAGTTCTGCATGAGAAGGAGAAGCCCAGGTTCAGATGTTGGAGGAGTGACTTGCTGGTGATGAGCATTGTAGGCGGCATAAATGTCACATCTGGGAACTGATGTCTTTCAATACTAGATTTGAGTGTCCAACTGACATCCTGCTGGCACCCATGTGTCAAATACTTCCAGCACCACATTCTACTATGGAAAGCACACAAAATCCCCCAGGGGAAACTCGTATCCTCTTTCACTGAAAGCTGACTTATGCTTTAAGACACGCGGGTTGTTTTCCACTACAGATATTGGAGACAGGAAGAAAAGTATGAAGGGAAAGTTTATTTTAATTTTAACTATCATGGTGGTTATTTTAAATTGTTCCCAATATCCACATAAATGCCTCAAAACCTTCAGCTCTAACAATAATTCCTGGCAGAGACAGATGATCAAAAAAATACTAGAAAATAAAAAATTATATTAATTAATGTGCTTTGCTCATGTAATTGTACTCATGTTACAGATTTTACTGTGTCCTTTTTTTTTTCTTCTGTCCCTGTGTATCTCAGGAGAGTTAATCCAAAGTCTTTCAACCAGTCTCTGTCCAACTATTGTGCTTTTTTTGACTTATCCTTCTCTTCCTTGTAGCCATATCTGTAATTGTCTTTTTTTATTTTTTCTAATAGCAGTTATTTTTATCACTCCAACTTCTCCTTTGGAAATTTAAACAGTTTCACACGAGCAGTTCATACACAAATAACAAAAAAAAATTAAGCAAAGTAAAGCCTTTTGCTTTCCTGCTTGTTTTCACTTCCCTTTTTTTCACACTTCAATGTTACTGAAGACTTTTCTTGAGAAAAGTTTAATTCAACAGGCCCAAATGAGCAGCAGGAACCACTGCAACACAAGGGGCAATGTCACCAGGAGAAATTTCATAAACTGTCTGCTGAGTGCTGCTTTGTGATCTTCAGTTTGAGGGGGAAACCTCTCTGCAGGCCTGGAGAACTGAGTGAAGGCAAGTGAAGCTCCGAACTGAGGGTGGATGCAGTGGCCAGTGGAAGAAGACTCTTCCCTGGACAGGGCTGAGAGCCTGGAGAAGGTGAGGAGTGGAGCAAATGGGTGGCCTCCTCTCCTTCTTCCTGATATGGGGCTGTTGTTTTTTGACACTGGCCCAACGCCAGGCACCCCCGAGAGCTTCTTGCTCACCCTCCCCTGCCACAGCTGGGCAGAGGAGGGAAAAGGAAAAAAATATTAACAAACGCTTCATGAGTGAGATAAGGACCGGGAGAAACACTTCAAGGGTGAAACAGGCTCAACTTAAGTTGCAAAGTGAATTTATTACTAACAGAATCAGAGGAGGATAATGAGAAGTAAAATAAGCCCTTAGAACACCTTCCCCTCCTCCAGCTCCTCCCTCCTTCCCACTAACAGCGCAGGGAGACAGGGCATGGGGGTTTTGGTTGGTCCAACACCAGGATTTTCTTCCACTGCTCCGGGAGAAGAGTCCTTCCCTGTAAGGCCGTGGGGTCCCTCCACGGGAGACAGTTCTCTGTGAACTTCCCGGCGTGGGTCCACTCTCACGAGCAGCAGCCAAACCGCACCTGCTGCAGCGTGAGTCCTTCCCACGGGCAGACAGTCCTCCCAAAACTGCTGCAGCGTGGGTCTCTTCCCACGGGGTGCAGTCCTCCAAGGACAGGCTGCTCCAGCCTGGAAGCAGGGCCCTCTCTCCACCGGGTGTTCCACTGGATCACAGCCTCCTGCAGGCATCCACCCGCTCCGGCACGGGCACCTCCCCTGCAGGCTGCGGGTGGATCTCTGCATCCCCATGGACCCATGGGCTGCAGGGGGACAACCTTCACCATGGTCTGCACCACGGCCTGCAGAGGAACCTCGGCTCCGGCGCCTGGAGCACCTCCTCCCCCTCCTTCTCCACTGACCTTGGTGTCGCCATGCTGTTTTCCCTCACATGTTCTCACCTCCTCCTCTCCTCTGACTAGAATCCAAAATCTTGTGACTTTCTTCTTAAATATGTCATCACAGAGGCGTTACCAGCCTCTCTCGTTGGCCCAGTTTTGGCCAGCAGCATGTCCATCTTCAGAGCTATCAGCCACTGGCTTGGCCAGACATGGTGGGAAGCTTCCAGCAGCTTCTCACAGGAGCCACCTTTGCGGCCCCCCTGCTACTCAAAACCCCAGGCCATGCAAAACCAATACAGGGGCTGGGACTTTGAGCATTCCTGCTGGGAAGGATACAAGCTCCCAAGCTGACAGGCCAAAGCTTCAGGACAGTCCTTCAGCACCTGCTTTTTCTCTAGAGTGTAAATCCATACCTATGGCTGCACTTTGTCAGCTGAGGCGTCGTGCTTGGCAGCTGACAGCCATTTAAGGGTGAAGGTCTCTTTGGCTCAGCCCCAGCCCTGTGGCTTAGTGCATATGCCAAACACCAAGGAAAAACGCCAGCTCCAGGCAGGTAGCTTAGAAAGCCACAGGCATCTCCTTCCTGAGGTTCTCTCCCAGGTGCTGAGCATGGGAAGGAGACTTGGAGCAAAAGTGGGAGGGGAGGAGGCAAGACAAACAAACATTGGGAGCCATGTGTCTGCAGAACTCTTCTACCACTTCCTGCCCTGCACCATCACTGACTGCTCTGGGGGAAGCCGTATGGAAAGGAGAATAGTCAGACAAGCACAGGCTCAAGAGAAGTGTGCAAAGCCAGGAGGAGGAGAGGAGAGAGGACCCTCAACCACTCCTGAAGGTGGTTTTATTGAGGTGTGTGGGGTAGACAAGCTGATGAGTAACTGAGGTGGTGTGTGACTTGTGCCATGTCCCTGCCCTGGCTGTCACCATTTGCCTGACTATGAGCTGTACTCACCTGTTGTGCTTTACCACAGACGTGGAGGTCTCCAAGACCCTCTGTGGTGTGCAGGTGTACAGCAGCTCACACATCGGTCAGGCATGTCTGAGTTGAGTACAAGCTGTTGTATGTCAGCTCACAGATGAGGGCTGGGCAGAAATCCACTGCTGACCCTGAAATCAAGCACCCTTTTTATGCCCTCTACACAGCAGTTTGGTAGGCCGCCCAGAAAAGACCCCTCCTCCTCCGCCAAAGGTGACAGATGCTCAGAGGCAGCAAAAAACCTGTCACCACCAGCCCTTATTGCAACCACTGTGTTTGTAAGTTAACACCAGCTCAACCACCCTCTGGGTTAAGAAACTTTTTCTAATATCCAACCTAAACCTCCCCTGACACCACTTCAGGCCATTGCCTCGGGTCCTGTCACTGGTCTGAGTACTGTGCCATCTTCACGCAGCAGTGAGGATTCTCTTCTCCAGTCATTCTTAAGAGGGGACAATACTGAATCTAGCTTTTTTTTCAAATATGTCTAAGCTTCTCTACAACTTCATATTCATCTACCTGACTTTCGTAAGCTGATCCTCATGTGAGATTTTAGGTGCAGGTAATACACGGCATGAGGAATGATGGGGGTTTTAGCATTTACAGTATGATTTTAGAATGGGAACTGACTGAAAGGAGATGGATGATTTTATGTCCGGGGACAAAATTTCAGATCCCCCTTGAGAGAGCTTCCACGTACTCACCGACCTCCAGTCCAACTCTCAGAGGTAGAGGGATGTGACCCTCTCTTTCTCAGTTCCTGTCTGAGGAGGCACCTTTCAAACACCTCCCATCCCACTTGCTCCACTGGCATGTCGTTGGCACCTATGGGACCATGACCTTTACTGACACATTTTTAAGTGATACAGTGCTAACTTTCCACCTTGTCTTCTGATTCTCAGGAAACACCAGCTGGAAAAACAATGGAAGATTGTCTAGACAAAAATTGTACTTTTTCTTGCCCAGGATTTCCCTACAAAGAGAGCCAGACACTTCTGGTGGCTGTTTACAGCATTGTTTTTGCTATAGGCCTGCCAGCAAATTGCCTAACTTCTCTGCTTACGTTTGTACAAATCCAAAGGAATAAAGTAGTTGCCATCTATATTTTCAGTTTATCATTGTGTGAGCTGATGTATTTAAGCACCTTGCCTTTCTGGATTATCTATGTGCAAAACGGGCACAACTGGACCATGGGTAACACTGCTTGCAGAATAACAGGATTCATCTTTTTCTGCAATATCTACATCAGCATTCTGCTTTTGTGCTGCATCTCTGTGGATCGTTACATGGCACTGGTGTATTCTCTGGAATCAAGGGGGAGAAGAGGACAGAAAAAGGCCATCATAATAGTCTGTTTTCTCTTTACTGTGGTTGCAGTAATCCACACTCCAGCACTTTACATGGAAGATAAGCAAAAATATACAAATACGACAACCTGCTTTGAGACAGTGCCCCTTAACATATTATTGGCTTCTTTCAGCTTTGTTAGATTCCTATTTGGATTTGCCATACCCTTCACAATCCTCATTTTTACAAACTACAAAATTTTCCAAACTATAAAAAGAAGCAGCAGCTTGACTTGTGACCAGAAAGCAAAAGTGAAGCATGTGGCTATTGCCATTATTGTTATTTTCTTGATCTGCTTTGCTCCATACCATGTGGTGCTCGTAATAAGAGCCACATACTTTATGTTTCATCAGGACTGCCCATGTCCATTTGAAAAGGAGGTATATTCAGTTTTTACAGTGTTTCTGTGTTTAGGCACTGCAAACGGTGTTGCTGATCCAATCATCTACGTGCTGGTCAGTGAAAACGTCAGAGAAGACTGTTATAGGAGCCTGAGAAGATGGAGATTGAACTCATCCAACCTAAATTCATCCATTCATCACAATACTGACAGCAGAAAATTGGAAACACCAAAAGAATCAGAGGAAGGGGACCAAAGAAAAGAAAACAAAGAAGTAACAGATTCATCCAACATTCAGAAGGCCTGTATTAGTGGCAGAGACCAGGAAAGTGGCAGCGACCAGGAAAGTGGCACCTAGCTCGTAGCTGCTGGAACAAATAAGAAGTTCCCAATGCCAGCTGCAGGACACAAGTCTTTACATGCTGACATCATCTTGCATGTCCTGCATGGGCCAGCAACTCTTTGAAGACGCTATGGAAGCAATAATTCACATTTTTGTTTGTCTCCTACAATAAACTTTGCCCACCAGTACCATTGGTGAAAATACTGCTTTGCTAAGGATATGTGGAATAAACTAAGTAATTTACTTTGACTCAATTTGGGATCTTAAAAGCTTAATTTTTTGACTGACTCTTTTTCTCATACGAAATAAAACCAGTTTTTTCTTCTGAGCAAAATTTAAAGAAGCACTGCTGAGGAGAACAATGTACTATTCTTATGGTTGAAATTTTTGCTTCTTGAGGAGGTACATGTTCAGGTTCTCATACATGTGCTCTGCTGTTAACGTTTGTGGTTAACCAGTGGAAAATATTAAGAATGAGTAAGTCTTTCAACGAGAGCCTTGAACATTTTCCTCGTACTTCAGTATGTGGCTTCAGCTACATCACGCATTCCAGGAAAATTAAGAGGGCAAAACAATGGCCTGATAACACAGATCAACAGTACTGCTGCTGCAGTAGTCAAGATCCTGCACTGCCCTGAAATTCGTAAAATGTACAAATCTAATGCTTGATAGTTTACAATTAGTAAATTTTACTTGTTTTGCAGTCAGATCTAGAATGCAGTGAAATATACAGAAAATGTATACATTTCCAAGTGGAGTCAGGGACTGCTTTTATGCCATCTCCAAATATTTGTTGAACTTGTGTTTCGTTTCTGACTAAGCTAACCCTTCCCTTTTGTTATTGATCCCACTTTTACTGTGTAGGAGTCTGTAGAAGGTGTGGGTAGGCTCGTAGATGGTATGGAAGGTTGGCAGTCTGGAGAGCACACTCCTTCCTTCCCACAGCTGGGAACTCCCTCAGACTTCCTGGGACGAATTTCATTGTTGCTGCTGCCACTTTTATTATGAATAACTTATTGATAGTAGTTCCTTGTGTCTTCAAACAAGAATTTAAAAAATAAGAATGATACAAATATGGCAATGTTTATCTAAGCAACTTCTTCATATTTTTATGAGATTTAACAGAGATCATGAATCAATTTGAGTACGAGTTTGTAGAGTGTTTCGCAGCATCCATCCATTTCATCTGTGGTGTTATATTTCTGTGACATGTTGAAATTGTTATTGATGTTGACATTTCTGCATTGAATTAATATTAACCAGTCTTAATGTAAATACAATACTTTTTAATATCTTAAAATTTCCGTAGATATTTCTGTGTATTATGTTTTCCTCTTACATGTTCTTACACTTTTGGAAAGAACCATTATGCCAAAATTATATATCCTCAATCTATTATATATATTACAGATTTCATTTTTTAATTATTTAATGACTCCTCTGGTATTTATCCGTGAAATGGCTTTGTCCTCAGAAGTAGTCCATATAATACTAAATTGGAGGTTGTTTCTTGGAAAAACATGAAATTCTGTTGTGGTGCTAATTAACAAATTCTGGATTTCTACTTTTATATGCATCCAGAGATCAAATTCTCTAAGGTATCAAGGAGAGACCTTCAAAGTGCTGAATATCTGTAACTTTCTGTTGCTAAGGAATTCCTCAGCAGCAGAACACGGCTCATATGGTGACTCATCTCTGAAGATGCATATGCAAACTGCCCCAGCCTCAGGATTTTCATTGTCTGAATGCAAACTCTGATGAATAATAGCAGTGAATTTAGAAGAAACCAGAGGTACAGGCTTCTGAACTGATTTAAATGGACGCAAGTTAGATATTGATCTCAAAGAATTTAAACCTCTCTGATGTTTTTCCTCTGATAAAAAGTGAGTGTAGAGGGAGAGGATTGTCCCGCTCTGCTCTGCTGCAGCCTCACCTCAAGCCCTGTGTGCAGTTTTAGGAGTCACAATATAAGAAAGACATTAAGCTAGTAGAGAACAACCAAAGAAGGGCCATGAGGATGGTGAAGGCTCTGGAGGGGAAGCGGTGAGGAGTGTCTGAGGTCACTTGGTCTGTTCAGCCTGAAGACTGAGGGGAGACCTCATCATGGTTTACAGCTTCCTCGTGGTGGGAATCAAAGGGGCAGGCACTGGTCTCTTCTCTCTGGTGACAGTGACAGGACCTGAGGGAATGTCCTGAAGCTGAGTCAGAGGAGACTTAGGTTAGATGTTAGAAAAAGATTCTTCACGCAGAGGGTGGTTGGGAACTGGAACAGGCAACCCAGGGAAGTGGTCACAACACCAACCCTGACAGAGTTCAAGAAGCATTTGGACAATGCACTCAGAATCACTTATGTGATTCTTGGGTGTCCTCGGCAGAGTCAGGAGTTGGACTTGATGATCCCTGTAGGTCCCTTCCAACACAGGATATTCTGTGATTCTGTGAACCAACACTGGAGCCCAGTGCCATAGATGCAGGGGACAGGGATTATCAGGGTGTCACGTAACAGCTGCAATTCTTCTGCCTTACTGAAGTTGCAATGCTGTTCTAAATTACTATATCATTATCCATCTTCTCTTAAAGAAAATCCTTGGAGTTTCTTTGTTCAGACACACTCTGAACTAAAAGCTTTAGAAGTGACAAAGACTTGTGCAGCCTGATCTAACTTAAAAATTTACCTAGATAAACTCCAGAGGCGCTTTCCAAGCTAAAATATTCTGTGTAGATTACTGAAGGCGTTAGGGGCCTTTTACCAAGCAATGTATCCACATGGGAAAACTGCAAATTCTGACTTCTTTGGATAAACAGAAAAGCAGCTTTATGGCTGAGTGAGGGCATCAGGAAACATTCCATGCTGTTAAAATATCCCATCAGATACAGTGACTGTTTCTTATCTGATAATTCAAGCACACGATCTATTTTGTCAGACAGTATCTGACTGTGCCACTCAGGCAAAGGAAAGGTCTCAGCACTGGCACACGTGAGATACACAGCAAAGGGCACTTCCCAGTTCAGAGCAGATCTGAGGGGTGGATTGATTGTGTGGCTCTTTCCACCCTTTCCTCCTGCAGAGACACCACCAGTGAGCCCACAGGGACTGCTTCATGCTGTGAAGAAAGGTTCACCTGCTACATCAGATCTGCAGTTCTCAACACAGCCATTTGAACCTGGCTCCCAACCTCCCCAACTCAGCTCAAGCTATAAGACAAGTTACAGAGCATAACCTAGGCTGTGCCTCCCAATTTGGTCTTTAGATGGCCAGGTCTCCACACATAAGGCTCAGAGCAGGTAAGCTGCTCACTAATGTAACGGGGTGGAATTAGAAAATTTCACTCTTTTATACTCAGCATTTACTTGGGTATACATTCCATCATTTGACTTAAAGAAGGGTGGGCTACTGTATAAATAAAATATTATCTTATTTTTACATGTGTCTCAGACATTTATAATGTACCTGGGAGATAAGTTCATTGCTGATTATTTTAAGCATGACTGTAAAACACGAAGTGAATTATTTCTGGCTATGAACTAGAGCTGGCCAAACTAGTTTTTGCAGACGATATATGTGATTTGTTTGCTTATTCATCAATTTTAAGTTATATCTGAAGAGTGCAATTTTTTAAAGTAAAATTCTATTCCTGATTAAGAAATGCTTTCATGTTCTGTATTAAATTTTGCCTCAAGAGGACTGCTACAATTTTGCTACAAAGCTGGCAAAAGCACATAGGAATGAACTCAGACTCTATGTGTGACAAGTTTCTTCTGCAGTTGGTGACCTTGTAGCTGCTCTCATGTACAACATAATGTCATATTTCTGCTGGGTAGTGAGTGATAAAATCTAACTCAGAACCAGGCTTTCAAAAATATCCACAACCTAATGGCTTTTCTTAGTGAGGATATTGTCATTCTACAGCTCACACTGTGGGACAGGTCTTTTAGGAAACTTCCTCATAGAGTGAAACAATGCCAAAGTTCCCTGACAGTTTGGAATGCCCGTCTTATTTCCAAACCACCACAAAACTAACAGTAGCAAATAAGAGGAGGGGATTGCATCAGAGAGATGCAATAATTTTTTAACCTCTTTGGCATGGAGGGAAGCATACAGGTGCTAGCATCCCCAAAGCTCGATCTCCCAGCATGTCTTCCGCAACCGGTGTCTAGAGGATGGGATACCTACCAGTCCTCTCCATCTCTTCCAGTGCCTGCTGGGGCGGTTTGCACGGCACTGCACTCCCTCTATCCCTGCAAAATGAACCTTTGCACAGGAGAGGGCGCTTCTGTTTGCAGCAGGGATGCAGCATGGTCTCGTGATTCAAAGTGACAAGAATGTGAAGCACAAAAAGAGAAATCTGTTATTCCAAACTGGACTAATACTAATACCCTGGTAATAGATGTTAGTAGCTGCCATCATGATCTGTTGGTAAGAAAGGGTAGGGCTCTGAACTCAGTATGTCTCATTTGTAATTCAGATCACTGATAACTTCTAGGACTTTACTCTCTTACTGCATCCTTTGTGAAATGCTCAGAGGTAAGGAAGCAAAAAACAGTCTTTCAGACAGAGAAGAAGTCTGCTGAGGAGCAATGATAAGAAGTGTGGTAAAAATTTTACAAAACATCACATGAATATTGTCTACAAGAGCAACCTCTCAGTGCACCATTAAATGATCCATCCTGTTTGGTAGTCTCAGTCGGTTACAGGGCCTGTACATTTCAGTCCATGATCACAGAGCATCCCCTCTATGTTCAAAGGTCTGTCTTGAAATATTTTCTTGAGGGCAATGAAGAATCAAAAAGAGATACTGTGGGAAAAGGGTGTTGTATGATATACAAAGTCCTGAAAAGCCTTGTAAATCTTAAGTCGCAGATGTTCTGAACAAATATGCAAATATCCATGTTCAGAAAGCTACTTAAAAATGCAGCAGCCTGTATCACAGTTCCCCATCTGTAAAATGTGACATTTCTTCCCTTGAGCATTGTCTGGCTCCTCAGTTTAAAATACAAGCCCTTGCAGGAGATACTAGAAAGCGTGAGCAGGTGTGTCTATGCATATTCAGAGCTTATTGCAATGGAGCAGAGAACAGCGTGGAGGCAAAGATGAGGTATTAAAGCACAAATTCTAATTAGTCAGCACTTTCAGGGTCAGATTCAAAGTACCTTATTTGCTTCTATTTATGCTGGGGCATCAGAGAAGAAAACATGCAGACTTTCATTTTAACTTTGTGTCTCCTTCTGGTAACCTGGGCATTAGACCCTTGGGGATTTTGCTGGGATTCTCCTCACTGTGATATTCTGGTGTTTGGAGGTGTCTTGTTGTTTCCAAAAAATAAGAGCGGTACTGATCTGCAGAGCTGATTTCCGGACTGGAAACACTCAGGGCCAAGCACTCACAAGGCTTATTAGTACCTGTCTGGGTACAGGACTGAAGACATCAGTAACACTATTGCACTGCTGTACACAGGAGGCCACCAGCAATAATCTCTAAAATCCCTAGTTCTTGGAGACCTATCCATGTGGACTCTGCCTCTCAAGCTCTTCCCTTCCTGTCACTACTTTCATGGGTTGGGAAGCACTTTCTTAGCACCAGTTTTCTGGGATGAGTCTCTGACAGTGTGAGCCTGACACACTTGAGACAACAGCACTATTACTTACCTATTTGATTAACTGGGGGCAGGGGAGTGTTGCCTTTCTTAAATATAGTCAAGAAGACGGGGCTCACAATACCCATGACAGGTAGTTTTTATTCCTGTATGTTTGACATTTATAGGTGATGAGGCAATGTGTTTGATACAGGACATATGATAAGGTACTATAAAAACATCCTATAATTTTCTGATGAGCTGCATGTATGGTTTCTAACTGTCTCCAAATCTTTTGTTCAAATCCTTCCTAAAATAAGGCTCTTAGTGGAATGGTGCACTTCACTGCATCGCTGGCAGGTACAGCTGTGTCCCAAAAGGGACAAATACACAAGTCTCAAACTAAACTCAAGACTGGATGGAGTGATACAGAAAAGGGAAGAAAAGTGTACATTAAACAGCAAGGGAACTCAGGAGTATCACCAACTTACTGCTGTCTTGACTTGTGGGAATGACCCACCAGCAAAAGTCAGGAAATTCTAGACAGGCCAAGAACAAATCTGAAGTTTCATCAGAAACAAGAAGAGGACAAATGGGGATCTTCCTCTGTACACAGCAGTGTGAAGCAGATGCAGGCAGACTGTAGTGTCAGAAAGGTTTGATGGAAAACTAAAGGTCAGGGGGCCACTTCAGTTTACACAAAAGCAGAATTCAAAGGTGTGTGCGATTTTATAACTCAGCACAGGGCTTTCCCTAATGAGAGGCTGAGTGGACCCTTCTCGCTTTGTTAAAGGATGAGTCATTCCCTTTTCTGACCAGAAATATTCCCCGCTCATGAGAGGGCAGAAGCTGGAAATTACACTTAATATTTCTAATTTTGTCTTCCTAGCACTCAGTTTCAGATACTAGAAGTTCTTAGTCAAATTCCAAGATAAGAAGTAACACTATACAAGGGAAAATCCCAGAAAATAATCTTTTTTTTTTTTTTTTAACTCTGGAGATACTGAAACCCATTCCAAATAAATCAATGTGAAATTAAACCAAAGCCATGAAAATAGCCATCCTCCTCCTCTCTGAAGGCTGTGGAAAATTAAATGGGAATCTGAACTTTTTTTGCTGGACCATAGTTTCAGATTATAATGACTTCAACCCCCCAGAATTTGGAGAATTTGGGGAGTTTCTGATTTAGAAATGTAGGTTGGGCATAATCTTCCATGATGTAGCGCAATATTAATGTATAACCCTGACTTGTCCATCCTTCAGTATCGTATCTAGTTGAATAGCAAGAAGAAAAGCTTTTATGAAAGCAACATATCATTGAAATACTCAACCCATCAGTCAAATATGAGTTGTGAGTCTACTGCCTCTATTCTGGACCACGCAGAAGTTTCATCTCAGAAATAACACTGAGATGTTAATTCCCCCTTTCTATATTTCCCGCTTTTGTTTAGGATAAATTTCTTTGTGTTTTCCAGTGTAATTCAAGTTCTGACCGCTTTTAAATCACAGGATGATGTTTTTCCAGGAGTTTAATGTAGTCACAAGAGGGCACCAGACTCTACCCTATTTCTCCTGCTGGGCATGGTGGACTTCACAGAGGAAAAAAAAAAACATTAGTACCTCTTATATCCCTAAAGTTCACATCCTGTAAACATAACTTTGTAAGACTTTGTGCTGCTGTTAGGTAGAACAGTCTGTACAGAGGAGTGTGTGTGTGTGTGTGTGTGTGTGTGTGCTCATCCTCACCATACAAATAGCTGTTGAGCCAGACACAAGATCAGGCTATAGTATTTATCCAAATATGGCAGAAACACACAACCTTTTTCAAAGGATGGCTACCAACAGCCTGAAAAACAAGAAGAAAAAAAAAAACAAACAAAAACCAACCCAGAACTGAAAACAAACAGGGGAATCACAGGGAGAAAGAGACAATTCCCTTGCATTAAAATAAAAAATGGAGGATGATGGAACTTGCCAGGATCTGTCCATGATTCCCTGGAGAGGATGTAAATGGCAGGAGGCAGGCAGACCATCCAAGGCATTCAGCTGAGCCCCATGCAGTATCTAAACACCCAGAAAATTCTAAACAACTCTTTGCTGAGTCCCACTTTCCTCTCTGCCTTGGCAAACCACTCTCCACATCATCCTGCACCACTGCTCACAGCAGCTCCAGTGACTTTATCCCAAGTCTGTTGGCATTTGGTGCTATTTGTAAGTAACACAAATTAAAGATTTATTATTCCATTAATACTAGACATGTTGAAATTATTGCTGGGAAACCACTGGCTGCTGGCAGACCACCAGGAGACAGGAGTTAACATTCCTTTATTGCTACAAAAGTCAAAGCTGTCATTTCCATCAAGGTGCAGGACTGGAGCAGAGAACAAGACCAGCTCACAGTCTGTTATCTGTGTTCATAGTCATGCTTCTAACTGGGTTAACCCTTTAAAGAGACAAGGCACAGAGGTGTTAGCAATCAGTCTCTTACGAAAAAAAATCACATTTTTAATATGCCTTTTCATGCCTTAGTTTACCTACTTCTTATCCTCACTTTTTGATACTCTTATTAAACTATAATTGTTTTGGTCCTACTATAATTTATGTTTTTATAGACTATGTAATTCTGCTAAGCCTCCAGCAAATCAACATCAGCAATAATTTGTGGCTGCAGTACATTTTCCTTTTAACCTATTGATTCATCGGACTCAAACAAAATTTGGAAACAATCCAAACACTCCAATAAGCCATCACAGCCTTCTTCTACTCTTCAAGGCTCACAGAGGGTCATTTTAATTTGCAGATAAAGCATTTGTTACTATAACCAGCATATTTCTCTTACTGATGCTTTATTTTATTCTCCTTGTTATTTATGATGGCTCTAAAGAAAATCACATTTCTGGTTTGGAAAATGTAAAACTACTAATGCTGTCAACAGCTTGTTACTGAAGTCTCAACCATCAGAATTATTATAGCATATGAAACTCAGTGTTCTTATTTTTCTACTTTTTCCCCTTAGATTTCATGGTCCAGATACTTACCAACTTTAAGGCAAGCTTAAATAACTGGACCACATATTCCTAGAAGTTTTGTTAGTTTTAACTGTGCTTTTGAATTATAACTCTCCAGTCTGCCATGACTGGAGAAATTAGTTTCCCACTGGTATTGTAATTTTCAAGGATACAGCTTCTAGGAACAGCACGGTGCCTTCTGAAAGGCTGGTTTCAAGAGCAAAACACTGTAATATCAAAAGATGCAGAATAGCAAAGGTGCAAGCTCAAATCTGGACTAAAAGATTTGAAAGCCACACTCTAATGTATGTTCATGAACATGCAAAAAAGAATTATTCATTAACTTCTTCAGCTTCCAACCACTGCAGGCTATTTTGTTCTTACAGTATCTGCTGTTTCAAAGGAAGGCAGAGCTGATGGGGGAGAAAAGATCTTCACAGGACCAGCACAAACACATTCATCAGAAACAGACTAGTTCCCAAGATGAAAATGTTGTACTTAGCTGGCTGCAAAGAAAGGAATACCTTGTGTACTGACAGGCTGCACATGGTTTTTCAGCCTGTGGGTGCTATTTAATAGTAGATGCTTAGTTGCTATAGCAACTGTCATAGCCTATGGTATTTATGCTTAGATACAGAACACGTATTTTAAGCAGCACCAGATAACATGGCACTCAAGTGTCCAAAATGTACATTTAAAAAATCCCTATTAAGAAGTAGGTGTGTTCTTCTAGTTATTAAAAATCCTTTCTAAGGCAGCACTTTTGCAACACCAAAACAATCCTGTCCTTCACAAACGTAAACCAGAAGTATAACGATGAGCTACCTTAAAATAAAACCCCAAACAACATTCAGCACTTTAAAATCCATCTTTGCTGACTGCTGGCGCATCATTTGGAGACTTTTGCTGTTTGGTCCAGTGCATGGTGCTTTGTCAGGACAGGTTCCTATTGTCATTAACTTGGTATTATCTGGCCTTTGTTCCTCCCTGCCAATATCCACTACCACACACTTCTCACCTGCCATGGAGAACACCTTCTCTGAATTGGCTGGCAACTGTAAATCTTGCTGAAAATACTTCTTTTTACTTTCATTTTGTCACATCCTGCTGGTTGAAGAGCATAAACAAATACTGTAATGAGGGCATTCTTTCTTTCAGCGCCTTTCCACTGTAAGAGGAAAATGATGGTCGCTGACTTCAACAGCTACCTGCCTTTAAGGGGTCTTTAACTCCAACAAAACCATTTTAGCCAGGCAGGCTAAGACAGTTAGTGGACTAGTGCAAGCCTAACTGCTTCCCTGTGTCCTGTTTCCACTCCATTTCCTGCAATCAAAGCATACTAATACCTCTTCTTAGCAATTTATTATTGGTTCCATAAAGCTACTAGCTGGCTTGGGTAGAAACAGCAGTGCTGCTTTTAGCTCACAGAGTATCTTAGTCTGTACAAGTTCTTACAAAGAACTCATTTCTTGGCTCATGTCACTCTAATCCCCATGGCCTCCTAGTAGATAGATCAGATACCCACAGCCATAAAACCTAAGGCCTGAGGCTGGTGGCCTGAGGCAGAGAGATTTCTGCCTAAGAATGGAATGCTTTGCCATTGTTGTGCTGACAGCCACACCTCCCTCCCATGACCTGCCTACTACCACTGTTCAGTTTTTCAAACCCCCAGCTGAGCCAACACTGCCATATTCAGACGTGTTAGCTAGTGCATGGATTAGCTGGGGTGATGAGTGCTCTGACTGTGCTATTCTCATTTTGTTAGCCACTAACATTTGATGCCAGCATCATTATCATCCAACATCAAGCTACAGTTAGCCCACAAATGTTCACTCGCTTACTACAAACCTTTTGGTTTGTTTTACAGGCACCAGTTGCCCACTGTTCTTTGTCTAATCCCTCCTACAGGTAGGAGCAACATCCAGGCTCAGAGCAGTGAAGGAGAAGCCTATCCTCACTGAAGGCTGAGCAGAACTTCCAGCCACCTTTGATGATCCACACATTAACACACTGCAACAATACAAAATCACTTTCTCTGACATTCAGTGCACTGTGACTGCAGACTGCACGCAGTGAAGTTGTATCCTGTACCTGGCTTATGAAGCCCAGATGAGCTGCTACTACAGGCTTGTTTCTTAAGGAGCAGCCAGATCTAATTACTCCTTAGCTGTTTTTCCATCTACCTCTGGATTTTTTAGGGGAGCTCTGCTGCAGGAATGTGCTTGTCTGCAGAAGCACTCAGGACTGATTCATAATGCTGCCTATCTCAGAGATAGTCAGAATTTGCCAGGTTGGGCTTAAAGGAAACTATGTGTACTAGGAGTGGGCCTCCTGCCCTACTCTAGAGCCAAATTAAAAAGACAAATGTATCTTAAATGCTTTAATCAAATAGTAATTATGAGAGAAACAATACAGACTTAGAACAAGTCCACGTTGTCTTTAGCAGGCAGAGGCAAGCAAGCTCTGTCCCCATTCTGAACCAGTGGGATCACAGCCAAAACCTCTTCCAAACCACAGGCAGTTGTGCTGGTAATGCACAGAGCTTGAGCTAACACACCTTGTCTCTCAAAAAGAGTCGCTAGCCAGAGCACAGCACTGCACTGGCGACAGCTCACAGCTTCCAGTTCAGGGCTGAGTCATGTCTGGTTTTGTTTGGTTTGGGGTTTTTTTGTCTTTTAAAAGGGTAGTTTCAGCTCTGCTCCTGGACACTGAGTTTCTGTTAATTTCTGCGGTTTTATAAGCATTATCCAGCTCTAAACAGCCTTCCCGTCACAGCCAGTGTGTGAAAGTCTGGCCAGCCCAGCAGGGGCTGAGCAGCTTTGAGAAAGGAGCAGCAAAGCTCCCGAGGCATCAAGCACAGCCCAGCACAGGCTTGCTCCAGAAGGGAAGGAAGGGGGGCTGGGCGGGAGGGAGCAGTGGCTGCTTTCCAACGCCCATGGCACGCAGGTCACACCACCCGGTACCAGCCACCGCCGGAGGAAGAAGCAGGCAGGGCTCCCGGCAGAGCAGGCGGGCTGGGGGATGGCAGAGCCGGAGCTGGGTGCCGGCACAGCTCCCGCAGCCGCGGATGCCCCTCTCGGGGAGGGGGCACGGCTGGAGCACACGCAGCTCTCCGGGATTGAAGCCAAGCCCGTCCTTCCACCGAGCACAAAGCAACCGCTGCCCAGCCAAGGGAAGGGGCTGACGGCAGCAGCTCCGCTAGACCCGGCCCTCCTGCTCTGAGGCTGGGGCTGCAGCTCAAGTAACTCCCTCCATGTGATAAGGATGGATCTACACCTTGGACCCGCTTGGAAAGGTCGAGGCAATGCCTGCTCCTGTCCTGTTAAACCAGCCCTGTGCCTCCTGTTTCAGACAAAGAGAGCATCCCAATCATATTTTATACAGGCTGCCAGTGCTTTTAAATCCCTTCAGAACTTCCACTCGCTCTGGAAATCTTCCTGCATGTCAGTGATGACCTGGCTTCCCAGGAGAGACCTGCTGAGTTGATTTGCACCATTTTCCCTGTCACCCATGCTATTCATTTCCTCAGCAGGCAGGCTGCTCTGCAGTGTCTTACTAGGTGTAATGCCTCCCAATTGTCTAGAAGCTTTGGGTACATGCTCTAAATTACCTTTTGATTTAAAGCTCTCCTGACGATCCTGGCCAGTAATTCCCTCACTCTTTTCCTTTTCTTTGTATGCAGTTACTTTCTTCATTTCCATTTCCCCTGTCAGGTTGTTTTGCAGACATCTCTTTCCAGCTCACTAGTAAATACTTCAGGCTGTATTGTTTTGCAAAGGTCTGTCCAGATTTTTCCATTTTGACTTTTCAAGTTTTGTTTCTCACACATGTGAGATGTGAGAGTTGTTTTCTGCTGAGAATAATCAAATGATGAGACATCGCTAGTTTCTCAGATTTTCAAAGAAGATGGAGAATCTTTCACAATTTTTCTGCCACTGGTTTAGTCAGAAACATAGATGATGTAGTTCTTAAGCCGTAAGACATCCTCCAGTTTCACTGGAGAGGTTACTGGGGGGGAAAAAAACCACAAGCAAAAACGTTGAGATCCTTTCACTGTAGATACACAGAAAAAAAAGAAAAAAGAAGAGGGGACTTAAGTATTTTACTCTATATAGATGATGCTACCATTAGAAAGAGCAATGCAAATGAAGTTCTTCAAGCTGTGATCCTCCAGGGAACAGCCCCCACACTGCCTCGAAAGGGGCCTCCATGGAGGCTCAAAGGTTCTCGCAGGATTTGTTGTGGGAATACCTATTTGAATTCTTGCTGAGCTGGGGCTGCCGGGGGCGGGGGGCGTGGAAGGATGGTCAGGCCCTGCTGCCGCCGCCAGCTCTGGGAGGCGGTGGCCTGCGGGAGCAGCCAAGGCAGCAGAGCCTAGATCTGCTCCAGGAAGATGCCGAGTGTCTGGAGTGATGGCTCCTGGAGTGACTGTGGCAGTTGTGACAAACCAGGCACTGCTTTAGGAAAGACTGTGCCCAACGGGAATGTACTTTTCCCAGATATTTTTCACACTGATCATCTTTTGTTTCACGAGCAATTTGGAGATTACCAGGATTACATCTTGGCTGACTACATGTTGGGGATTACATTAAGTTTACTTATAGAATATAAGAAATTAATTGTCTAGGGTTAAGTTTAATTGTAACTTGCTGACAGTTTAGCATGAGTGGGTCTTGCTCAAAGCTTGTTGTCAGGGAACCTTAAATGAACTGTTTGTTAGCATGGACAGCTAAGCAGGGGAGTAAACAGAGAAAGACTGGGTATCTTGAGATAAGGTTTGAGATCCTGAAGGGCCACAGGATGGAAGATAAGAACAATTAATAGCCTGCCCACGTGGACATGCAGAAAGAATTCCATGAGGTGTTAGAAGACTCCAGACCATAAACCACCACTGGGCGCAGGAAGATCAGGTGCACAGACTGTGAGGATATAAAGGTCCAGGGACTTCTTTGTCTGGGATCTCTCTCCAGAGGCACCAGCTCGAGCTGAAATAAACTGACTCTGCCTCAGAACCTAAGGTCCAAACTCTTCCTTAACACTGCAAAACTTCTGAGGTGACACAATTCACAGCTGAGTACTTGAACAAAGTCTTTGCACCATGTGGATGGCAGGAAATCTGGCCTACAAATGTGTCTGAGGTTCTTGTTGAGGTGGCTGATATGGAGAAATCAGCTCTGAAAAGCAGTTGTGCAACTCAGACTTTCTTGTGTGAGTCATGGGACAGCAGGAACCCTTGAAGCTTAAGGGACACCAGATACCAATGCAGGAGCTGTGGGTTGTGTGTGGCGAGTCAGGAGAGTTCGACCAGACAGCACAAGCTGTAGAGCATGTCAGGCTCTTCTACCAGTGCATCTGGAGGACTGGGACAGGGAGAAGGAGGAGGATGACTTGGATTACTTTGTGTGACATGTTGAGCCTTGACTGAGGTTGCATTCTGACATCTGAGAACATGGTGTGATTCTGGGCTTGTAGCTGATTGTGGTGAACACCTAGAAATAGTTTCACCATGATCCACTGAGAGCTGTAAATGCCTGTTATGAAGCATCCACAGTCATCATCTGTCCTGGTCACTGTGTTCTAGAGGGCCTGTTCTGCAGTGTTGATTCAGCTGACCTCAAAGGCTATGGCCTGCCAGAAGATACTGTGATTAAAAAAAAAAAAACAAGAGAAAGAAGACATCTTTCTTGACTATACAGAAGCCAATATAAGGATCTCCAGTTTGAAGTGAGTGGAACATGAAGTTGTGAAGGAGGTTTAAAATGTCCATCACAGGAAAACCCCCCTGGAGAATTGTGTTACAATGTGAAACCAGAGGCATAACAGTACAGACATCAGCTAAGCTATTAATGAAAACCTCAGATCATCTGTGTGATGCCAAGGGTGCTGGTGTGGAAATATATCCAGGTAGTGCATGCATTCTGTTGAACAATGGCATGTACTGCTGCGAGGAGGGAGTGAGTACAAACAACTTCTTAGATGAATATTATGAGATTCCCAAGGTAACCATGGTCAAGAATGTGATCCATAATAATGAAAGATATGGTGTGGTCCTGGTTAGACCAACGATGCTCTCTGATGTAAAGGATGCATCAGCAACCAGAACAAAAGGGAACACACAGCCCACCCAGTCAGGGGATGACCAGCCTGTGTAGAGGCTTCAGGCATGAACAACTACCTGAATGCCCAGCTTCATGAGAGGTGAGATTTCTGAGCAAACTGAAGGCAACTATGAAATTGCAAACAAACTTGGGGCTACTTCTACAAAGAAGAGCCAGATGAAATGACAGGAAATGACTGAGCAAACTGGGAATTACAGAAGGTGATGGCAACACCACAGCAAATGTTTGTCTTTGCTGAGGACAACTGGTTCAAATAGAATGGGAAAGTAAGTTTTGGTTTTTACCTTTCTTTTTACACTGTCCTGACTCTTGCTGGCATTGCAGTAGCAGATTTGCACAAGATATTCTTTTCACTTCTGCTTTCCAAGGAAATGTTCCACCAGCCTTCCATAATGTTACTAAAATGTGACAAATATGTATTAACAGGTATATATATTGCATGTGGAAACTTTGTTTCCTTGCTGCAAGTGTGGGTGATATGGTAGAGAACACCTAAATGCTTCCCATACAGTGACTTTTAAAGAAATACCCGAGTCAAGTGAAAGCCTAATGCTAAGCCTGGTTGTAGTTGAGTTTCTTAAGTTATTCATCAGATCCTATGCCATGTTTTGTGCTTTGATGTTACGCCTTTATTTCTCAAGTCAAATCCTTATTAAAAGACTGGGGCTAAATATATATATAAAAGAAAAACAAAACAACAACAAAAAAGTCAACAGCACCAAGACTGAGAGAGTTCAAGAAGCATTTGGATAATGCTTTCAAACACATGGTGTGATTCTTGGGGTCATCCTGTGCAGGGCCAGGAGTTGAGACCTCCATAATCCTTGTGGATCCCTTCCAACTCAGGGCATTCAACGTTAAGGTGAATAGAGCACAAGAACATCTCTCCTTCTGGCATCATTCTTGCTCAGCTTTAACTTGTGCCTTTGACCATGATGCCGTAAGACTGGTGCAAGAAACTGTAAACAAGGAGAAATACTGCGCTTTGCAGCCTGTCTTGTCCCAAAAGCAGATCTTGCTTTGCTATGGAAATGTTATTTCCTCCTGCTTTACTGTATGACGCTACAGCTCTGCTGTTTCCCAGCCTTTCCTACAGAACCTCAGCCGCAGGCCTCGCTGATCCTCCAACTCCTGCTGCCTATCCCACCCTGTCTCCATTTCCTTCCCCTCCCCGTCCCGCCGCGCCATGCCCCGGGGGCGGGAGGCAGCAGCTGCCGCCTCTGCGGCTCTCGGGCAGCCCGGGCCAGCCGCCCCTCCTTCCCTCGGGCTGCTCCAGAGCAGCCGGCACGTAGCTGCTTGGCCGGGAGAGCGACCGAGAGGCGCTAGGGCGGCCTAAGTGGTTGCAGATGTGCAGCTGCATTGGGCTGGGGTCACAGTAGCGAGCAAGGCTTGGGGAGGGGGTTTTGCTCAGCAGGGCGGCGGCAGCTTTAGGACAGAATCAGGTTGGAGAAGACTTCTGAGATCATCGAGTCCAACCTGTGACCAAACAGGACCTTGTCAACCAGACCATGGCACTAAGTGCCATGTCCAGTCTTCCCTTCAACACCTCCAGGGATGGTAACTCCACCACCTCCCTGGGCAGTCCATTCCAGTGCCTAATCACCTTCTCTGTGAAGAAATTCTTCCTAATGTCCAGCCTAACCCCCCTACAGCACAGCTTAAGGCTATATTCTCTTGTCCTGTCACTTTGTTACCTGGGAGAAGAGGCCAACCCCCATCTGGCTGCACCCTTCTGTCAGGGAGTTGTAGAGTGATAAGGTCCCCCCGAGCCACCTCTTCTGCAGGCTAAACGCCCCCAGCTGCCTCAGCTGTCTCTCATAAAACTTGTGCTCCAGACCCTTCCCCAGCTCTGTCGCCCTTCTCTGGACACACTCCAGCACCTCAACGCCCTTCCTGAATTGAGGGGCCCAGAACTGGACACAGCATCGAGGTGTGGCCTCACCTGTGCCAAGTACAGGGGAACGACCACTTCCCTGGTCCTGCTGGCCACACTATTCCTGATAGAAGCCAGGATGCCAGTGGCCTTTTTTACCCACTCGAGCACTCACTGCTGACTAGTGTTCAGACAGCGGCTCCCTGCGGGGTGTGAGACATCACCCCCGCCCCAAGCACGCGGGCTCCTGGCTCTGACTGCGAGACCCGGGGCCAGGCGGCCGGGCCCGAACAGGAAATGCCACAGACCTCGCTAATGGAGCCCTGAGGCCTCCTGTCACCCCCGCGGGGCGCAGCGCCGGGGCTCCCCAGCCCTGAGGGAAGTGGCGCCTGACGGCAGGGAACGCCCGGGCCGGGTCGGCTAAGACTCCTTTTCCCCTCCCCCGCCACGGCTCCCCCTGGGCTGCAGCGCGGCCAGGTCTGAACCTGTTCCCGCCGGAGCCCGTGGCCGGGAGCCCAGACACGCCGCGGGGCCTTGGCTGCGGTTTGAAATTGGGGCGGCCCCGCCTCGTCCCCGCCCCCGCCTCCCTCAGCCTCTCACGGCCGAGGGGAAGGGCCCGGCCGCCATGGCAACCCCACGGCCTTCGGGGGCGGAGCCCGGGGGCGGGACAGGCGGGCGTCATGGCCAATCGCACCGGCGAGCGGCGCCTGCACGGCTTGGCGGTAGCCAATAGCAGCCGCCGTCGCTCCCTTGTGGGCGTAGCCTCTGGGAAAGGCCCGCCCCCGGCGGAGAGCGTCCCTTTGTGGGGTTTGACAATAAGATGGCGGGCGGGGGGAGGCGGGGCCGTTTGGCCCCGCCCGTCCCTCAGGCGCGGAGCGGGCGGTGAGGCGGGAGCAGAGCGGGGGTTCCTGTGCGGGCGAGTGCCGGCGACAGCAGCTGCAAGGCGGTGAGTACGGTGGGTTGGGTTGGGCTGGGCTGGGTCGGATCCGCGGGAAGCCG
>VZTD01003655.1:504074-519173 GCA_013397725.1 Rhagologus leucostigma
TCAAAATGGCGGCGGGAGCGCGGGGCGATGAGTAACTGCCGGGAGCGCTGAAGGGGCCGGGGCGGGCGGAACAAGGGGCCAAGTTCTGCTCTCCTTCTGAGCTCGGTCCCTTCCGCAGCCGCGCTCCCTCATCGGCCGCGCCTCCCTCGGGCACCTCGCTGCCCTCCCACCGCCGGGGAGCTCCCCCTCGCTCCCCGCCCCGGTCCCGCCTCTCCCCCTGGCTCTGCAGGCTCCCCCCGCGCTCAGCGCTCCCGGCCCCCGTCTGCGTTTCCACGAGCTCCTGCTCCAGCTGCCCAGACTGCCCTTTCCCGGGTGCTGGAACACCTTCCCGAATCTCTCGAGTGCCGGAAAGGTGCCTGCCAGCTCCCTAGACCCCGGGGGTGGCCAGACCCCACTGCTTTATAGGGGCCTTTGTTCCAGTCCGAATAGCGATGTTTCTGGCCTTACCAGCCCTCTGCTGTGTCCGCATCCCACCTTATACCTCGATACCACCATATGGGCACACGTGCACGTCTAAAAGAGGAGTAGGTCTCTTTCTGTCTTTTTCTCCACTATTACACAGAGCTTTGGTTTCTTCCCACGGTTCTTAAAAAAGCCAGTGTTGGAGTGGAGAGGATTAGAGTGGTAGAGGGGAGATACGGCCCCTTCTTGCCTTCCTGTGTTAACCATCATCACTGTACTTACGGCTGCACAAAAAGCAGTACTGTGCTTCACTGAACCTCCATCACTGGCCTAGGTAGGTCTTGTCTGCTTTCTCCTAAAGATAAGCACTGCTGAAATTCCCTATCTTCTCTGTTACCCCAAATAATGGGAAGCAGCTTTTTCCCTTTAAGTATTTAACTGTATCTTTGGCAGCATATCACTATATAAGTTTGAATTGAGTGTGAACCTGGAATGTCTTAAGTTGATGCTCTAATAAGAATTGGATCAAATTTCAAGCACCTTATTTGTAAAGCAGACTGGGAATTTGTCTATCCTAAAAGCAAAACTTGTAATGAATTACATAACACTGTGCCATTATTAAAAAAACCCCACCAAAATCCACAAAACTCCTTTTTCCTAGTTCATTTTGCTGCAGCTAGCTGTTGTCTCCTTGACAGCATTTTTTTGTATAGCTGTTTCAAACAGCAGTTTAGTTGAACACACAAAGTTTGGGCTCGTGACACTGGGGTAGCAGTGGAAGAAAGGAGATGATGTCGCTAGTCCAGATACTGCATCTTGTACAGAAAGGTGCTGCTTGAAATTATCGGGGGCTTTTGAACACCCTGACTCTAAAACAGCAGCAGTCTTGCTCTGATGTATCAAAAGGTTTTACACAATGCATAATGCCTTTTTGAGTATGTTAATATGTAAATCAATAGGAAAAGGTACTTAGAATTTAATTAATTAAGTTTCAAATTTAGCATTCTCTTGAGATGAGTGCTTATTGGAGATAATGCAGAGAAGTCTGTGGGAGGTCATTTGTGTGGAAGGTTTTAATTGCATATAATAATAGCTATGAAGTTCATATGCTTTTACTGAGAACTTGGTTTCTGAGGCACATATATATGCCAGTTTATAGAACCCAAAGAAATGACTGCTGTGACGGACATATTTTTCAAGTTTATACTAACAGAGGTCCACGTGGTTTGGTTATTGCCCTCAGGAAGAACTTGGAATCACGTGCAGCAGGTTTTACACATTACTGTATTGTATGGGAAAACTTTCCTTCTGTAGTATGTACATGGATTGCAGACTGGACTGGTCTGCCAGCATCCCCTGTCATTTCGTTTGTGGATGTGATAATGGCTCTTTTACCAAGAACTATGGCAACAGTCACCTCCTGTATTGTCCACTATTTTGGGAGGCAAACAGCCACAGCTTCTCTCTCTAAAATTGTCAGATACACCAAATAGCATCAGAAAAGATTCCGACTTGTTTTTCTCATGACTGCACCATCTTTACCTGTAGTTATTGGCGAGGGGGGAGGGTGTTTGGGGGTTTGCTTGGTTGGGTTTTTTAAAATTAGGTTTATGCCCTTGTCACCTACCCTCCAATAAAGTAGAAATCTTGAGATTCAAATAGTTACGAGACACAGGCTCTCAAAGAGATCACTTTTCATTTATAAAATGTTTTGAAAGTATAGCCGGGGAGCAAAAACTTATTAATTTTTATAGTGTCATAAAGTGTTTGCCAGAAATAAGAAATAGTTTACTGACTTGATATGGTGTCTGACTGAAGTTGCAGTTCAGATGCCTTGAGACACTGTTTTTAAAGTTGCTTTAAAACTCACTGTTTTAAAGTGAGTTCAGTCCATGAAAGAAAATGAGACTATGAGTTGGTTGAAATACAGTTTCCATGACATAACATCATTTAGTTTGAATATCTGGGATTAAGTCAAAAGATTTTGGCTTGAGAATGTTAAAGGTGGGGGTTTTTTTCCATTGTGGTATTTTAACGAGTATGGAGCTTCTTGAGGAAAAACATGTCTTCTGCACTTCCACCCCCAAGTCCTTTGTCAGCTGTCTTCTTCCCCCCCACATTTGAGAGCAAGCAATCTTGAAAAATGTTTATTACTACACAAAACAGAAAATAAGAACAGATGTCCATGTGCATCCTCTTTACTTCTTTTTTTTTCTAGGTATGCACTTCATTTGCACACATGGAACTGTCTTGTACTGCACAGACATGTCTAGAAAAGTATCTGAATTGTTTCCATAGTTTTTATAAAAGTTTTTGTAGCCTCTTGGAACAGCATTCTTTCTAGTTTCAGTAGTTAAGGGAATTGTTGCGTGTGATGAGAAGTTGTATTTGATATATCAAATCTTATTATGCTTTAAATGTGTTTTAAAAACTCAGCCTTTATAGTTAAAGGAGTTTGATTGCTGACGTTACTTTTGTTATTGTCATCTTGCAAAGTAAATCTTAGTCATAAAGTTTCTGTGCTGGTAAAGGAAAATTCTCTCATGTTTTGCTATGTTTCAGTTTTGTTTGTGCCAGCTCATTTTCTCTAGATGCTACAGAGATATATGTGGGTTTGTACAACAAAGGTGAAAACTAGTTTTGTAATAGAAGTAAGGAAGACTTGCTTTCATTACCTTTTGTTTGTGCACACTTAATCTTTAATGCTCATATGAAAAATTTTTGTTTGCTCTTTAAATGGCAATGGTGTAGGCATAAGGGAGAGGCTGGTCCAAAGGTCAGGGCAATAGCCTAGGACTTGGAATTAAACTGGCATTTTCCTTCCGCTACAGATTTTGGGGGTATTGTTGGCCAAATCACATCTGTGCTCTAGTTGTGCATTGGATTTAATGGTACTATTCATGTTTGTGGGAATGATGCTCACATCATACAGGACAGAGATACTGAAGCAAAACTATTTTGTTCTGCATCTCCTGTCCCTGCCTGACATCCTGCTTCCCTGTGCTTGGTAGGTGGTGCTCTCACTTTTACTGTATGGACTCTTGCTCAGTAGCATGGGAGAAGAGGAAGGACTGCATCAAACACAATTCCTGGTACGTCACTTTTTGCTTCTTAAATGAAACCGTAACCTGGTACTTTGTGATGACAAAAAGTGGCTTTATGATGTAAGATACTAATTGAAAGCAAGTTTTAGAAAAAAATCCAGTGACTGCTGTGAAGGGTTTACCTTTAAGAATCCATAAATGTTTTTCCTCTGCTTCTAGGTACCCAAGTGTGTGTGATGTATTGAGGTTTTCAAGTTTTCTCCTGTGTTCTGTTCTGTTGGTGTGCCTTAGAAGGCATTTGAACGCCAAATTATAGATGTATGAAAACCAGGTTAACGTTCAATTGATGTTTTAATTACTCATCACATGCATGTAAGTTGAAATAAAAGAAGCTTCAAACTCTGCACAGTGTTTGATGATGTAATCATACATGGTTTGTACACAGTCCCAAAAGATGTTTCTAGAGGTTGTTTCACATGGGAGGGAGGGTGTGTTCAGAAATTGCTGTACATTGAAATGTAGGAAAAATTAAATAGGATATCGTCTGATAGGAAGTTTGCAGGAATGTCTAAAAATCTGGAAGAGGAACTATCGAGTAACAAAGTGTGTTGTATTTAACAGAAGTAGTGCAATATGTTAGGTTTCAGGATAAAATTTTAGAAGAAACGTCCAAAGTATTTCATACATTGCTAATCCATGGATAGCTTTTAAGAAGTTATGGAAAATGACCACAAGACCAAGTTCATCCTATATTGTAGTCTCTGCACATTATGATTTCTAAAGAGTTTTTTACCTTCAGTGGAAAGAAATCTTTTAAGAGTCAGCAAATCCCAAAGAAGGTTATTTCATGGATATATACAGCAATGTAACAAGTGTTGTACGGAGTCAGTCCGAGTGTTTATCTAGCTACTGTGCTATCCCCAGGTTTTCACAGTAGATAAGCATGTAATGTATTTTGAAAGGAACAGTGTTGTTGCCCTTTGGTGGATTTTTAGTGTCTGTAAAAAAGCTGAGAGAGAATTCCTTGAAAATACGTGGAATGTACCATAGCAACCAGAAAAGCAAGGCAGAGTTTATCAAGGAAAGCTTATCAAGGAAAACTGGAAATGATGTAGAAAGACACTGCAGTAGTATTTTGGTTTTATCAGCTTTTAGTTGAAAAACTGTTTTGTTTGGGTCACTACCTTGAAATAAAAATCCCCAAGTATTGGGCAAACAGGAATTCTAAGGACAGAAGACTTGTAAGGGAAATAAGGAAGAAGCATAAATGTAAAGATCAGGTACCAGCTTTCATTTGCAGCCTAGTTTTTATAAGACTAAAATAAGTGATATATATTGCATTTTTAAAAAGTTACTTTGTGTTTCAAGGGACCAGCTGCAATATTTGCATGGGGCAATGTTGTCAAAATTAATGCAATTGAGAAGAAGAGCTGAGGCTGGTACTTGAGAGGCACCCCTTGGAAAATTCAGCAAGGGATTTTAGATGTGAATACTGAGAAGCCTGCATGCACCCTGTGTATTTTTAGCGGGTGAACCTAAACTAGGAATACAGAAATTTTGCTATTTACAATATAGTAATACAATAGTGTTTACAGTCAACTGGGAAAGGAGTACAGAAGCCCATACAGAGGATGACTGTGGCTATCCTTACTGGACTTGCCCAGTTCTTACTGGAATTAGGCAGTTCACTTACTCACCCAAGGAACGGAACCGGAAGGACTGCTTTGGGCACCTCCACTGAATGTCTCGAGTTACATGGAACAAATCTAGATATTACTCTCTTTGTAGCCAAAATAAGCTAATCTTTTCACATAGGCTGCCCATGGGGGTTTTTTCTGTATTACTTTGTTAGGCATGTTCATGTTCTGGAGGGGTCAAATCTTTTAAAGATGGTATGCCAGGTTGTATTTTTATTTCCAAAATTAGAGGTTAAGCATGCCAGTAGAAACTCGGGAGGAGCGAGGAGAAACTGCCTCTCCAGTAGGTGAAATACAGCCGGTGAGATGTTTGCTTCTATGCGAGGCAGCGGCTCCTGACTTTCGATCAAGTGTGGAGCTTAATGGGAGCCAGGAGCTGGGAGCCCCTGCCTCTCTCCGATGCCATGCCTTGTGGACCTGCTCACCCCTGGTTCCCGAATGTCGCCTTTGGGACACGGTCCATATGTTCCTGACCCCTGTTGTACCACACTGGCCATTCTAGAACATGGTATGACAATTCTGATGTTTCTATCTTAAAAGAATTTGCTTTTTAATAAAAGATTAAAGTTTGCTGTTCTGTTTTTTAGTCTCTTTTTCTTTTTTTTTCCTCTCTCTTGAGCTGTTTGTGTTGTACACGATTTTTTTTTATTTGTTTGGTTTTTTTAACAGGACACAATGTTTGTGCGAGGATTAAAGAGAAAATGTTTTGATGGTGAAGAAGATATTGAAGGGACTCTGGCTGGTATTAAGGCTATTCCTTCCTATAATCTCCAGCGGCAGTCGCTTTTAGATATGTCCTTGGTTAAACTTCAGCTGTGTCACATGCTGGTCGAACCCAACCTTTGTCGTTCGGTACTTATAGCCAACACGGTACGGCAGATCCAAGAGGAAATGACTCAAGATGGGACTTGGCAGATGATAAATACACAGAGTACAGGGCAGGCATCCCTGGATCGTCTTGTTTCAACAGATATCCTCTGTCGTTCATCTCGGGATCAAGCTGAGGGAAAGCATGTTCCAGGCTACGGTACTTTCAATAAAGACTTTGAGAGTGACCAGGCACAAGATAGTTCAGAAACTATGTCAACAGCCTCTTCAGTGCAAGCACCGAGAAACCTGCAGAGCAACGTGTGGGAAATGGAGAATCCACAAGAAAATAAAGGAAACTTTCAAAAATCTTTAGATCAAATATTTGAGACACTGGAGAATAAAAGTCCTAATTCTGTTGAAGATCTGTTTTCAGAAGTTGACAATTCTTACTATGATCTTGATACTATGTTAACAGGCATGATGAGCAACACAAAAATGGGACACTGTGATAGTCTTGAAACATTTTCTTCTCCAACAAATACAGCTTCTAACTCTAATTGTAAATCTGATCTTAATGACCTTGATCATATTGTGGAAATCCTTGTTGAATCCTGAACCTCCTTGTGTAGGAGGTAAAGATCTGTTAATGGGAAGAAAAAACTTGAGAAAGCAATTTCCACAGTTTGTTCTATCACATCTGCACGAGTATTTTACAAATATCTATATATTATATAGATATATATATATTAAGAAGCACTTCATATTGCAAAATAGTGTTAACTCTTAAAGTTAACCTGCAACTTGTAGTGTAATAATCTGATTTATTATCCACTGAACTGTAAGTGCATACTGTAAATGTTTCTACGTTTGGGGTCCAAGGCTCTTGAAATTGGGTTCCTTTTACCAATTTGTTTTAGCCTTTGATGGAGGATATCCTCAGTGAGAGGGGTTCTCTCATCTTTTTATACTTCTCCCATAAAAATGGTAAAAAACAGAGAGGGAAGTTGGATAACTGGTTTCCTATTTTCCTCTGGTTTCCACTTTGTTACACCACAAAACTACCATACCTGCTGCTTCTGTTTTAAGTCGCTACATGGCTCTTAAAGAGCAGTATGCAATAGTTCTTTTTATCCTTGCTAGCTTCTTCTGGGTTTTGCTACAATTTTTACTTCAAAAATAGTTTTAAAGTGTTTATTGGTGTTTAGATTTTTCCAGGTATTTTCCTAAAATATATTTTTTACTACAGATGTTATGTCAGCTGCTAACTTAGTAACTTTTGATCATATCTGCAGTTGATGTATTTTTTGCAAGATTTTCAAAAAGGGATGTTTTTTTACCATGAGCTACCCAATGTAGTTCAGTAAAGTGTATGTAAATGTAAATATATGATTTTATACTTTGCATTAAAATGTAAGAGCTGTTTTCATGATTCTGTTTTATAGAGTAGTACTTTACTAAATTGAGAATTGTACATTTATGCTTTTCATACCCCACATACTTGAGTATCATTATAGGAAGAGCTTTGATCCAGCTATATACAATTACATTTAATTCATTTCAGACCATACTTTTTGTTAACTACAAACCTAAATGATGTAGGTTTTTATTTATGTGTATTTATATGTAAATGTCATCAAGTGAATTGTTTATCATTGAAGTCTACCATCAAATATTTGTTTTTATGGGATAACTATCTTGCACTAATTACTACAAAAAGTGTTATTAGCGGCCTTTAAATCTCACTGGTTGGTATGTCATGATGTCTTGTCATAATTAATATGCTCCACTCTTACCAAGGGTTTCCTCTTTTTTTAAATAACAAAAAATGTAATACAACATGGGATGGTGGTCTTTTCTTCCAGCACATTCGGTTTAGAGTGTATATAACTAAGCTTCTTCCTAGGAGACTTTTTGGGGGAAAGGGATAATTTAGAGTATAGCCTATGATTTTATTATAAAATAACAAATGTTTACCATCAGAAGCTGCTACTGGGGAAAAGCCCCAAGCTAGCAGGGAGCAGGGAAGGGGGAAAATACGGATCGGTTTCTGGAATATGTTGGCCACGGCTGTGCTAGGGGAAGACATCTGTCAGTAAGTGGTTGTTTTCTGTAGATCTGAACCAAGCAAGTTGCTGAACATGAAAAGAGAACCTTGATGTCTCTAACAGGCTCTGCCTTCCCATGAGTGACCTTACCTAAAATGCAGATTCTCAAACCTGGAAAGGGGATTGGAGGTGGGGATGCCAAGGGGATGTTGAGAACATTTGAGTATCACTTCAAGAATAAGGAGACCACTGAGCTTATGTGCTTTAGAATCATCTGCTTTGAGGAAAGATCATATAATTTTGCTAAATTTTGCAAACTCAACAGTTGAGTGCTTATTGGCTCCATCTTAGGGAACCACGCACTTAGTGTGAGTCTTCAGTGAACTGGAAAACGTTTATTTGTATTACACTTGGCATAAGATAACTTGTAGTTGCTGTAGTAATTAAACTTTGCTTTCTCACTTAATAACTTCATGTTAAAGGACAAAATAGCATATAGGCACTTGCAAGTTCAGTCCGCAGGATATAGCTGGACCAAAGAGAAGCCAATGCTACGTGTCTTAATTGAGAGATCACTCATAGGTATTGCAGTAACAAATGCTGATTCAGGAGGATCCAAATATAGATACAAACTGTCATATCTCAGAGTGAAATAAATCTGGCTTATGTGGTAGTGTTTGTTGTATCAGAGATTCCTTCAAAAATTATAAATCCGCACGTAATTTTTCTTGATGCTTTTCTGTGTGTGAACCACTGAACTGGACAGCAGATGCCTTAGAGTAAAACAGAGAGCCAGGCAGTTTCAGAGTTTTATAAAGGGAACATCAGCATTGACTGGAATACCTAAATATCTTCTGTTCCTGTGAGAAACTTTCCCAAAACTGCTCTGAACTGTGTTGAAAACCCACAGGTTTGAGCAATTGTGGGTGTTGCCCTCTGCCCCCACACCCTCCATTTTCATTAAATGAGCAATTTCATGTTAAGATATTTTAAAAATGCTCTTCCCCACCTCCTTAGTGTGCATCAGTCTGCGTGTTACAGATAGGAAGCAGTATAATTTGTTCATTTGTTAAACTGTCAAATGCACATGTGTATTTATAACTCTATTCTTTATTACTGTACAAAGCATCTAGCTGGGTGCATTCCTTTACTGAGGAAGCTGTGCCTAGTTAAAACAATTTATAGGGACTACTTGGCTTAACAGGAAAGGTGTTAGGTAAGTAGGCATTTGTGAAGTTAAGCATTTAAACAGAAATATATATCCTGTTTTATTACATTCTTAAAACTTATGCCAAATCTTATATGCTTTTACAAGCCTGATATCTTAGTTCAGCAGATGTAAGAATGGGTATTGCTGAAACTTGCACAGTCACTATGCAGAACTGATGCGTGCCTACAACTGGTCTGACTTTGCAGAGACCAGTCTGTAAAATCAGCTTGTCTCCCTATCGCTTTAATAATGTGTCTCAGTCTAATTCAATTCAGCTTCTCATGCTTCGCTTCTCCTCCTAAAAAAAACCCAATGGAATAATAAAAAAAGCTTTATTTTCTAACTGCCATTGTCATTTCTTTGCTAGTCCAAAGAGGTATTAGTTAAATATGCATCACTTAAAGGTTAATACAATAAGTTCTCCCTCTATGTGATCCTCTAAGGTACTGAGAGACATCAGAAATTAAAAGGTGCCTGTAAGATTGTGATCTCTGACTAAGTGAGCTGTTACTACAAATGGTGAGAGATGATACTTGCTATTGGGGATTTTTAAAATTTCTACATGTAAATGGGAAATTAAAAAAAAACTTAGCCTCTTAAATTAGGAAAGGCTTCTGACAGATTCTGCTGCCACTCCTAGCAGCCGTTTTTCTCTTCTGCTCCTAGGGAAGAGTGATGGAGCTTAAATGGCTTCAGTGCCGTGTGTGAAACAAGGCTGTTGGTCTGCCTGGTGGCACTAGGCTGTAGACTCGCACAGAAGAGAGCTTTGTCAGGCACATAGCTAATATCCAATCTGCTTCCTTTGCAGGTAACATTGAGTATCTGTCCCCTTCTGCCTCTGTGCCTGTGGCTTTATTTCTCCTTTTCCCTTGCCAGAAAATCAGAGTTTCTGGAGCTCGGGCATTCAGCAAAGGCAAAAAGTGCAAGGATCCAGGCTGCCATAACAATGGCTTGTCTGCTTATTGCTTCTCTGTTTGTGTGGTGGTTGTTGGTTTCTTTTAACCCCCTCCCTCTGCTGCAGCTCTGGGAGTTTGCCTAGCAAAAGACATCGCCTGTCTCTACGAACATAGCTATATTTGCCTAAAGGACAAATGTGGTCAATGAAGAGAGAATCAGGTCTTTGAATGAAAAAGCACCTTTCCTGACCAGGCTGCCTTGGAGGCACAGCAGTGAAGGTTTCAGCCTGGAGCAGGTTAGGGATTCACACATGAGCTGACCCTTCAGACTCACCAGAAACTGCCTGTTTTCAAAGCTGTCCTTAGACTTTTTTTGAAGTCTCTGGTATGTCTGAGCTGCTTCAGTAAGCATTTTAAAAGGCATTATTGTAAATTGACTGAGAGTATAGTTTCATATTGTAATTACCAGACCATTACGGATTTTTTTGTGTCTCAGAATATTGATTTGAGTGACTGCTTTACAGTGCTGCAACTTATTCCATATTCCCTTATAAGTAAACAAACTGTCAAAAGCTAGAATGAAAAAAACCCAACACATTTGTTTTCTGACATCTATGATAAGACAAATAAAAATGCTTCCAAAAATGACTTCTGTTTAAAGTGAAAGTATGTTCGTGTCTCAGACCTAGGATGTATAGTCCCATATGCAAAAAAACCCATGACTGATGATGACAAATTTTGTTTGCTCATCAGTTCTTAAATGAGTGATTTCACGCTCTGTGACTAATACTAAGAGTACAAAGCTACCAAGTTTCAAAGAAATGAAATAAACATCTTGGGAACACACATTTTTGTCAATCTGGCTTATCAAATACAAGCTTTTGCAAGGATTGTCTTGAACTTCTTTTGGTGTCTCTTGCAAAATTGACAGTCAAGATAAATTTTCCTACTTTCTTCCAAGGAATTTTCACAGAGAGGTGAAATCCCATTGAATAATTTGTCAGGAAAGAGACTTATTTTAGATGTTTGTAGTGCCTTTTTTTAAAAAAAAAGCTAGTGAAAAATACTAAAATTTCATTATCTGACATGATTTTCATAAGTTTGTATGGTAGCTCTTTCTTAAAAAAAACCAATTACTCGTTTGCTTAGCCAACATTACTCCAAAATGTGTGCTTTATGACCTGAAGAATTATTGTGGTAAATGTTCATGCATGACAAACATGTCAACAAGAAAACCTAATGCTAGAGGCCGCTTTGCATTGCCAGGGAAACATCTGACTAATTTCAGCTGTCATCTTTTTAGGGAAGAGTCATTGAAGATACAGGTGATACGTAACTTCTTGCAAAACCAGAATTAAACAGAAATTGTATCTGCATGTGTGCTGTATTTGCAAGTCCCCTAGGAGCTTGTGAGAAGTGCAAGTATGTACTGCAATAGTAAAATGCTGTAGCAAAGGAACTGTATATACTATTTTTCATGTTCCACTTGCAGACAAGATTTGGAGAGGAAATCAAGAAAAAGTAATGCAACTTCAGCCTGGGGTTGTGGAAGCTTACAAAACAGGACTTCCAAAGAGAAGAGTAGGTATGTTGATAAAAAACAAACTCAAAAACCGAAAGAGTTTAATACTTAAAGGAAAAGAACCCCAGTACTTGTAACAAATCCATGTTTCTGTGTTTAAAATCATTACTGAGAAAAAGGCTAGATATGAAAAGTACTGGGTGTTGGGATTATTTTGTGTCCAGTGAGCTGACTGAAGACAAAATCGCTGAATGGTTAATTGTTTAAATTGAAGCTCGGTACCATCATTTGCTTTTGCATCTCTGCTTTGTTCGAAAGGTGTAAGGTGAAAGTGCTTTTTCTTGTAAATTGTGATTCTTTTGACAAAAGAGAACAATGGCTGATTTCCTTCTCTGAGAAATATTCAGTGAGGTGTTGTTAGGTTTTGTAATAACCATCTTGTGTCATGGCTTTTTCTGAAAAACTTGAGTAAGCGTAGGCTTTACCACCAAACAGAGGTGGTAAAACTAACCGGGCTTTAGCGCAGTGTGCTGTGCCTTTCTCACTTCCCTATGGAAGTACGGCAATACAGGATCGTTCTGCCATTCGGCTTTAGAATAGCTAATTCATTTCAATCAAATCTGGCAGATCTCACAGTCACTACATTTTCAGAATTTTTCTAAGTGTAGAGATATCAGAAGAAAACGGCATTGTGTACTGATATCCAGTAATCCAGATGAGGGAGAGACTTAAGTTTCCAGGCATGAGACCAGCTTCAATTAGAGCTCCTACCTTGGACACAGAGGTAATTAATCACAGGCATAAATCCATAGGAAAGCAGTCTTCATTAGTTCCTGTGTTCCTGGAACTGTGTTTTTGAATAGATGCCTAGTATGAAGGTAAGAAGAAGTAGCAAACCTCCGGCATTCCTTTCAGATGAGTTATATAGAGACCTTGATTGGTTTGGGGGTTGTGTTTTTTCTTGGTTTATGTGAAATTTGCTGCAAAAGCAAATATGCTGCTCGTGAGAATGGCATCCTGGCCTGCTGCAGTGAGTATAGTCATACTGAAAGGCCATGTTTAAATCATTAAAAAGTCATATGCAATCCTCTTTTTGCCTCAAGGTTAGTTCAAGTCAAAGTGGGAGAGCATTAGAACATGACCTCATTTGAGAACGTAAGGGCCTTTTAAAGGAAGTTTTTTCTCAAAAAAGAGCTTATATGTGAGCTCAGCCCCCTGAATTCTTCACTGTGTAAGACAAGCATGGCTCTTCTAGCACATGAGAGATTAACTATTGCCAAGCTAAACGAGGTTCCACTTCTTTTATGTGAATCCCACTGCTAACACAAGCAAAAAAGTGACCAAACCCTTTGTGAATAATCACCAAATTTTGTGTCATTTCTATTAACTTCTTCAAGTGTTAAGCCATGAATCCAAAGTTCTGATGCATGCATTTAAACAACTCCAGGTTCTTTTTTTCTGTAGCTTTTGTCAGAGCATGCTTGAAACAACTGACCTTTCTAGAAACACATGCTATAGAAGGCACATTCACCCTTTTCTATTGCACAGAACAAAAATTGGTTACAGAACAGCTGACCACCTTAGGTTAATCACTCAAGAAAGAGTGAGGAGAGCAGGGTGACCAGTGTTGGTGCCTTTCTAGGAGGTCTGCTGGACTGGAGGACAATGGCTATACCAGAGGCTCAAGCATTGCCTTGAGCTGTAGAGAGGGAGAATTGTCCAGGACTGTCCTGATGCTGCAGGGCTGCCCAGAGGTCATAGACTTTTGGCCAGCAGGGGTCAAGTCTGCAAAGCCTAATCTTTGCTCAAGCTGTGAGGACACTTTGGTGGTACTGCTAGTTAAACTACCCCTTTATATTCCATATCAGACATAATGATTCCAGATCTGTCCCTTCTGCACCGGCTACCTTTGTAGGCCTATCCTGTGTCTATTCCTTGGAGATAATCCTGAGCATATGGCAGGGGTCTGTCCTGGTGTAATACTCCTGGTTGTCCCCAGCTGACTTCAACAGACAGAAGAATCCTGAACATGTCAGAGTTACTCCTCCACTTAAGCCACTGCGCGTGGTGGGAAGAGAAGGGGTATGGGGGAGATGTTTGGTCCACTCCTCCCCCTCAGTGCTAACACTGGTCCTGCACTTACACTTGGTGCAGCAGATGGACTATGAGGGTCGGGGTGTCACCCCTCAGCCATTCGGGGAGGCGACACAGCTCCGGCAGCGTGTCAAAAAGGATTCATTAGTGCTTCTCAGGGCAGCACTCGCTCCCCTTCTGTGCTCCGTGACCCCCAGCAGTGAGGTCAGAGCACAGCTGTGGCCGAGGAATTGGGGGCACCATGCTGCAGGAGAGAGGTGGCCTGGAGAGATGGTCCCTTTGCCCTCAGTGAGGGACCCGTGGGGGTCAGCTCTGGCTTTCTGTCTCTCTCTTTTCGCCCCTGCATTTGGGTCAGGCCTTGCACACTCCTACCCCTTCACGAGCGCCCATCAGGAGACACAAGGGTTAAAATCTGTTTGACCTGAGGGTTTAAAAAAAAAAAATCTCCTTTGCTGAAGAAACACAAAAAGCAGCTGATCTTTCATCGAAGTTGTAGTGTATCTCCATCAGACAATTGCAAATGTTTCTGTAGGATTTTTGAGATCAACATGGAACCTTGTGTGACAACTTGGTCTGTGCTCACCTTCAATGTAGGAACTCGTCTGTGCAAATGTCCTTGAGTTTTGTTCGGCTTTACTGTCCAAGAGATTGGCTCTTTCAGAGATGGGTTTAGATCAAGCAGCTTTTTGGGGATGCATCAGGTAACCAACCCATGGCAGGGTTCAACAAAGGCTCAAAATCAATCTTTACAGATACTTCAATGTCAGATTTTGAAATCTGGTTTGTACGAACACTCGTGCCAATGTAACTCGATTATGCAAGTGCCCGTGAAAAGTAAATATGAAGTTTGAGCATAGCTAAAACCACCTCATCTTTGAAGAAAAAAAAAAATCAAGTGAATATTCATGGGAGAATTGTGCAATGTTTGACGTAGCTCTAGGGCTGGTCGGGAGACGTGTGCGCCTCGTTTCCCAACAGCCCTGGCACGGGGCGTTGTAGGAACGCTGCTCTGCGGAGGCCCTGGGCGTGCCTTTTACTGAAATTTAGTAGTTTTGGTCACAGACGAACTGCGAGTTTATACAAAAAAAAAAAGGGGGGGGGGCAGGTGGTTCTGGGCGGGTCCGGGCTGGCCGGTGGCTCCCCAGTGGTTTCAAGGCTCAAGGTGCGGCAGCAGCGGCGTGCGGAGCAGTGCGGTACCGAGCGCACCCGGCGCGGCCTCTCCACCACCCCCGCCAGAATGGGCGGGTCCACCCCCGGAGCGCCGCGCAGAGGGACGGGGGACTCGGCGGCGCCCGTGTTCCCATTGGGCGAGGCCCGCGCGCGGCCCCGCCCTCCCCGGCTCTCCCGGCTCTCCCATTGGGCGGAGCCGCGGGACCAGC
>VZTD01003655.1:519466-570932 GCA_013397725.1 Rhagologus leucostigma
TGCGGAGGGACGGCGGCCCCGGGGAGCTGGGCTGGGTGCGGGGGGCACAGCGGGGCCGGGGTGCGCGTACGGCGGCCCCGGGGAGCTGCGCTGGGCGCGGGGGGAGCGGCCGGAGCGCGGCCGGCGGTGGAAGTTGTTCTCGCAGTTATAATTAGCCCGGCCGGGGTCTGAGCGAGCCGGGCGGAGGAAGGGGGAGGAGTGTAACTTTTCGCAGCTCGGGAAGCCCAAGGTTGTCTCTGGTTACCGCTGCCCACGGCCGCGCAGTGGGGGGGGCGGGGGCGGGACGCCCGCAGGAAGCACCGACACTCCTTCCACAAAGGCCAAATGGTGGCAGGAGCCGCGGGAGCGGCTGCGGGAGGGCGGCAGGAAAGGGCTTTCCCTGAATCCCAGCGTTTCCATCCTGGCGCTCCTGATCGCTGCCGCTTGGTAGTTGCGATTTATGTATATGCTGCAGTTACATATTTAATAACAGGTTTTGTTTGGCTCAGTAAACGTGTGTTAGCCTGGGCTACGAGCAGGTGGATAGGACTGGAGGGGCATAAGATTGGCCTCTTTTATGCATATTGCAGATTAAGCTCGCAAATAGGTGCAGTTAATAATTTCTGCCCTAGTTAGGCCTGGAATTTTTCGAACTGTGTTGGAATGCTCGTTTCTAGAAGCATAGGTAGGAGCCTTATGCAGTAGTTTTCCACTTTATTTTTGATGTGGGTAAAATTCTGTCGTTCAGGCAGTTAGCTGCAGTGGGGGAAATACTATTAACATTGAAATCGTGCTATAATCTCAAAATTCTAAAGTGATCCCTAAGCAGGTACTAGGAAGGAAAGACAGGAAGAAACAAAAAAGTAATCCACTAGAGATAAAATTCATAGTGATTTATAGCTACTCTGTGTCTTCTGTAGTTGTCTTTTTTTTCCTAACAGATTGTAAAAACTGAACCTCATAACCTTACCTCTGTACTTCTTCCTGACACTCATCCCAGTGTGAAATCATACAGGGCAAAAGTCACAACCTCCACAGTTACTTCTGCAGTAATCCTTTGAAGTATATAATAAAGAAATTAAATTTGAAAACTTCTTGACTTCATCTCCTTCTAGCAAAATATTGGACTTCTAAAATACAAGTAACAGTACTGGTTTTTTATCCAGTGGTTCTAATTTTGTTGGGTTTGGGGTTTTTTAGCTAAGGTGCTAAAATCTAAAACTCTTCAACATTTTAGTATGCTTTTTGGCTTTGTGAAGTTGTTTTAGTGTTAAAGAATCCTAAAACTCTAAAACGTTTGTTTTTATATTCAGTGTATAGAAAATGCAGTGACTGCACACCTCTCCCTGTGACCTAACAAGTACACTTTAATGAACCTCAATAGTGACCATCTGAAGTCCTGCTGTTTCAGAGCAAATAGGTTATGAATCTTCATTTGTCTCTTTGTTTGGGGCTTCTTTTTCTTTATTATTATTATTTACAGATAACATCGGTTTCCTTATACTGGGAAAGAAGTCAGCTTCGAGGAGGAGGAGGGAGATGTTAATGTGTTTGTTGCTGTGGGTTAGATTTGGCTTGCTTAGGTCACGGGCATTTTACTGCTGTTTTACTGCATCTTTACAGTTCCGAGGTTCTGTAAGCGGAGGAGCCCTTTGCTAGCATCAGGCTATGAGTTGCTATGTAAGATGCACTGTAGGCGTTTACTTGCCCGTCTGTCTGAATGTAAGACTGCCTTTCACTATGTATTATTTTAAGATTTGTGAAATAATGTATGAACTCTTGACTTTTGATCATGAAGGACTGTGTTTATCCGGATAGTACTGATCCGTGCTCCTGCGGTGCATTTGTGAGGCACTTTGCCGTAGCTGGGTCAGGTGTCTGTGTGTGTGATGTGCACAAACAGGCATGTCACATCCAATCCTGGCTGCAGGCTGTTATCCCCTGCAAGGGCTTTAATTCGTGGAATTCACAACTGTTTGATTCTTCAGGTGGAGATGAGACCTCAAGAGCATGGATCGTGCGATTCCATCCAACATCTCCTAGCCTAGTCCGTAGTTTACTGTCACTTCAGCCTTTTCACATTTCCCAGTTTCCAATGCCTTGAGTTAATCCATGATTTAATCCATGTGGTCTCTAGCCATACTGCAGATGTTGCTATATCAGAGTTTTGATGGAAATGGTGCCACACTGAATATTAGACACAATCGTAGGACACCTTGTCAAATACCTTCTCATACTGTTTTTGTGTATGCTGAAATAGAGGAAAGTCAGGGAATTAAATAAAAATCTAACTGCTTTTGCAGCTTGTAAGCATTAGGAGATAATTCTGAAATGTAGTTCCTCACAATGCATGGTTATGCACTCTCCTGACTATGTGATTTTGGAGATGATTACACTTGTAAATTGGTGTTCAATAACCTGAAGAAATACCAGTGCAAATCCTTATCCTGAAGCCTAACACTTAGAGGATCAGCGTTCTGTAATACTCATTTATGAAAGATAATTTCCACGTTTTATGTGTTCACAGGTGAAACTGTTAGGTCCTCTTATTTCAGAGTATTCATGAACTTTAGGGGGTTTTACCCATATCTATCTGTATTAATAGAATTTAGCACAAATCATTGAAAAAGTTGTATTGAATTGTGTGCTTAATGCTTCTGCTTTAAAAAAATAAAAACCACCACATAGTAGTTAAATACTCTGGTTTTGTTTTGTTTTTCCTCTTAAGTCGCATCATCCTACCTCGGTGGATGGCTTGGCTTCTGGGATAGTTCAAGACTCTTGGATCACCACACTTTATGCAAAATCCAGAATCTTCCTGCTTGGACTCCTTTTTGTTTTCTAAGGGTAACTACTCGTATGTTTTTATGAAATTGTATTTTACGTGCCTAGGGCATATTCTGATAATGGGCTGCAGATGTTATTTGTGGATTAGAATGGTAAACTGAAATATGTCTCTTAAAAGTGGGATATATAATATAAAGTGAGGTGCTTAGACTTATGGATAGTATAAACTCTTTGGTTTGAGTATTCTGAATTTCCATTGCTGTTTTTTATGAGGGGGAATTATTGCAATGCAACAAAGCATATTGCCATAAGATCACATTTTTCTTGGAAATTGGTTAACTGAGGTTTAAATCTTACAGTGAGATTCATTGTTCAGCTGCTAAAATTGAGTGTTACAATCTTGTCTTGTGAGAAGGTGGCACGTGGGATACCAAAGTAAAGCTGTGTGCTACAAGAGAAAATTCAGTGATTTCTGATTTGGTTGCTGAAAGAATAAATGCAGGGTCCTCTATCAGGAAAAGAGCTTTTTTTTCTTGTTTGCTTTTACTGTTAATGGTCTGGTTTTTTCTGTTAAAGTATGGGTGTGCCAATTTTTAATAAGCTATAAGTTCCTTCATTAGTGGATCTTTTAGATCGCTGTAACCCTAAAACATGTGTCAGTGTTATGTAGGTGAATGCATCCACTATCTCTATTTGAAGCAAATAGGGTAAGGAAAATGGATTGAGACCTGTTCAGTTGACTAGAGCAAGCTCTGAAGAGGTGTGTCATTGCATTTGCAGATCTAATGATCCTTGGTCTCTCCAGTGAGATGCTTTGGTGGAACCGTGGTGGTTTGGTTCTTGTTGTTTCCTTTATGAGTCCTTTATGTTCTCATTTAATTATAGTTTCGTTTTACTGTGGGAGTTCCTAGGTTTAGTAACTCTTGATCATGTATTAGCTTTTGCGAACTACTATTGATCCTTAGTTTAAATTATTCCAGGCCCTTGTTCCACTAAAAAAAAATCCACCCAAAATTCCTGGAAAAACTTTTCTAAACACATTCTCATTAAAAATATATGTGTGAGCTTTATTAGTAAATGTGGAATGAGATACACCAGTGACAGATGAGTGATAGTGGTGTTTAGTGTGGGGTTTTTTAAGGATGGAAGTTTCTCTCTACTCAGCAGTGGAACACTGGAGCTCCCTCAGCAGCTCTCCCTTACACTCCAGTGTTAGCTATCAGCTACTGAGAATGTGGTTCATTTACTCTTGGGAACAGCCTGGATCCACTTGTTTTAGCTGTGGAAGGTACAGATCCTAACAGAGGAGTTCCTTCTTCAGAGTGAAATGTCATGCTCTGAAACTTAGCTGCCGTAGTTTGTAAAGCAAAGCTCTTATCAGTGCTTTGTGAAATGAAATGGGAGTAAGGAACTTTGAAAGATGTCCTTAAGTGCTGGAATTTTCCAGATCCTGTTAGACATAACATAAACAGGTTGTTGTGGGGGGTTTCAAACTAACTTCTAAATCGAGGTAAAACTTACTTCCAAGTGCTTCGTAAACATCATTTCAGCTCCTACAATATCTGCGAAAAACAGGTTTATTCTCTACTTCCACGTGTAGTGAATGACAGTGGGAAGGTTTTTAATTCCAGAATAATTCTGTGCTGAACTCAGTCTTCCTCTCGTTCCTTTCTTATACCTAATGAATGCTATTCAGACTAGTCTTATTTTCAAAATGTTGGGGAATCCTAGGTATGGGGTTTTCTTCTGTTTTGTTTTCAGGGTTGGGGTGTGTGTGTCTGTGTTTGTTTTTGGATTTGTTTGTTGTTTTTGTTGTGGTTTCTTGAGTCTGAACAGTAGCATATCTTGGTTCTGTGTTCCAGTTACTTTGTACCAGACTTGGGCGTGTTATGGGTCAAGATTTGTTGACCAAAAAGTTGACATTAAGTCTCCTTTCTTTGAGCTACTATTTTCTGGTAATTTCTGACTCCTGTGAAGAAGTTGTTGCATAGGAGTTTAGGTATGGGAGTAAGCTGGTAGGACTGCACTCCTCCCTGTGTGCACACTTTTAGTCACTTGTGCCTTCTCCAGCAGTTACTCATCTTGGCTAAACTGGGGCAGGGCTGAGGGGAGGGGTGGGGAGGCAATGGACTTAAACACATTTTTGTATATTTGAAAGTGTCTTCAGGTCCAAATTGCTTTTTACTTTGGTGTTTCCTGAGGTGTTTAGTCCTTCCCCCACTTGCTCTTGGTAACAGCTGAGATGTGGTGTGGGGATCTCCAGCACTTGCTGAGGACCCCAGATCAGAGGCACTGTTCTGTGTGGTCTGACAGCTTATGGTGTTACGTAAGGCACATCCAAGTGATCAGCACTAAGCCTGGATGGGAGGAAGGGATTTGTGCTGTGTCTGTTAGCTGCACCTTCAGCCTTTCCATTTTCTTGTGCGCTGTCTTCTACATGAAATACGAGCCAATAGCCAGTCCAGCACTTAATTAAAACTGTTCGTGAAGTTGTGTTGCCTAAGCTAAAATGTGTGTCAGGTAGGGGAAGGATTATCATTAAAAATAGTGTGCAGCATACATCAAATAATTCTGGGAAACAGCCGTAACTGTGGGATGTTTGTCTTCCTTTGCACTTCCTGCAGATAGATGTGTGCTTGTGAGATGTGTCTGTGGAAGAGAGGGGAGAGCAGGACACCGGCTTATTGGCCAGCCTTGGTCAGTCACTAACACAAGTCTACAGCCCAGAGAGACTTCTGTCTGTCTTTTACTCTTACATGGTTTCTACAGTTACGAGACAAAGGAGACTTTGGAAGGGAATTGCCCAAATTACGATAGCAAGGAGTCTCTAATTTTGATTTTAATACATAAGTTGCATTACTGCAAACTGGACAGGCAGCTTTCACTCATGAGGTGCTTACACATCTGCAAAGCTGGTATTTTTGTCCTGTAAGAAAAAGTAATATTTCACTTTGAGACAGTCTTGGGCTGAAAAATGCAACAGTGTGGCTGTCCGGAAAGGATCAAGCAAGTCTGAATTTAATAATATTCTAAAAAAAAAACCAAAAGGAACCACTATGAGTTAAATTATATTTACCTGTATAGTGAAGGCCAGGTACTTTATTGATGATCTTGCTATTTAGACATATTTAATGGTAAATAAAAAAATATTGTGTAGTTGATTACAGTGCTTGTTTTGTGCATGAAAAGTTCATGTTCAGACAATACTAACCATGGCAGTTGTGTTTGATACACTCATTATTTTTGAAGCTCTTCTCTGCTGAAAATTAAAGCTCTGTGAGGTCCTGAGTTCTAAACATTGTTTAGCTTTGCTCTTTAGTTCTTCTCCTTCATCTTCCAAAAAAGTTTTTAAGTAGTAGTTTGCCCAGATAGAAGTAGTTGAGGGTTTTCACATGTTGCATTATTCCTTGAGAGTGTTCCCAGCTGTACTTCTCAGCCATGTGTCAGTGGCAGCTGCACTGTCAGACCCTGTGACAGATGGAGCTGAAATGGTGGCACGGGCCCTGTATTGTCCACAACACATTGCAATGTGAATTTTCTTGGTATCCTGGAATGTTTCTTCTGAGTAGCTGCACCCTGACCAGGCCTGTTTGTTTGGTATTGTGTGGATTTGCCAACCAGGGACGTGCCTCTTCCCTCCCAAGTTTTTTCATACCCTGGTATAGTGTAGGATTACAGTGCTGGGATGCTTCTTCCCATCTTAGCAGGGAGGAGTTTCTATGAGATGTCCTCCATGGAGGACTGAGAAACATGCTGTCAGGGCAGAATTTCTATGTAGACTCCATTGTAGTTCAGTGGTGTGAATAGATAGTTTGGTACTCCCAAGTATTGAGTTCACTTTGCTTCCTTTTCTCTATATCTGAAAAATTATTCTAATTAAAAAAGCATTCTGCCATAAACAGCCTGTGGCTCAGTTTGCATTACTATAATGAGAGAGGATGAGAAAATGCAAAAAAAAAAGTTGAGGTATGTTGTTCCTCATTGTTCCTTTTTTTTCATGACAAAAGATTCTAAAATAGATCATCTGAATGGAAAAAAAAATTTGTTGTGGAACTTTTTCAAGTTCAAGAAGAGGGTGACTTAGACCTTGCTGCTTTTATAATTGAACCGCCATGTACAGACCTCACATTTGAAGTCGGCATAAACTTTAATTTTTATTCCGTTTATTTACTTAAAAATTACAGAGTTATCAGATTGTTAAAAATCCTGTTACTTGATCCAATTTTTTGAGATCTGGGTAGGTTCTTGGAATTGGGCTGGAGTAAGGAGAGTGCAGTTTCTGGAGAGTCTTTGTGCTTTAGTGTGCCCAGGTTGTGCTCCTCTGAGCTGGCTGTGCCCTCGTGTCAGCTGATGGAAGGGCTGACACTGCTCCTTGTCTGGGCACTGGGGGTTCACGTGTGCACAGCTGCTTGTTTGCCCTACTACCAAAAATTGAAGTGGAGTAAGTATTGCATAATTAAATAATGCCATCAGCATCTTCTGTGGCAAAGTAATGCTGTGAAAGAGAGCATCTGACTGAATTCTGGGTTTGGGATGAGACGTCAAAACGCAGCACTACAGAAGAACAAGCTACTTTGAAAATACACAGTAGTTTGTTAAGGATCTGATCCCATCAGAAATTCTTGTGTTAGAAAGTAAAGCAAAAGGCCTGATAAAATGTAGATTAGCTGGTAACAAAGGCGCTTTGTGTCTTTTGTAGGTCAGCAGCTGAGTGTGTTTGACAAGAACTGAAATTTAATGTCTCCTGTAGCAACCATGACACTAGTTATTTTTAAATCCACTGTACCAATGGTACTCTGGTTTTTATTAGCCTTTTCCAAATTTTTGTGTAACCTTTGAAGTCGTCTACCTCCTGGAGGGAGAGTTAGGGATCCTTCCTGTAAGGAAGAAAATCAATGTTAGACAGAATTTCTAAAATGTAAGGTAGTACTATGTTTGTGTATTTTAAAAAAGATCTTGAGAGTGGGGAGTACATTAAGTAGAAACATTTTGAAGTTGGAGCAAATAGTGTTTCTTGCACTTCATTTTTATAGTCAAGTACTGTCATGCTCAGGCATTGTTACATATTTCTAAAATGCTCTGGGACAAATTTGAGGAATGAAAAGAAGGGTGTCTGCCTATATGAGCATTAAGTATTTAGTCTAACTAGACTACTGTTTGAATTGAAAAGTAAAACATCATTTTAAGTTGTTTTTGTGAAATTATACATCGTTACATATCACAGTCTGCTTGCTCTTTAAGCTTGCTTACAGAATTTAAATACTAGCACATTTTTGAGATGATTTGAATTAATGTTATTTATATAATTCTACACTCTGCCCGGGGAGGTGGTGGAATCATCATCCCTGGATGTGTTTAAAAAAAGATTGGATGTGGCACTTGGAACCGTCGTTCAGTTGAGTTGTTAGGGCATGGGTTGGATTCGATGGTCTTGGAGGTCTCTTCCAACCTGGTGATTCTGTGGTTCTGTGATTCTGTAATTCAAAGAGATAAGAATAGTATGTCCTGTGTGCCTAATAAAATGTAAATGTATACTTAAAAAAAATATTTAAAGCAGTAAATTATCAAAACCAAGCATTCTGAGTGTATGAAATGTTAGAATTGCTGTTTCCTGTGTGGTCGTAACTTCATTCCGTTATGGGTGTAAATTTTGGTCTGTTTAATTAATTGAGAGAAAAAAAAAAAAAACCAAACAAAAAAACCCCCACTAGTGTGCAGTGTATGGGAATGATGGTGCTTAGTGAAGAAACAGCCTTTTGATGCATAATTTTTGTTCTTACAGTGATGCTATGAGGTAATGCCTTCGGTAGTACAAAACATTTAAATGCTGCTTAAAATGGAGAGTTCACAATTTTATTGTGAGTTTTTTATGATTTGTGTAAATGATTGTCTTCATGATGAGAGTTGGTATATTTAGCAACAGTCTACTTGTCCTGCATAATTGTGATTTTCCACAGATTGTGTCAAAAATTATCAGTTATTGACAGTATTGTCCGTAGTTTGACTGAGGATGCCTGACACAGACATTGCCTCCCCAGAATACTTTGTTATTTTATTTTGTGCCTGAACTTTGTATCCAGATTTGTTCTGATTTTGTTGTAATGGAGTGCTCGGTACTGGCTGTTAATGGGGTGCTGGAGTGGGAGAACGATACATGATCAGTGTGGGAAGATGACCCAGGTGAACAGGCACACCACATCCGAAAACTTTGGAGAAAAACAGAGTTCCAAAGTTAAAAAATTGCAGCACTGTTAAAATTACAAGTAATTAAACTTTGTTGCTTTTTAAAAAGTGACTATGTTAGTGAACTGAAGATAGGCCAGACTACTCCCTCCTAAGCAAAAATGCAGTCCTAAGACAAGTTGAATTTCATCCAGATACGTCCTTTTTAAAAAAAAGTATGTACAGTTGAGAAGTCTGACACCTAAACTCCTGTGCAGCTGTCTGTTTTCTCTTGTGTGTCTTGCTGAGGAGGATGCACTGCTTGCTTGCTTTCTGTTCCTCCAGAGGAGCTGAGTTCTCCAGCAGCCTTGTCTGGGCAGATGGATGTAGCCATGGAGCCCTGCCGTGCTTCCTGCAAATCTGGAGAAATCCTGAAAGTAAAAGAGGCTTTATCCTGCTGCCTTCTCCTTGTCCCCAAAAGTCTAGCAACAGGCTAGCAGCTGGCAGCTGCGGCCATCAGCTGAGCTATTGCTGGCAGAATCCAGTGCTCACATGAAAAGGAAGTTGGGAGGCCCTCGGCAGCATGCGGGGTCTGGATCATTGTGCGTGAAGGATCTGCCCTTAATCTGCCACTGGTGTCCAATTTATGATTACTGAATTTTTTTAATTGTTTGGGACTGAGGTGTCTGTATTCACGGACACTTTAAGATGTGTGTAACTGAGATTTTACCAGTGTTTCTGTGCACAATGTGCTCCTTTTCTGTGTTTATGAGTCATTGCATAGGTCTTGTTGGCCCTAATAAAATGCTTTAGACTTGGGATGGTAATTGCGAAGTATCCAAGCAGGTATTTGTTTGGATCACTTATATTTTAGATGTGTGTGTACAGTTTTTGTACCACATTGTTCTAGACCTACTGTATTTCAGTGCAAGAGCACACAAAGCAGAATGAAAGCAACTAAATTCTACTTTTTTTCCTAACTATTTACCAAAATTGGTCACTCTTAAAATGCTGTTTGATAGCCTCCTGCCTTATGTTCTTAGTGTGAAATCAGTAGCAGGTTGTGAACCAGCAGCCATGAGCAGTGGTTGTCTCTCTGTGAGCTCAGTGGCCCAGCCAGATTTCCTCCCACCAATTAACCAAACTGCCAAGCTGTGGAATGGATATAAAGATCCCATGGGAGGCCCTGCTGCTGTTCTTGCTGTATAACAATTTTGGGTCACCAAAGAAAAAGGAGAAAAATCAGTCCTAGAGAGAGTTCTCAGAGACACTGGGCAAGACATTAGAATGCCTTAATGAGATCAAAATGGGTGTTGAAAACTAGCTTTGAAATCTTACATGATGTACCCAAGAATGAATGTTAAAATGGAAATGATTAAATATTCTGTATAGTTGTTTGATCCTTAATATAAGTATCTATTTTATTTCATGTGGACAGATACACTTAGAAGTATATAGCTTTTTTTAAAAAAGAGTTAGTGTATTTCTTCCATGTTTCCTGTTTAGAAAAAAAAAGTTGCTGAACAGCTGGACAGTGCATCTTGTCAATGGAAGTAGTATCGTGTAGGATTTCATTCTCTCTCTTGATGTTCTGTGACATCAAAAGACCGAGTTAACCAATACACTACAGGATTTTCAGAGTTGTCTGTTGGGCCTGCCCAAGGTTAATTTATAATTTCTGTGTTCCAGGTTCATGTTGGGGAGGGGCCTAAAGCGCAAGCTGAGTGACTATGAGGAGAACATGGCTGGTCTCTCAAGTGCCTTTGATTCCAGTCGAAGTCTGCCATACCCACTCAAGAGGCAGCTGGTGCTCAACATGTGCCTCACCAAGTTACAGACGTACAAAATGCTGGTGGAGCCGAACCTGCACCGCTCTGTCCTCATCGCCAACACCGTGCGGCAGATTCAGGAGGAGATGAGACAAGAGAGTAACCAGCAGCCAGTGAATATCTGCCCTGGCATTGCTCCTGCTTCTCACAGCTACACAGGGATGGAGTCACCTGGGATTTCCCTTCAGTTGCCTTCAGGTATCGGTCAGCAGGAGTCTCAGTGTTGTGACCTGCGGTCTGTAGAAGACCCCATTGAAAACAGCCTGCTGATCGTTTCAGACGATGACATGTCATCTGCTATTTCGTCTATTCTGAAGGATTTAGACTTTGTAGAAGATATAAGCCCACCTACTTGTCTGGTTCCTACTGGAGATGACCAGCCAAAGTTTCCAGAAAATACCGGTCTGAAACTAGAAGATGATAGACAGGATTTGAAGGGAGCTGAATGTGTGTTTGGTTCCTTTGAGATTTCAAATTCCACCAGTTACTTGAAGGATTTGGCAATAGATGACATTTTTGAAGATATTGACACTTCAATGTATGATTCAGACTTCTGTTGCCCTCCGCTAATGCCGCCCAGATCACCATCTCTTGCTACAGAAGAACCATTGAAAACCTTTCCATCTTGTAATTCTTCTTCAGCAAACAACATTCAGATATGTAGAACAGATCTGAGTGAGCTAGACCACATCATGGAAATTCTCGTTGGATCCTGATACTTGTTTTACCCAAAGATACTTTTAAACTGCCACTTTCATTTGGTTTCAGGATTAAAGCCACTGGAAAAGTTGTAAAGAATTGTTGAAAAGCAAACTAAGTAATAATTTGTCCATAGTAGGATTTTCTAAATAATTCCAAAACTTATGAACCAAAAAAGTGGCAGATTTTTTTTTAAATTTATTTATCAGAACTGTGCAATCATCATTTTCCTTCCAGGGTGTATGTGGAACAATGGGCACATACCCTCATCACCCCTCATGCCTCTTTCAATAAACTTTTTTATGTGCAATTTTTAATTTGACAGAAGAATTTACATGCAAAGCAAATTTCATATGAGGTGATCTTTTACAAAGCCTCCACTTTATTTTTAATATCAGAGTCTATGCCAAGCTGGCATCTGTCAAGTTGCAGAGTTAGATTGTGTGGATTGCAGACACGTTACTAGAGATGGCTATATTTTAAAAATGAGACAGGCTTTGCTTTCTTTTGGTCAGAAAAGCAGATCAAGACACATACCAACAAAGTCTCTTGCATTTTCTAAAGCATTCAGAACTATTTATTTTTGTAAATTTTATAGTCTTTCTACATTTTACTACGTTATTTCATCATAGTTCAAATATAATGGACTTCTAGTTGGATGTGTTTAGCACTACCTCTGAGCTGAAATGCTTTAACTCTTTCCAGTGCTTCATCTGAGACTGCAAATCTTTTTGTTTCTGTTTTTTTTTCTGGGGGAAAGTACTTCTAACTCATTAAGTTGATCCTTTGACAGTGACCTAGCTGATTTGTGAAATCAAGGGGTATTCAATGTTTAAAAACTTTTAAGTATTTACAAATTAATTTATATGTAGATTGTGCAATTTAACATTTTTCTGTCAGTATTATGTGCTTAGATTTTGAATAATCTTGGCGTTCTTTAAATTAAAACTTACTATGTACAGGTAGCTTTTTATTCTCTTTTGGAAGACACTGTCCTTCAACCCTGCTTTCACTACAGATTTTAAGATGATTTTTATGTGCAATATTATTTAAAAAGATACACATTTGTATACCCGGCATTGTGGGAAGAAACGCTTCAAACTTAAAGCCTCTAGCACCTTTGGAGGATACTCAGAGAGCCAACATTTCTGCGTCCTTTCAGAAGCCAAGCTGAGAACACTTCTTGCTGCAGCAACGCCCACTGCTGTGACAGCCCCCGGAGCACCTGTGGGGCTGTGGGGAGTCGGTGCTGGTGGCTCTCTCCCTCCCAGGGGCTGGGGCCACCTGGGCTTTGGAAGCCTCTAGCTGCTGCCCCAGGCTGTGCTGGGTGGGGCAGGGGTGTTTTTATACAGATACGCAAAACACCCTCCTCAGCTGGAGATGAGATTTGCAGTGAGAACTGTTTTTTCCATAAGGCAGCTTGGGTTCTGTGTTTCAGCCTGAACCAAGGTCTAGATCCAACCCTGCTATCGTCTTCTGAGTTTCACACTTGCACATTGCTTTTTGGTTTGGGTTTTGTTATTTTTTTTTTCCTTGTTTTTTAATTATAAAACTTTTACTTTGTTCTTGAAAGCTGCAGCACCTGTCTTGGAAACTTGCAGTTGTAAAACCTTTGCTTTGGTTTGTTGTATTTTTTGGATTTTTGTTCTACTGAGACTTTTTATGAACGGAGGGTCGGCAGAGGGAAAAAATGTTGCTTGTGTGTTGCATCTCACAGAAGTTGAAATCCTGGCCCTGTTGAAGGGGCCAGGGTGTCACCTGGTATTTCTAGTCTTAACTGATGCTGCGGCACACCTACCTTGTGCAGAGATCTCCATTTTTTACTCTGACTCTCTTGGTTAACAGTTAGCTGCCGACATAATTTGGTATCCCAGGCCAATGGAGAACCATTTCAGGTCACATCCTCGCAGCCATCTGGGTTGTTTAGCAACCGAAGGGTAAAAATGTATTTATATGCATATATTGTATTGATTCTAATATAAAACTTCTGATCTAAAGTATTTTGAATTGCTGGATAAAGGGATTTGTTTGAAGAGTGTATAACTAGTTCTTGGAGAGGTACAGCTTCAGAATGTACACAGATTGTGCATTGTGTATAGACTACTCTGGCTTTTCCTCAGCCTCTACTTTTGTATTAAAAATATGACTGAATAAATCCTTGAAATATTAAGGGCCTTCTGCACTGTGATGAAACAGAGATGCGGTTAAAAATGTCTTTAAATTCAGTGATGAGGGATAAAATAAAAAGACTGCATCTAGTCTCTTTTTGCATTTGAAAATATGGAATGTTACTATGCAGTAAAGATATTTTGGTATGAAAGTTGTATCATATAGCAAATAGTGAACACTTAATAAATCCACTTACCTTGCAGTCTCTACAGAAACAGAAGAGAAGACAACTTGCTTTTCAGCATTTACATACTGAAGTTTTTTGTATACTGCAGAAAAAGATGAAATTGTTGGTAGATCTTTTATCAACAATTCAAAATGCAATTTTTATTCAAGTCCTGGCTACAGAGCTCTGTTTCTAATTGGTAGCTTGTGTCACAGTGCCAAGACCGTGAGCTGGTGTGTAATGCAGTTCGGTTATGTTTGGAATTATGTGCAAAGGGAAGTTAATTTTTAAATATGCACAAACTAATTTTAAAATCCTTCCATGTAAAATGAAGTTAGAGGCTAGTTGTGCTGGACCTATTTATTGTATGTTTGGAAATAAAAGCCACAGTTTTGCATTTAAACCAGTTACATTTTGGAGCCTTCAGTATTTGACTGTTTTAAAAACAAAGCATAAAAAAAATCTATGGCACCTTGCCACCTTTCCTTTGGTCTTTTACTCACAAAGACATAACATTTTCCCTAGGCTTTTGTACCTTTTTTCCTTCTCCACACACCCCTGTCCCCCCCGTCCTTTGTCCCCAGAAATGCTAAACACCTTACAAACCTGTACAGAAATTACACATGCCAGGCACCGTAACAGGGTTCCACATGAGGTTTCCACATACCCTGAAGGATGGATTCCTTTAGGGAAGCACCACGGCTTGAGCTGGGTGTGTCCACAAAGGGACTGTGAATACTGAAATTCCTGGGCAGTTATGCCTATACAGTAGTAATAATAATAATTCAGACCATTATTAATACTAAGGTCTGGGGTCTTCATGATCTTTGCTCCTCCATTGCTCAGCGGTTGTTGTCTTACACAGCATCACATCCTCCCAGCTTGGGAGCCTGGGTCTGCAATTTGGAATTTGGGATCTTGTAATAATGTTATTTACCACACTCCATAGGCTTTGTCTATTTCAGCTATTAATATCTAAGCTGTAGCTTTGTTCTGGCTCTAAGCTTTCACTAAAAACCACTACACCCTCACATCCCCTTTGCAACCAAACAAGGGGTGGCCCACAGAGCGTTTTTCCAGCTGGGGGGATTCCTGTTGGGAGCAGGTGACACATATTCTTAGCACTTAGCTGTCCTCTGGGCCTTGTCTCCAGTGCCCTGCGAGGTGCTCCCAGCCCCTGCAGCTCTTGGTGTCCTTTCAGGGGTTGCTGTGCCTGAAAGCAAGTGTCAGATACGAGTGTCCTTGACACACGGAGTGGTGGCTCTTCAGACCTGTGTGCTTGTCAGGCTGGACAAACGCCCTGCCGCTCTGGGCTAGTGAAAGGCTACTCTCACAAATCAAACCAGCAGCTTCAGGTTTAGAGGTTTCCATCCTCGTCGTGTTGTGGACTTCTGAAACGAGATCGTGACTCTTCTAAAATGAATTTCAAGGCTTAAAGTGAGGCGGAGTCGCCATTTCCCCTCATTTTTAAGTGTTTCAGTAGAGCGGAACCTCTGTATGTGCCATTTAAAGAGTTACATCAAATTCCCTCCATTTTAAGGGGAAAAACATTCGTATCGTGTACATCGAGGCACAACAGAGCACTCTCCAGCAACTTTCACTGATGAGACTGCACTGGCTGCTGCTTACGGACTTCCTCCTCCCTTTGTCCTGCAGCCTGCTGACCTCGGTGTGAAAAGCACAGGTTTAGAAGGAACTGCACAGGAATCCGGTGGTGTGACCACCGTGCCGTCAGCTCTTTGACTGACTCATTCCTGAGGAAGCTGCTGCGGGTGCTGCAGCACGGAGCTGATCCTGTGCCCGTGGCAGCAGAAAACGCTGCCTTACGAGGGTGTGCTGCACTTCAGTGTTTTAGGAAAATATTTTTGAAGCTTTCAGAGCAAGCTGAGACTGTTTAAAGATGGTGTAGGTTTTCATACATTTGCATCAATTTTAGCCACGCTGAAATACCTGAACTTAAAAGCATTCAGAGCAGCACAGCTCAGTGCAGGGCTGCCACAAACAGCTGGCTGGGGAGGTCTGGGTGCTACCCAGAGTGCTCTGTCCAGCTCTGTAATCTGTGTGCTGCAAGTGACACTTTAAAAGACTGATATTCCAGCACAAGCAACAGTGAAATACACAAAATTAAATAACCTATCCATTAGTTCTGTGAGGAAGATGAGTTATAAATTAGTGGCAAAGCTAATTTTGAGCTGTTCAAAATGTTAGATGTGAGGAATTAAGCTCTGAAGATGCAGAAGTGTGTCTGTAGAAGTGTGTGTTAATAAAGCAGATGTTTGGGGAAGCTGGAGGATTTTTGGCATTTCAGGATTTGCACAGCTTTCAGAGGCATCTTGCCTTGATTGAAAAAAGCAAAAAATGTTGCAACTTCATTCCATACATTTTTCCCTCATCAGGGCCTGCTTATCCCACCCAGCAGGCTGGCTGTGCTCTGGCGTCCAGGCTGTGCTGTGGGAGGCAATTTAGGAGGATCTCAGACATATTTCAGTGGAAGGAGCAGAAACTTTTTCTCTTTGAATCTTCCAGATTGGATCTTAAAAGTTAAGCTTGGATCCACGGGGAAATTTGGGGGTTAACAATTAATTTGAAAGTAGCTCAGTTTTAGCCAAATTCCCTCTGCTGTCTTAACTTGAGTAGGAGTACTCCAGGAAGTGCCCTTTTTTAACCTATTAAAGCTGATCTTTATTATTAAAAAATACCAGAGTGCTTTTAAATCCTGTAGTGATCCTGCATTTTGAAAAAAAAATACGCTTTTACAAGATTTCTTTTATTTGGTTTTCACTCCATCTTCTGCATGTGCAACCAATAGTGGGCTTACAGTATGGTTAGAAATCATCCTGCAGTCTGACTGCCCCCCCTACTTTTCTTGACTCTTTTAAAAATTATTATCATTAATTAAATTCCACATTTTAAAATATGCATTGAAAAATCTTCAGTGTTTCACAATGAAGTTGATTTGAGGGTTTTTTTTGCAAAGCTATTTACAGCATTCCTTCCACAAAGGAAGCATTTCAATAATTACATTGCTGATCGGAACTTTGTAAAACTTTGTTCTATGGGTATGTTTTCCCTCTAATCCCAGCAGAAGAAAGAGGCATTCCTGTCTAGCTCTGCTGTCCAAAACTCCTGCCTTGCTCTCGTTTTCACCTTTTCAAAAGCCTAAGCAAATGTCAGAAGTCCGTGGTATTTGCTTTCCACAAACACAGAGTACAGTAACACGTTTAGTTCATCAAAACTCAGGATTTCACAGCTGAGAGCTCGTAACTAAGAGGAGAAATGGTGAAATTCGTAGCTTAAAACGTGCTGAGGTACAAAGTGTTATTTGCTCTGAGCACCACTTCCAGAGCACAGACACCGGGTGCCTCTGGTGCAGCCGTGCCTTTGGGGACACAGCATGTGCTGGCACCCTGGGCCGGCTGCCAGGGCCAGCAGGAACGAGGAAATGACTCAAGGAAACGAACGGTCACTGCCTGTGCAGAACACGTCAGCGGCGCTTCCGGCACCCCTCGTTTCCCAGGATAACCACGGAAGGCGAGGCTACGTTTTTACTATGAAATGTGCCTGAAGATGGTTGGCTACACTTGGGTTTGTCTCCCTGATCTCTTGACAGCTGAGAGAGTCCGGTTTTGTCTTTGTGGGTACCCCCAAATATTCCAGTCATGTACAAATTCTGATGGGGGCTGGAGGGTTACCAGAACTCCCTAACCCTGAAGCTGAATTGAATTACATTGTTGTTCCAATTTTGCTAGTCTTTTCCCCTGGAAGGGTGAATTTGTTCATCTCAGACTGGAAATGGGAGTTACAAGGTCCCTCAGTTGCCTTGTGCAGCCAGTGCTTACAGGTAGTGAGGGCTCAGGTGGCCCAAAGCATCCAAAAGAGAAAGACCTGAAAGGTGGAGCCCATCACCTTTGGAACCCCAGGAGTTTGTTTCCCTGCTGAATCATAAGGGCTGAACCGTTTTTTCTTTCGGTTCTGTACCTTGGACAGGGCTGTAAAATCTGCTAGTGTGAGGGAAAGATGACGTATTCATCCTTCTCCCAGAGTAACAGTGCAAAACATTTTTTGGTATGTTCATCCAATGTTCGCAAAAAGCAAAAGCAAAATTGAAAACCCAGAGGGAACAAGGGCTCTCATGCATCAATGAGTGTTATACACACTACAGGTTGCCCAGTCAAGCCCCTCTGCAGGCCCCTGCTTGTCTGAAAGCATAAAAATGGGATTTTAATATTATAATTTATTTTAATAATGTTTATTACCAACCTCAACTATTCATTTGCCATTTACTGGCAATTTAACATTTTCTGAGCTTATGACTACAACCTATTTAATACATGTTTAAGAGCTCTAAAAGAATACAAGAGAAATCGAAAATTAATTCAAATCTAGAGTTAACTGAAAAATTTAACCCTGCTGTTGTACCCACATGGAGATTCCAGTTTGGCATTGCAGGACTCCCTCCAGGGCCAGGGAAGCTGCAGAGCCGCTTTCAGACAGCACTTTTCCAAATGCCCTGTTCCATCTACTGAGTAAGCAGGACACGGTTCATCCCATGCTAATAGCACTGAGGTATCATAAGCATTACTGAAGTTATTACAGCAATTGTAATGTCACTGCTGAACAGTTTACTAGATTAAGGGTTGAAGTCTGTCAGTGCTTTACAGTATTCTTAATTCTAAGAACAGAATAGGCACGTCATTAAATAATTAACTGACTTAGTTTTGGAACACCCAACTTTGCTCCCTGCTTTCAACACACAAAATATCAGTTGCGGTGCTTAGCAACTCTTTAAAATAAAAAGCCATATAAAATTTTCGTATTCAGAATGGCCAGAGCATCACCTAGATCAGTAACTTGTGTAAAAGTTACTGCCAATGAATAAATAAAGCTGTTGCAGCTGGCAGGGAACCAGCACAGATTCTCTGAATGACAGGAAGTACATCCCCTGTGGCACTCAAGCGTGCAGGAAGAAGGGCAACAGTCGATAGTTACTATAAAATTTTAAAAGGGCAGGAATTTACACCTTTGTGCAGCACAAGTCCCAAACTACGACGCTGCTGCGCTTTTACAAGCAGGGTGTGCGTGGTGTAAGTGTGGCTGAATGAATCCAACACGTGCTGTGACAATCAGCTTCAGCGAGGTGATTTATTTCAGTCAGAAACCAATGCCAGAACGAAGCATTTTGCTGCCTCCACCCCTATCACCACAGCAAGCTTCACCAGAGAGAAGTTAAAACACTTTTATTCTGCTAAACCTCATTGAAAGTCCCCAAATGAAGAAGGCTCCTCTCGTTACACCCAGCAGAGGCAAAGCAACAGATCGCAGCTGATCCAAACTGGAGCAAGTAGGAGAGGTGGTGACAAGGCACATGTTAAACACACCTGAGACTTGTGTAGATTTTGGCAGGGAAAGGAGGGTTTTGATTGAAGACGCATTAAGGCCCGAAAGGTCAGTAGTTCAGGAGAGTCCACCAGAGTTATTTTAAGCATGGTTGCAGCTGCAGAATTTACTGTAAGGGACACGACTCTGCAGCAAAACTCAGCAGGACAAAATTACAAAATTTGACTTCACAACTAAACAGGAGAAATACCTTCTAATAACGTGGCTTTAGGTCCCTCATACGCAGCAATATATCACCTTCCTAAAGAACATCTCTAGTCTATAGTACCAAGTCAGTAACAAAATGAAGATAAACTGCATTCAGTTCAAAAAAAGAAAAAAAAAAAGGCTAAAAAGTGCATTTAGTTCAACAAACATCACTACTAAAAAATTTCATTTTTAGGTTGTGCGTAGGAAAAATCTGCTTCTTCCTTGGGATTGTTGTACACTGTGTGTTTTCATTTGATGACGTGGTCTTCAAAAAGAGGTTGCAGGTGAAAAGATGACCATGTCTGGAGTCCGGTGACACAGAAAGCTGAGTGAAAAATAAAAACTCAGTTAATTTTTTCCATCCTACAGGAAGTTAATCACTTCGCATATTCCAACCTAATTTTTACAATTTTTTTTAATTTATTTAAGATTTTTAGAGAAAACAAGAGAGACATAACTAGGAAGATAAATGGAAAACATCCCATTATATGATTTGACTTACTTTAAATTAGAAATAGCAACGTATGTTGTGTAATGAATTTTTCTTTGAGACACCAAACTGCAAGGTTTGTTCTTTCCCTTATGAGGCTATTCCAGAAAAATATTGTCCATTTACTTTAACTTTGTATCACAATTCTTTTCACTTTTATTCCTCCTTCATGTTTCAAACCACTTCTCCTTTGTCTAAAGCCTGTTCCTGTATTTTACACATTTCTGATGTGATTCAGCCACTGTGATTCCCCCTCATGTACTCACTGAAGAAAGCAGAACTGAGTTAAGAAGGAATAAGCTGGGCACACTTTTTAAGTTTTATTTCTGAATTCTCCAGCCTATCATCTCTTATGTACAAGGTTCCCAGAACAGTCATACACCGTCGCTGTCCAAGGCAGTAAATAGAATAAAACAGAGCAATGAAAGTGCATCTCAAACTGTCTCCGCAGTGACAACAGCTGCTCAATTTTATTCTCCACTGAGGAAGGGACCTTGGGTTAAGAATATTCCTCCAAAATACCTTGTTAAAAAACAGACTGAGGTGACTGAGGTGTTTTACAGCAATGGAGAATGACACAATTTTCCTTCCAACTCGCATTGCTGTAACAAGAAACAAACAAGTGCTTCCTTTTCTGAAGCTGTCAGAGAGATTTCAAAGAGCGAAAACCAACTCCACATCCAAAAATTATACCAGGACCGAACCACTACATGAGAACATGTGCTGGAACAGCAGAGAGGAACATGCTAAATACACTCTGTGGTTCTCTGAAATGCTCACTTCCAGAGCAGTTCTTACCTTGGTCTGGATCAATGCTTTGCAGTCATTAACACTGAATCCATCAAATCTAAAGTCCTCATTATCTTTGACATTTGATTCCTCAAAAATATCAGCCTGTCTCTCTGAAATGTCCTAAAAAAACATAATTTGAATTTTATTTTTGAATATATTTATGCACCTCTATCCAATTTCAATGCATATAATCTAAAGATAATTTTCCCTCAAATAACAACCACTAAATTTTACTTTCTGAAGCTGTATTTTATCATGTGTCCCCCTTTGCATCAAAACAATTTTATGCCAGAACCAGTTCTACCTACACACATGAATCTGTGACTTCAATTAATAGAAAAGACATTTCCAATTAGAATTAGCCTTAATTAACACCAAAGCATTGCTGAGAAATCCATCATAATCTGTGTTGTTAAAAGCAATACAATTTTCCTTTAACAGGCAAGAAGCAATGATGTAAGTTAAAGCTGCCTGGGCATTGATTTAATGCTGGGGGACAAGAAAGGAACAGAATGGGATTTTAACTATGTTGGAGAAATGTCTCCCATTCTCTCTCTGTTAAATGACAATTCTATAAAATTGACTTTCAAGTACAGAATAGATTTCTACCTTCAGCACTGTCCTTCTGTTCGTATATAACTTGCAAGAAAAGTCAAATATGCCCGTAAAATCAGTACCTTGCCAACCCTGTGTTCAGCATTCAAATAATCAATTGGAACAGTTACTTCTGAAAATTAAATGTAGCTAATTAATCCCAACTAAACACCTGAACGATAAACCATCCTTGACACCTGTATCTTCTCAAAACAAGAGATTGTTAAACAGAGACATTTCTTTTTGAGATCTTTCAATACTGTTGGTTTGGTCTCTATCCTATTTAAAACATACTCTCCCTCAAGCCTTGCAAAAGCAGACAGAGGAATAATGTGAGGAAAGGGGAAATTGAACAGAGTTTCAGTTCCTACACAGTAAAAACATCCAATAATTACTGTAACAGCCTCTCCGATTCAGATCTGATTTTCACTCGGCAGAAGGATATTAGAGGCTAACAATTTTCTTGCACTCTGAGCAAAAAGAGTAAACAACCCTACTGCACACACACCTGGGAGGTGATTCTCCACCTCTACCACCTGAAAGCTACTTCTCCATCTATACCAAAGCTGAATGTACCACCTAACAATAGGGAACTGTGTTGGCAGACTTCAATGTAAAGACAATCGAAGTTGGGTCCTGCACGAGTTCAGAATTACTTACACATAAAGATGAGAAAACACTAAGCTATCGTCTTAAAAAGTTCTCTGTAAAAAAAAACTTCGTGACTCAACCAGATCTAGTCCCTCATGCATCTGCATGTGCAGCTTACAGAGGATCAGATTCCCAACACAGTGTTTATTCTGGCAGAAGGGAAAACCATTGTTCAATTACCTTTCGATTTGCATCTATTCCGAGAACACTCAGGAGGTTTTCTTGGCAATGGGACTTACTCCAGGGATGTCTCAAGCTGGGGGTATTATCAAAGCCTCTGAGTGTTCTCCATATGTTTCCAGAATCCATGCTAGGAAACAAAACACAGTGTGAGGTTTTGAGCTGTACGAGGTTTCCAGAGAATGTATACAACAGTTATATTATTACATACAGCTCTACACTAACCTTGATCTAACAAGCAACTTGTCTTAAAACTCTTTCTACACTTGTCCGAACTATCAACCCAATGTGCTAATTAGCTGACATGACAATTAGTGGAAGCAGTAAGTCAACGTAACTGTATGTTTGTGGTCCTCAGATAAGAAGGGCATTGGAAGCACATTTCAGAGACTGCTACCTGCCAACAGCTCACATTATTCAGTTGCTGCTGTGAGATGTGGGCAGAGTTCAGCCCTGTTTGTTCTGCACTTTGCCTTTTCTGTCTCTCCAGTCTTTCTCCATCCCATAGGTCACACTTCACCTCTGCAGCACCTGTCCTACAAAACAAGCCAAAGGCACTCACTGCTGAAACAGTGAGAAAGACAGAGTTCCCTCGATGTGGTAGTTTGGATTCTTATACTGCATTCATCACATATAAAAATTCGGTTGGGCTTTGCTTAATTTACACTTGTCATTGACCTTAATTATTCACCTCAGTAGATCAGGGAATTTTTGTCTTTACTTGGTACTCTGCTATAATAGTGCAGTCCCCTTTACAATTATATTTCTCCGCAAGTTCGATGCTGATTAAAAAATAACACATATGCAGGGAACTTGGCCGAATGGGTGCCCACACTAAAAGTTTTACCTAGATTTCTTCTGAGTCTTAGGACATTTCTCAAGTATGGTCTGACACAGCTTTCTAGACACAAAGCCTCAGAGTTATGAAAAAATAACTACAACGCTGTTCAGTAACTACAATACTGCTCAGAAGCTGCTGATCCTTAAAAAACATGTAACAAAACTAGAAGTGTTCCAGCTGTTGCAAGAGAAAGCTTAGTTAATGATACTAATTGCTACTAACGTAGCCTAAGGAAGAAGCCAGATGCACCACTGATTCTGAAGCACATCTGGTTAAACAGGAGAAGAAGTTACCAGCTGGGAAAACTGAGGTGGGAGAAAAGAAACAGCAAGAAAGTTGTTAGTAGAAGCAGCAGCCTCCGATGATGAAGAAATAAGGGGGATGTGCTGTAAAGAAAGGACAAGCAAACAGGAAGAACAGGCTGCCTGTTGGGTTCTGGCATTCCAGAGGCTTAGTCATAAGAAGGCACACCAACAGCAGGAAAAATCCTAAGCAGGAATTTGTAATTTTGATATATTTCCTTCTTTGTTTTCCAATGGCTAAACACCATCCATTTCCTTTAACAACATGCTACAAAACTGGTAAGATCCATACACTGAAAAGCACAGTACTAAAAAAATTTTTAAGTGCACCACTGATTTTTAAATTATGAAATAAACAGTGTAATTGCTGAGGAACTTTTTTCTTTTTTTTGGTTGTTTGTTTGTTTTGGTTTTTGTTTTTAAACTGTTAATCTAAGCTCATTACCAAAGTTGATTCTTCGAAAGTTCAGAAATCCCAACATCTTCATTATTTGCATCAAGAACTTGCTCTAAGCTTCTTATGCTCTCTCTGGACTGTGGTACAAAGACTTCTGGAAAGCCCAGCTTAAATATCTCCTCATAGCTGTGGTCTGCCTAGAAAAAAGGAGAGTTTTATTACATACACCATACAGGCCATCCCAGTAGTTCATGAAGGACCTAGTCCAAAGACTGCAATATTTCTAGAGACTGTCTTACTTACTGGTTTTAGAATTTATATTTATATTAGTATTAATAGCAGAGGGACTGAGCTCATATTTCAGTATTTTGAAACCTTACCTAGAAATTTACCTAGAATTAGAGGAAGCTAGAGTCCCAGAGTGTCTGATGAACCTTAGTCTTTAACTTCCCAGCTTCTCGGTCGTAGACTGGTTTGCATGTTTAGCACTTATGTCTCCTCCTTCTGGTCAGCTAATTCAGTCCAGGTCAAATCTGATGCATACATCAATTCCAAAGCTTGTTTTGCTCAGTACTCAAACACTCCTGATTCAAATGTAACACACCTGCTAAATGCTACAGTTACCAATAAATACTTGCACTGTGCAAGTCTGCAAAAAAGCTGGGGTGAGGATGTTTCTGTATGCTCGCGTTTGCACCAAACTTTTTCCAGCCTGTGTTAAAAATCAGAGTCAGATTTAAATCCTTGTTCCTCCTCCAGCAGTGACGAGGAGGAGGTTTGGAGGACTGACCACAGCACAGGAGTGATCTAAACAGGGCTACTGGAAGTAACAGGGTTATCTAAAGACTAAGAAATACATATACAAGGGAAAATACGCATAATTTGCATCCTATCCTAGACGGATGTTAGCATGCCATCTGGTTCAGAAGCTGTATACTTTTATCCCTTCAAAGAAGGAACTACTGCAATTTTCCAAATAAAAGCAATTAATCGACTCCACCACCCTGCCCAGGGACTGCAATCCAGGAGCAGCAACATTGTGTGAAAACTGAAGAATGGAACCAGACCGTTTGGATTTTCTGCCCAGCAATCAACAATTTGGTCTGAAAACCCTAAGCGTGGATACTCCATATTTTTATACTTTCATTTAATTGTAATTCAAACAGCTGAAATATTTCCACAGCCTCGTTACAACTGAACTCAGAGAAGTGTGGGGAACACAGAGAGTATGGATTTAATCTAAGGATAAATGGCAAAATCAACAGAGCTGGTAAAAGGCTTCTGCACTTTTGACCATGCTTCAAGGAACAGAATTTGTGCCCCAAGATGCTCCCTCCTGAAGTAAGGCCTTGCTAAAATGCCTGTCCTGATGATTCACTGCTGGGACATTCAAAGACTCCTGGGTAAATTCCTTTGAATCTTGCCCAAAGTGTCACAATACTTTCAATCAATTTGTAAATTATTTCAACAGGGATACAACGTGGAGGATCCTGACAGATGCTTGAGAAGCAGACTTCCGTGAAGTAACACTTGCTAAAGCATACATGGTCAAGGCAAAAACCAACTTCCAGGTAGACACCAAAACCGAAATGGGATGGGGGTCAAGGAAAAGCCAGGCAGCTGCTCTTGGCTTTGGGATGGGGGAAGTTACAGCCCCAGGGAGTGCATCGAGGGAAGCAGAGCTCTGCCACAACTGCAGCATCTCCGCAGAGCCTTGGTGCTGCTCCAACACACACACAAGTCACTGACTTACAGTTTAGCCAAGACAGATAAAAAGCAAGAGATTTTTTATTATCTTTATTACTGTCTACTTCAGTGAGTTTTTCTAAAACCAAGTTTGGGTATATTTCCATTTATCTTGTGGCTTTGTACTAATTATAAAAAATCAATGTGCAAAGTTCACATCAGCAGTTTCTGAATAAATCCTCTATATCCTATTATATCAAAATACCCCATGGCTTAAACACACACACCAGTCCCTCTCTCAAAGGCCAGTGTTTAAAGAGCACATGAAACATCCTTGAAGTGTTCAATCGTGTAGGCAAATTATACCCAGATACTGCAAGGAAATTAATTATTGTTTCCATCTTAAAACACATGATTCTGATCCCAATTGACATCATTTAATTAACTGAAGCAATAAGTACTGAAGGTCAGACCTCTGACCTGAGATGATTTCTAGAGGTCCCTTCCAACCCACCTGGCCTTTTTTCTGTTTTGACCATCCAGAAGCCAGAGCCCCAGTCCAAAGAGCTTATGATCTCAAAGTAACAATACGAAAAGCACAGGGGTAAAGGACAAGCTACACATACATTCTACACTCCAAGAAATCTGCAGCAGCTCTGTGGCTGTCTCTCTAGCTTGAGACGAGAAAAGACAGCTTGAAACTCTAAGCATGGTTAACTTATTTAACTCGTACTGGACATTTCCTTCTGCCTTTAACAAATGCAAAATCAAGCAAACGCTTCAGTAAGATTAAGATCTATTGCTTTTGGAAAGAAACCAAGCAAGCTGCTATACTCCATTTCAGCTTCAGTCATCACAACGTTCTCTTTTTCCAACAGAAGGCTTCTTGTCCCCCATTTCCAGCATTACAAAAAACTAGAATTATCTGTTTGTGCACACCAATAACCAGGTATTTTGTGTATCTATACTCTGTCAGTGCAGGCACCTTATCCACCTGCTTCTTTGTGCTTTCTCTAGTAATACCTTTGCAACAAGTAAAATTCCTAGGCAAGGGCAAGAAATCCTGTCTCCAGAAAAGCCTCGGTTCCCTACGCATACTAAAGCTCACCCAACAGATTACAAGCAGTAAGTTATTACTGCTACAGATTAACCCCACGGAAGTCTTAGCTGATTGTTCTCTTTTCTCAAATGCTGTAATTTAGGATAAAAGTAGTAAGAACAAGGGGATTTTGTTCTGTATTTCTATGTTCTTTCTTCCCTTTTGTTACTTTCCTTCCCTTTGCTGATGCATGTTTGGTCCACGTGGAAACACATTCATCCCAACAAGGTATAGCCCTTTACCTGACCCTGTTTTTTTCGTGCTGATAAGGATTCATTGCATTATTAACTCAGAATTTTAGCTCTAACACTGAAAGAGAGAATGTAATATCCTATACTAAAAATGAATTATATTAAATAATTTCTATTAATTTCTTGTGTGTCACCATCAGTCTAAAATTCCAGAAAAACTGTTGATAATATCCAGGAAGTATACTAAATAACAAAAGTCATTGTTTTGCCAATTTCTAACTCAATGGTATGTAGGTTTACTTCAATAAGTTTGCAGGCAACTCACAGAATTTCTGTCCACCCTGCTTTCGTCACCCACCTTCCAGATCTGTTGTTTCCTATGCTCTTTCTCATCCAGCTTTTAAACTGCGTGTGCTTCAGGGCAAGGTTCATGGTGCCTACGTGCTTACTTATTCCTAGTGCCTAGAAGCAAAGCAGTGCATTACATTCTTTAAAGCTCTCCAGCAGCACAACTTAAGTATTTGTCAAACACTGTAAAGAAGTTGCTTTTGTTCCACTTGAGGTAGCTGCAAAGTAGCTGGACAGATTCTCTCCCTGTACAGCACTACCCTCTACAGAGAAGACAGATACAAATCCGGAGGCGTAGGAAGCGGTAACACAAACATTTCTGGTCCTTGGTTTGCTGTGAACACATACCTCGTTCAGAGAGCCCGAAGCCTCCTGTATCCCACGGCACAGAGATGGCTCGGCGCACGAGTGGGCAGCACAAGTGCTGCAGCCGCTGCTGCTTAGGTCCAGGTCAGCTCCACAAGTTTTTCCTGACTTCACCAAAACTTCAAGGTTATGACTGAATCTCTCTGATTTGTCCAAGGGCTCCTGGAAGACTTCAAAATCACCCCAGGAACCATTGGGTTCTGAGGTACTAAAGCTGCTCTCAGAAAACCCCTCGCAACTTCTACCTTTGCTGTTCATTACAGGGAGGCTTTGCTGCATCACTTCAAGATGAACAATTTCTTCATTATTCGTCCTTTCATTCCAGTTACAGCCATTTTCATCGAGAGACACACCACCTGCCTCAGCTACAAGGTCTTTTGGAGACCCACGGTGTGATATGTCTGTATTAGCAAGACTTTCTACCACTGGCAAGTTCTGCATCCTTGTTTGAGAGAAAAAAAAATTGTTGAAATCTGTACCACGAAAAGGTTACTGAAGTTCAGCTGTACCAGAAATATGAGTGTTTCCAAAACAAAATCAAATTCTTCATTTCACCCCAAAGAATAACAACACTTCTGAAACAAAACAGGATGTCCTTCAGCCTCTCCTCCAGTACTCGGCATGTGCACGTTATTCGGCCTCACTTTTTGTGTAGAGTATTAAGCCTGCAAAGAAAGGATTATAAATAAATACCTCTGTGATAAGGGCTGTGTAGGAATAAAGATAGGTGATAAGGTAGGAGAAAGAATGCTTGGGTTAAAATAAACACATTCCAGCATTATCCACTGAAAATTGCTGTAGGCAAAATTATTTAAAATTTACACTTAACTATCTGCCCACATCACAAGAAAGCCATTAAATTAGTGAACAATACTCAGCAAATACATAACAGAAGTTGCTGGATTATTGTCTCAGTACTGACTGAGTACACTGGAGACAAACCAAAATAACTATAGTAACCATCCAACACTTTAAAAATATTTTCTGTAACTACTTCATCCACCTCATGCACACCCAAATAATGCTATTTCTGCCTGCACGGGCTGCCCCATCCCAGCGACTAGAATCCTGTAAAAATATAATATTTCCAACTATTTAGGTAATTGAGGCAGATCTAATAAATTCAGTTTGGCATCTGTAAATGCTACAGGCAGTGCTGCATTTATCATGTTAGATCAACCCCATCTCCTCAAGCATTTTCCCGAGCTGCTTTGGGGGGTGGGTTAAAAAACACTCACTAAACGCGCTTCTCACCGACCTGCCGCGGTGCTTAACAGAACCAATGTGTGTTTTTCCCCCAGGTTTCCTTCGTAGGCGGGCCGGGCACAGACCAGGGGTGCGGCGAGTCCCTCGCCCGCCCCCAGGGACACGGCAGGGCGGGACAGGGCGGGGGACTCGCGTCCGGAGCCGCGGGCGCTTCACCCGGGGCAGCGGCTGCTCCGCCCGCGATGTCACCTGCCCGGGGACGGAGCAGCCTCACCGGAGCAGCCTCACCGCGGAGGAGTCCTGTCCCCACATTTCTCCTAGCATCCCGCTTCCGGTACCCTCCTAGCTTTTTATACCACGTTTTTAGCCAGGCGTGACTCAGAATGTTGATTGTGATTAAGCAAGCTGTCTGTCTACAGATAGAGATATGTGGCAGCGTAATAGGCAGGATGATTGACATTACAAAGTTCTCTTCGGTCCACAATGACCAATAAATCCTCCTGCAGCTTTTGCCATTTAATGAGTTGCTGGTTTGGTGGAGGAAAATATGCCAGACCCCCATTCCTGTGTTCCCTTCTTCCCCCTCACCCTGTCCTGGGATTAGGGCAAGGAAAGAAGGGGAGCCGTTCATTATGCTCTTTCTGTGTTCTGTAATTACTGGAACTCAGGCTTAAGGTGAATTTCAGCTCAGATCATGAACCATTTCACGTTCAGATGCAAGCTTGCAATACTTTCCTAGTGGCAATTAGGAGCCTATTACAAGCCATTAGATTGATCAATGTACCTTAAACAATGTGAATGATTTATATGGCAAAGAAAAAAACCTTCTTACATCCATTGTACTGTTCCAGCGACCAACCTGGCCCTGTGTCTCCATTCATCACAGCTTTAAACAACAAAAGCAATTTATTTAGAAAAACTTAAATGCAAAGAAACAGGCTCAATTCTTTGTTGTGTAGGGCATCTGAGCTTTATCTCCTTATTGTCAAGAGATGTAGGCTGGAAGAATTCGAGTTCGTGGGGGAAAAAGGGAGGGGTGGATTTGCTGGTTTCCAAATGGATTAATTCACCTTGTACCTGAAAGAAGGAAACAAAGAGATCCCTGACTGCTTCCTAAAGAAGACACTAATCTGCTCTGCATACACAACACGAGGACGAAAGCAGTTGCTTACACATGTGTTCAACAAAGTGTTTGGTTAGATTATTGTAGCGTTTTAATGACGGTGGGGACACAGAACCACGATCCCTGGAAGTTCCAAGACAGCTAAGAGTGGAAAGCAGGCTGGGATGTGCCAGCTGATAGAGGAACAGGGTAGGTGCAGTCTTATCCACCATGGATGATTATTGTAACCATTCTACAATTAAGAAACTACAAAATATCAGCTGCTATGAAAGCCAGAGCTGCTACCCTGTAGGCCTTGGGTCTATCTTTATTTGCCTCCTTTCAGAAGACCCAGAGAACCTCTCATACCTGTAAAATTCCTCCTAGCTCCTGGCAACCCCAGAGTAAAGGGTTGGGAGAGACTGGTGACTTTGCACTTGCCACCAGTTTGTTAGGGGGACAGAAATTCAGTTCAGAAGGAACAGGTTTGCCTGTTCCTTCATCAGGTCCCATGATTTGCCATTTACTGAACCGATGCCCTCTGATTCTTGCATTTTCCTTACCTTTTTACTAAGCTTATTCACCTTGATATTTAGCACTCAAAAATTAGTCTTCTCTATACATACCAAGTGACTGAATGAATCTTTGGCTTGGTGTTAAACAGTTCTGACATGCTCCAAATTGAAACTGCTGAGAAACAAGACCCCACACATGTGGACTAACTAAGCCATTCTTTAAAATGTGACTTTAATGGGACCAGTGTAACTGGTTACAGTGTTTGTTAGAAAAAAAGTCGAAACATCTGTAAGTCTTGGTTCAGCTGGAAATTTATTTTGGAATATCATACGAGAGAGAATGTTATTAATTTAAGATTCCAATTATTATTTGTGTTTCAGCAACAATCTGGTCTCTGGAAATTGCTGCAATGCTTGTCAAAAGTCACTGTTTTATCCTATAATTTTCTGCAAGGAGGTAAGCATAGAGCTCCTCAGTATCAGTGCAAAGAAAAGAAACAAGGGATGGGTGTCAAATTCTATCAAGAGATACGATTCTTTTGCTACAAAACGTGGATACAGCCATTCCTGATTTTCCGAGTTGTCCATACAAGATTAATACTATTCACTTATTTAGTTATCAGCTGCTTGCTTTCTTGCTGGAAAGGGATTAGTAAAACACAATATCAACCATGTAAAACCAAATTATAGTTTCAATAGGAATAAGAGCTGTCCTCCCCCTTCCCCAAAGGAGATCCCACATAAAGAAGAGTGTTTATGTTGAGAGAAGAGCATTTCTCTTGAGTCTGTCACACACTAAACCCAGTTCTTCCCTTTCTTGTAGACTCTACGCTATCGAGAGCTTAACTCATAGAATCAGCAGTGTGTCCTGCTTACCTTAAACTTGTTCTTTATCATGGAGGAGATATCAAAGAAGAATAAAAGATCTGGAGGCCTCTTTCAAAGATTTTGTAGAGATTGTCCATTTAGTCACATTGTGCTTTAAAGTCTTTTTCCTTTTCCAAAGCTTTGTATTTGTCACTTTGCCCAGGAGAGTTGCTGGGCCAATCTCCTCAGGACATGTTCTGGCCTTCTCTACTTTAAGTATTGCTACAAAAACAGTCTACTTGAAGGGATTTCTGCAATCCCTAACTACACATATACAAAAGCAGCCTATGCTTCCTAATATGCTGTTTCAGGCCCTTACATTCCAATCTGGCTTGCATCGCCCTTTAATTATCTGTCTTTTTATTGTGATCAAGTGAATTTTTACTAATCTCCACATTTATTGTTAAGGTAAATAGATGCTGCTTTTAATCAGTATGGAGGGCCAGGCCAATGCAGTTTGAAGTAACTTAAGTCAACTATAAAGGGTTCAATATGTGTATAATTACAGAGGACGTCAGCTATTCACTCCAGTCTAATTCAGTGTCTCTTTAGAGACAGACCTCTTCCTTTCCCCTGCTCCCTCTCTCACCTGATTTGCTCCCCACTGCTCCGCAAAGCCAGCAAGAAGAATACAGTGGAGGCCAAGCCAGCAGCAGCCCTCCTGAACTTCAGGCTGGATTAATTTAGTGGATTGGAACTCCTAGGTGAGTATAAGCATACGGGTACAGTATAACACCTTCTTCCAACAAAAAGGATTGATTGCATCTTAGCCTCGGTATTAAATGTGCTATTATCAGAAGAAGCTGGAATAATGCATGCAGTCACTTTAAAGGAAAGCAGGTTTCCTTTGCGAGCATACTTATTATTTCAATAGTATTTGAGAACTAGTTTAATAGTGGCCACGTTGTTGCTTACTAAAATATATTTGAATTGAACACATATATATCAAGGTAGTTTTTCTTAATTTTAGTTTGAATTATTCCTGAAGTTCTCATTAAATTTACCATTTGTAAAGGACAGATTAAATGAAAATGGCTTTTAGAAAAATAGAGATGGAAATTATTTTGACCTTTGTGACCTGGAAGAGGTGATAATTTGCTGCAGCACTAGATACTGGACATATCTGACATTTTAGGTATTCCCTCATAGTTTCAGACCTTTGTACAGATGAACTCCACCTGGGACAACTCAGCAGTCAACTTTTTGTTACCTTAATGTAAATGAGAAGACTACAGCTGTCTTAAGCAATCTAGGTGGACACCACCAATAGAAAATTAAACTTGGGCAAGGGCAATGCTAAGAAAAGAATGTCTATTATCCACAATAATGCTCCTAACATTTTCTAAACAGCTATTACCTGTGTCTGTCCGTAATTGTCCTTGTTACAGTAATGTTGCAATCTTTCTTTCTGAACAGTTACAGAAATTTCTCTCCACTGACTTTTCCATATATAAACAACCTATACAGCATTTTGTAATGTAAAACAAATGTGGCAAGTAGGTCCCACATTAAAAAATCATTTTGAGTGGAACGTCTGAAATGCTCAAGGGATTTTGGGGGGAGGTAAGAAAATACCACCACTTGCATTCAGTTTCCAAATGCATTCCCATATATGCAGATGAGTGTCAGTAGGACCTATAGAGAGCACATTGTTGCTGAATTTGGATTGTCACTGAGAACAGATAAATCACTTTTTCTTTTGCAAAATGATGCAAAATAAGCTGTAGTGGATTTTTGTTATCTAGTATTTCTCAGGGCTTAAAAAACTACCATGAACATAACTAAATTTTTATACTGACAATAAAAATATTTGTCTATTTAGAAAACAACATGCCTGCAAAATTCCCAGTTACGGCAAAACAAACAGAAGCCAAAATCTCTATCACCACCCCCTTCTATTTGTAATCTTTTTAGATAAAACATGCTAGTTACTCTAATTGAAATGTGATTCTCTGTAGGGGCAGACCATTATACACCTGAGAGGGATTGAAAGCAGTGAAACACAATGCAAGTTTCACATTTCTAAAATCTCATCTCCATATTAAGAAATAGGATGTTCACAATTCCCATTTAGTACTTAACGCAGTGTAACTTGATCCTCCAGGATGTATTTTGGAGGAAATTTAGCAAAGCTCCAAGGTTTTTTCACCTCAGACAGGTACAAAAATGTGTCTTATTTGTCTGCTTTTTTGTAAACCTCCTGGCTGGAAGCACAGCTCTAGGAAGAAGAGCAGGCGGTGTCCTCCTGCTCTTTCCTATTATTGCTGTACATTTATCAGTATGTAAAATCAAGTAGCCAGACCTTTCAGCCAGTACCCAATATGTTATGCACTAACTTCAAAAGAGACTTTATATGAGTGAGGATTACACACTCCTATTCAAAGGAAGATGTTGAAGTTAGTGCGCACAGAAACTTGTGGTTGTTCAGAGGAAATTTTCTAAAAAGGTGTAAAGTGTAAAATACAATTGCAGGCTTTGGAAAGATATGTTGCATGATGCTTTAACTCCAAAAACTGTTTTGGAACCCTCTTTTCCCAGCAGTGGGTGGAGTGCTGATTTCCAGAACACAGAGATGCGATACTGCATTTTTCCAGGGAGTAGCTGTGGTACCCACAAATTGACTAGCCACATTCCGTGAAGCAACAGGAGCACAGGTACACCTCTTTGTACCAGAAATGCATACTGGAGATGCTACAAAATGTGGTTTATTGCCATGTGAAGAATGGACTGAGCCCATATAAAACTGGATGTTCTAATGGTGTGCAAAAACCTGCAGTATCTGGAATTTTGCAGCTCCAAGACTGAAATTTTAAAAACACTAATTATTTGCAGATGGTGCCTTACCTTACTTACAAGTGTAAGTGTCTGCACGCTTGCACGTGTAACTGCATAAGGGAAAGGGAGGGGATTTCTGTAAATAAACTGCTTAAAAAGAAAACCAAATAGTCAAACTAACAGCTTGGTAGTTTGACATTAAATTGCCTATTGTTACAGTATTTTTCAAATAGCTGTTACCATAACAACATATTTTTTCTTTAAATTTTTTTAGCTGTTTGGAAAAAAAAATTCTTGCCAGATTTCTTCCATAATAGCTTCCATTAATAGCACTGTCTTCTGTTGGGGAGGCCAGTGCTGATATCTCCTGCTGTCACAAGTCACTCACACATCTAGCAGATGTTTTGTTTGATAAGGCCAATTTGAGCTTTATAGAACACGTTGTGGTTTTTCATCCATCCCCAAAGAGCAAATACCAGTTAGGATGAGATTCCAAACTGATCATTTGCTAGAAGACAAGGCGCATGATACCTGTCAGCAGAATGTGGCCCACCCCTAAAACACTATCTCAGACTGAACTGTAGAGATTCTCCTATAACATAGCAATAGTGTACCAAGCACCAAGAGACAGACCTTGGAGCCATACATATAACAAGAACAAAAAAAGGAAAGGAGAAGGAGGGAGAAAGGAGGTAAAAATCCTTTAGGAGGCCAGTATTTTTCTCCAATTCCATAGCACATGTTTTACTAAATTCTTAATGAAAATGCTGTAGATGAAAGGGGTTTATCTCTATCAAATAAAAGTAAAAACCCTTGGAAAAAGTGAAAGAAAAGGAATCCACTTTTAAACATTGATGCTGCCCCAGCAACACTGGCAATTTTATTTTGGATTCAAGTAATTTCCATGACTAAGAAATAATCACTTTTCTAGCCTCTCCAGACATTTGAGTGTGGCAAACATGTCCAGATTATTATATTTAATAATTTGCCTGCTAATACGATCTTGTTTCTGGAAACAGAGACAAAACTATTTATTTTTGCAAGGCTTATTTTATAATCAGATTTTTTATTTTATAATCAGCTAGGACCATATTTTAGTGTAAGTTGTTTGAATCTTTTTTAAGCATTTAACACAGAATAAGAGAAGGTTCCATGAAATACTTGAATGCTATATAAAATTTCTCAGAGGAGGAGAAAATATTACTATATGTTATTTCTATGTTAATTACTGGATCAAAATGAGTAGCAGCTAGCCCATAGGGCATGCTACTTTTCTAGAGAAGGTGTGCAACTGTGTACGTCCAGATGTGTGCATATGTGTACACCTGTGTTTTCTTTATACTAGCTAAAAAGAATATTTAAAAATCTTTAAAAGTAAAAAGTGTTGCTAAACAGTGTACTTCAATTTCCATACTCTTTTACGTAAATCTACTCACAAGATACATGCACAAGAGTAGTTTAAATTAATTCCAGAGAGGACATTCCACATTTGTACAGGTGTAAATGACATTGCAAAACCAAGTGGTTATTTGGTCATAAGGCTCTGATGAGACTACTGCCACGACATCAAATCTTCTATTTAGTTTGTGAAGGTATAAAACATTTCAGTAAACCTGCAGACAGCAGTGGTGGAAACAGCATCACAAATCCTGTTGCTCTGTTTAAAATTCTGAATAGGTAGGGTGAAGTTCAGATTATTTTTTCCAATGTGTAGCTGAAAATATTTCTGTAAGTAAATTATTTCCCCCCACATTTCAGTGTATTTTAAAACATACACACATGGATGTATTTCCACTTTTAGAAATGCTAGTTCCAGTTTTAAGAATGCAAGAAGTCCAGCATTAGTCTGTCTGCTGGAGTTTCTGGTTTAGCAACAGAACTATATTGGGTTTAACTAACACATTTTGATCACACATGATTTGACATAAAAAGGTGAAAGTGGTACTACAGACGCCTGCAATTTGATTGATAATGTTTAAAATGTTCATCCACACACTGTCCATTAGATTTGCTTTGCTGCAGTGAGGTTACTCAGCCTGAGATCATTTCATACAGGCAACAAATCTGAAGTTTTGAAATCGAGTGACAAGTACTACACGCTCCTCTTCTATGCTCCTTATTGGTTGTATGTGCATGTAAAAAGTGTTAATGGGATGCATTAAATTTATTAACAACAAAAGTCTCTTGCATTCGCACCACTCTGCTGTAACTAGGATTGAGAAGACAAGCTTTAAACAAAAAGAGCTTTCATACCCTGCTCCAGGAGTGTGACCAGTCATGGTAGGTTGCTCTTGGGCTCATAACTACTGAGAGGACTTTTGAAATGGGCACTATTTGAACTTCTGAGCATGGTCTATAATCTTGCTTAATAATTACATCAACTGTGACAGTTTAATTCAGTGTAGGTATCTAAAACTATTCCTGAAATTAATAATAGGCATGCTTTATAGCTTATGCATGTCAAAAGTTATAAGACAACTCTCATCATGGAACTTAACTATTTTAACATGACTTTTTAAATAGTCCAACCATTTAAAACAATTATATAACATTTTTTCTCCAATTTTTAAAACAAAAAAATGTTTCTTTGTATTCATAGGGTTGAATATAGTTAAGTGACCTCTACAAAAACTTCCGCTTTGAAGTGTTCTCTGAAGAGATCTTCAAGGCAGCTGAGTGCCTCAGATTGTGATTTTGTAAGGGTTTGATGCTAGAAAATTGTTTAACAAACAGCTCCAAAATATTGAGATTTTGATTAATAACATACAGTGTCATGGTATTTAAATAATATAAAGTTTAAAATCGAACATGTGGCAGAAGAGTATGTGTTCCACATGGTTAGGAGAATGGGAATGGGGGCATACCAATATCTGAGCAGGAGGGAAATAGTTATACAAAGCCAATTAAACTATTGTTTAAGAATATATTAAACTGTTGTCTCTACTTGCACCAGAACTTTTCCTCTAAATTCATGGTTGAAGAGGATGTTCCGTCAGCAGAATAGGGAGCTGGGAATACTGTTGCTTTGTTTTTTAAATGTGCATACTGTATGCCTCTGCAGAACCCTGGGTTTGGTTAACACTGACTTCTCAGCAGAGAGCAGTTTCGGAATATTAGCCTAATTTCTTAATATAGTAATATGTAAATAGTATAACTCGGGGAATCTAGTTGAGTGTAACAGTCTTGAAGAGCAATGCTCACACTGAAATCAGTCTTAGGGCCTCAGAACCTTGCACTGTAGTTAAATTCCTAAAGAGTTTCATACTCTTCTCAATGTTGAAATTTTACTCATAAAAGAGTACTCTGCCAAAAGAAGTTTTATTCTGTCTAAGGAAGCAAAGTACTACTGTATTTGGAGTCTTTCCAATGACAGGACTTGAACTAATGTTAAGAGATGCTGTACTGGCCTACACTGAGGGGTTAACTTAAAAATCCCACCTCATTTATACCTTCATTACCACTAGGTTAGGATAGCATCTAATCCCGTAGTAATTATATATTAGCTATATATGTTAGCTCTAGAGTGAGATCTGATGTTTGCATACAAGTATTTATTTTACTAAGTGAAAAGGAGAAAAGACCTACCCAACTCTGGCATCATACATCTATACCCCATTTGCATATATACCTTTTAAATTCTAAACCAGAAACATTTTGTAACTTTAATTTCTATGTGGGGGTAAGCCAAAAGGGATTTTAAAAAAGCCAAAAGCATTGTTTTTGGTTTTGGTTTGGTTTTTTTTTTAATTAATTACAGGAGCAAAATACAAATTGAGTAACTATTTGATGTGAATACATTAACATGAGAATATGCAAGTTGCCATTTACCATGCCATTGCACTGCTGCAACTGTCCAGACATAACACTGTCAGAAGATGAAGTGTACCTGTAATTCTTATTGATGCCAACATTTCTTTGTTGTTTTTAATTTCTTTGTTGTTGGAAGTAGTGGGTAGCCACAGAGATGTACAGTGGAAAAGATTCATAACCTACATTTCTGAGCAGTTTTGCATTTGATCTATCAGTTTGAAGGAAATACTTACAAATGCAGTTCTCTATTAGTGATGGGAAGTGGTTGCAATATGAATATGCTTTCAGCAGTGCACTATGTAAAATGGACAATGAAACTGAAGTTATTCTGTCTTCAGATCAATGTACGCATGAATCTTAAAAATGTGAAGAAAAGAGCTCATTCAGCAAGCCCTACTAATTATGTCTAGCCCACATTTGCAAATTGTTTAATTGTGGATTGGTATTAGTAAATCTCAAGGATTATTTTGCAGTTGTTGGAATCAACATTAAAAATAGTCTCCATTTAATCTCTTTGAGAAGAGTTGAAGCTAAATGTTACAAAACTAAAATGTAAATAATGAATAAGAGTATTATAGCCAAAATATTATCTAATGACTGAAATCTAACTTCAGAATCATTACAGAACTTCTTTTTTAGTGTTCATTCACCCCACCACAGATGTAATTTAATAAAGATTTTAAAAGGACATTTTAATAAGCAGGAATATGAGAAATCTTTGTGAGTTAGGGTTTTGAGACTGTAGATTACCATCTTTACCTCAGCTAAACAGAAGATAATCTCTTAGAATTCTTAAGCACAAATACTTTTTAGTTATTTTTTTTTCCTAAATATTTTCCTTGGGTGAATTTCCAATCTGTTGATGCACATACCTTCCACAGCTCACAGTCTATTGCACTTTCAAATTTCAAAACTAAGGAGGCTGGTATTTCTTCAGTCAATAATGCTGAAAGGTACATACTGAAAAAGGAGGAAAACCATAAAAGCGTTAAAATATCAAGTATTTTCAAAGTGCTTAACTCATGCAGTTGTCAGGAATTACAGAAATTTAAAACTGCAGTACTGAAGTTGCTGACAAAATGCTTTTACTAGTGAGCTCTTTGTCATGTATGGGAAGGCTAATCAAAGTCTGAGGCAGCCTTGTTGTTCCAATTTCATCTTTCCAGAAAGACTGGTCTCTGAGATACTGAGGCATCGGATTTTCACCCAGTGGATTGTTGATGAGGCTTCACAACCAAATCCTCCCGGTGTGTAAGTTACAGAGCTGGTTCTAGGCAAGTTCAAGTTAAGCTGTTTGTATCCGTGTCACTTTGGACGTGTCTTGTTTGGTGAGCAATTAAAAAAAATAGGTCATGTTTTGTACTCTGGAGATATTGCTGTTTGTGATTCTCTCAAAATTTAAACATTTTGCATGCCTCAGACCACTTGCAGGGTAAATGGAGTCCCCTGCTGAGTAGCTAATAGGGGAACTCACACTTTCAAGAAAAGTGTGTCTAATAGCAGGGAATTACTATAAATCTCCTGGTTTGATGTACACCCTTACTTAAATGTTATGGGAGTGGCTTCAGTATCCTGCAGCTTCTGCATTCCACTTGTAGCTGCAGCCAGGCATATTTACAAATTCATTTAAGGCAGAAATTTTTTAAGAGGAGTTATCAGCTCTCCTTAGAGATACCAGAAATCAACAATTAAGTGATCAGTTTACCTTTCTTCCTTCCTTCAAAATGCTACATGTGCTTATTATTTTCAAGTTGAAGTCACAACTCTGGGGGATTTTTGAGTTCTGTGATAGTTGAATATGGACTGCATATACATTTATTTGACTTTAAGTAGAGAAAGTAAAAGAAGTAAAACTACTTTTGAAATTAATTTATAAACTCAGTGCGTTGCATATAATACTATGTTGTGTACTAGATAGTATTGATATGAAACTGACCTCTGAAGTAAGAAAAAAGTCCAACCAGAAAATATTTATTTGGTAAATATAATGATTGCATTTGTTCATGTTATACTCTTGGACATAGCATTTCCCAGGTACTGTTTGTGATTCACAGACTGCTGATTATTTCTAAAGGAATCTCTGGAAATTTTCAGAAGAACTAAGTTCATCCACAGAACATCACTTGTGCAATTAATGGTTTTCACTAATTTTGTAGTTTCCTGAAACACTGGAGAAGCTTCCTAGGTTTTCTTTTCTAGGCCAAAGATCTCTTGAGCTTTGTCTATTTCCTGAAAGCCCTTGCTTGGGTGTTTCTAAGACAGCTTGATGTTCCTCAGCTGAACAGAAGGCATTCAAGCAGGTGCTAAGTGTAATAAGGCTAGGTAAGAGACCAATCATGTCTAATTGCCTTGTTCCTCTCCTAGCTTTGGGAAGTGGGTAGTGCATCATGATTACTCTGCTGCTCATACTTTCAGGTACAGACCGGGGAGGTGGCTGGGATTTGTATATGATATAAACAACATGTTCTTTTTATTAAATCTGTCTATTAAAAATAGTTTTGTGGCTAGCACAGCTGTCAGTCTGACAGCAGACATAGCTTCAGTTCTGTGGAGGTCATTTACCCCGCTGTGTTATCACAGCAGTGAGGTGAATACAGGCACTGGTGACCATCATCTCTTTCCTGACTGAATGCTGTTCTCAGGCATTTTGTGCTTCACAGTACACCTCTCCAGAGAAGTGGGAATCTTAAGCTCCAAAGACTCCTGAGGCAAATGGTATTTCAGTCTCATTGAAATCCAGTGAGGCACCAAGCACTGAACAAAAACCCCACAGAAATTACAGAAGAAATAACAGGAGAGACTTGAGATCACCTGAATCAATAGGAGTTCTTACCTGCCTTGCAGATAGGTGAGTTCTCAAATGTGGCTGCTGCTGTTGCTAATTCCCTTGAATACATGACCCATGAGACTGAAAGTGAACTGATAGGATGTTTCCTGTGTTGCCACACATGAATTACTCAGAAATATGCAGAAGATAGAGGCAAAGTATGATTACTGGTTTCCTATGAGGAAGTCTGAGTTGGTAAGTGTATTGAGGTTTATGTTGGGTGGACTTTCAGTGACTCAGAATCTTCCTTGATTGTTGAATGCCTTTAAAAGTAGCCCATGTTTCTGCTGGGGTCATACAGCAAACATTAGCCGATGTGAGAAGTATCACAGATCATTGCAGTGAAAATGGTTAACTTTATCTCGGATTAATCTGTGAAGTCATCTGGATTTTTATTCAGTGAAACATGAAATGAATGTGTGAGCCGCTGTTTTTGTTCTGAAGTATATTTTCTTCATTTTTAGCTTATTTTTTACAGTGTGAATCTTTCTATTTTCTGTGTATTTTAATTATTCTTTTGCTTTGAAAACAAGACATGGTTTGTCTCTTTGCATAGCAAAATTAAGAATGTCATCACAACATTCTTAAATTGAGGAATTAGGGAAAACAACTTGGATACATCGAAACATTGTATAACTTTTGTTTTCTGTAATAGGAATTGAGGTTGATAGGGACAGTAGTCACATACTATTTTTGCTAGTACTACTCTGAAACAAAGAGTGATGAGGACTGGAACTTACAGATTCAGAAAGGGCAAGTATGTTTCCAGTCTAAGAGTTAAGAAAAGAGAAGCAATCATTCAAGTTATTATTTAATGATGGATTGAAACTTGCATTTGAGAAATGACTTCATAACTTATCCCAGATAAAATGAAAAGAGAAGTACCTTTTACTTGGAAGATAAAAAAAATAGTAATACTATTCTCAACCATCTACTTAAGAAAATTGGGTATAAATTGACATAAATTGGTTATTGAAGCAGAGGTACCGCTAAAACTGTGACTGATTCTATTAAGTCTTCTCCCACTTTGTGCTGCAAAACAATCTCATCTTCTCATTAGAATGGCTGGAGACAGCTCTGTGAGTGACTGTAGATTTCTTTTCCAGAATCTGTAAATGTTTCAGATGCAACTGTCAGGCCATACACCAGTTACACATTAACATTAGCCAAAAATAATGACACTTCATTGTTACTGAACTAACATAACACAGCTATTCAAACTTGGCCACCTACCTACGCATTCCAATCTACAAAACACTGTGAGGGAAGAAAATTGAAGTGGGATCATCATTTGGCAGATACATATCATAAATTAGCGATCTTCCCAAGGCTTTTCACTGAACCAGCAGTGCAGCTAAATAGCTGTCACTGAGGCACCATGTTCACATTGTAAGGGAATGGAGTAAGAAGAAATCATTAATACAAACATTATTAAACAGTCACTGATTCTTTGGAAGATAAACTGAGAAGGACATAAAAGCATTCTTAGCTGTATCAAGGCACCGACGTAAGGAGTGTCAATTACTGAAAGCTGCTTGAGTCAGGACCCCGAGTGAAGCATAAATGCGTGACAACCTTTTTCCACCTGCTGAGGAGCTTGGCTGTCTGTGCTCGGGGCAGGACTGTCACCTGGGATCAGGTGCTGTGAACAGACCTGTGAGAGAGAGTCTTGCTGGGGACTTGTTTGTGCTTGAGAGCTATGTTTACACTCAGGTGTGAGGTTGTAGGTGTGCCACCCTCTAGTTCTGTGACCTCTTGTGAAGATCATGTGGTCTGATCTCCAGTCTATTTTCGCTTGGCTACCTGGCTCGACCACACACCTGTTTTGTCGCTAGTGGTTTTTCTGTCAGTGCATGATTTGAGGCTAATCTTGGTTGCCATTGCCAAACTTGCTTTGCTCTTTTTGCTCGGGTATTATGGGGAAGCTGTTCCCACTGGTCTTGCTGTCACCCTTTGTGCCTGGTTGGAATTCTGTGGGTAGCTCACCTGCTCCAGGCTACCAGCTGCCCTGGTGAGAAGGAGACAGTGTTTCCAGCCCCTGGGCGGTGAGCTGGAGCCATCAGTTGGGGCATTTTGCGTTTGGCTTCCTTAGAGAACTTCAAGGAATTTCAATACTTGTATTTCAAATGGAAGGAAACAGGACACATAGGAACCAAGTTTTCTCTAATTAATACCACAAGACCGATTTATTTTGGTGGGAGAGACTGTAGTCAATTTTAAATACCATTATAAATGTTTCTGGAAATGATGGTTTACTTTTGCAAGCCTCTCCAGATCTTTAAGCTTTCCATCTGTTATCCAAAATGAAATACTAATGGATATGATTTTACAGAGTATGTTAAAAAAAACAGTAATGCTGAAATCATTGACATAGTTGGTTAATGTTTTATAATTAACATTTTCCCCCCTTTGAAACCACTAAAGCACTTTGTGGACTAAGTTACTGCGCCACTACTATCAAATAAGGTAGGAAATATTTTACAATATTTTGATCTCTATTTTTACTCCAACTTATATTATGGCATATTAAAGATTTCCATGGTTCAGACTGGTGAACTGATGTTTAAATATTTTTACACTTTTGGTTTTCATCATGTATTTGACATAACTCAAATGTAACTAATTAGTACTGGAGTACAACTTTTCTTTTATCACATTTTTGCGGATATATTTTTAAAACATTTATTCTGATTACTGACTATGATATGCTGCTTCGAATTAAAATGTTGACTTGTTTTAATAAGAACTCTGAAATCTGTTCATACATCCTTCATGTAAAAGGCCTAACAAGAATTCTGTCAGTCCCATAACATAGTGGTATTGCTGTAAACATTACAAAGAGTTTATGTTTTTACCATTTTAAAAAAAGATGTTCAGTGCTAATACTTATTCCTCAACTTCAATATCTCTTTGAAACTACTATCCTGAAAAATAGATAATGTTTGAAAGAAGGCAAATTATTAATGCACAGCAGCATAGTCATCAGTAGGCTACAAAATACACTTTAAAAATCATGCTTGTACAAACATGGCACAGACTCTGCTGTAGCACTGTGTGCTCTAAAAGCTGCAGATATATTTTAGAAAACACTGATGAAGCCATTACTGCTTCATGCATTTGTTCATAGTATATATCATTATTCAAGAAATTTAAGAACCATAATGACGGAAAATCACACAGAAAGAAAAGGAACATGGACTTTGTCAGAAACAAGGGCTACATTTTTATTCAAGAGGCCCATAATGATGGAAAATCACAGTGAAAGGCAGAGACGAAACAGGGATCCCATAAAGGGACTGACACACCACAGTGGCACAAGTAGTAGAACCGTCATAGCAAGTGGATAAAAATAAAGAAAACAAAATTAACTAGAGAAGAGCTGGATTCAGAGATGAAGCAGAAAACAGAAACAAATCACAGTAAATGCTGAAGATTAATTTCAAAGAATCTGCTGAGAATGAGTGCAGAGACAAGTTCCATCAATATTAATGAAACTGAAATAGAACTCCAAACGACCATGAGTACAAAATGGCACACAAAGCATTTTCTTTTAAATAGGTTGGAGATTAGATCATAAGACCTTCCCAAAAATGAACAGAATACACAAAAGATGTTATTATGGGAAAAATGATAAACAATCACAACGTAATTAATATTTCTGTAGTTCTTTTTTAAGATTTATCAGCACGCGCACTTATTATAAAAGGATAGTTCATAGAAGAGATATTTAGGAAAATAAGCAGAGAAGAGTATTTTCTCGTGTCCAATGTCCTACAAATATCTTAAAGGGATCTTGTATAACTTCAAGTAGCAGTCTTTGACTCTTTTTTTAAAGCAGTCTAAGAAAGCTGGACACCTCAAATCCTTCATAATATGTTTCCACTTTACGTTTATATAATTCGCAAAAAAGTATTATTGCCTGCCTTGAAGTGAAAAAAGAATAACTGTTATAGGTACCTTGACAGTCAAAGCTCTGTGCAGTCAGGAAATAAACTTTTCTTCCTAAATTACTTAAGCTGCCCATTCGTATTAGACAGCCATGAGTACAGGCCATGGGGCTTTCAGAGATTCTCGTATTCTTGACATTAAAATTTTTTGCCCCACCAGCTGACAACTGTATTCACTTCTCGTCAGATAGCCTATGGTTAGAAACAAGGGGTCACACTTAAAAAACCTGATTTCTAAAAAAGACCAACACAAATGTGTAATTTCTTGGATGATGTTGTCAGGAGTCCTGTAAATTGTGACTGGCCTGTCAAGTATTGTAAAATCTTTAGCGCAAGAGCAGAGCGAGTACCTTTTCTGATAGATTGCTCTTCCCTATGAACATTCGTTGTGACAGGCAAAATTTCAGTGTCACAGAGAGAGAGATACAATCAATCTGTTTCACTTACGTAAAAAATTAAACTATTAAAGGTTTTTTCATCTGTCACAAGAGTTGCCACGTCTTTCTTCTCAGAGCAGGTCACTGATGTTAATTCAGTGCCTTCCCACAGCTGGTCAGCAGTAGTTCTTCCCCACTTTGGGGTTCTCAATGCACTTGCCAATGCACAAACCTTTCTTTTACATTGTAGTAAAGATGTGATGATCTAAATAAAGCTATTGAGAGAAATAAAAATACTTTGTAAGGCAAAGTTTTGGTTTAAAAGGGAGACTGGGACAAAAATACTGGAATAAGTGTTAAAAATATGTAGATTAGGTTTGGCAGAAAAATAGTTATTTGTGGTAGGCCATGCTCTTGCGTTCTTTCAGTAGGGCAGGAATTACATAGTGGCAGCCAGTAGTTAAACTCAGGCTGAAAATCCCTTGCCAGAATTTATTTCGGTTCTGAAATCCTGAGTGAAATCTGTGTCCAAGCATTCATGCTTAAGTCAACCTTTGGTTGCACCCACAAAAATATTACAATTGTGAGGCAACAGAATTTCTATGATCGTGTGTTATTTCTTAACATGGTGATAATAATCTTTACAATTTGATAAGTAATTTCTTAGTGTTTGGGAATAGGATTTCATTGTCTTTCCAGAACTCCTCCGCAGAGGTGTGCTCAAGCTTTGGCTGCTCAGCAAGCACTTCTGGCATGCCTGTGTGCATCCTCCAGATGTCCACATGGTAGCTGAGTTATGAGGAACCTCCAGATCAGCAACTAGCAGGGCAGGACAGTGATCTCTTCCTGATACTGACGTGCATGTAACTCTCCTTTAGGACAACAAGGCCATGGGATACAATGGGAAGCTGGCTGCTAAACAGGTTTTTATCTATTTACAGGGAGCATTGGCACCTGAACAGTTGATGCCGGATGATGGTGGGTGCAAGGCAACTGTGACAAGGCACCTTTAGAGATGAGGACTGCCAGGGTCTCTGCAATTGCTGTGGATTCTTGGTTGATGCTGGCACCATGAATAGTGTGCATATACAAGTTGTTTCCTAAGTTAAAATATGGCCAATCCCACATTTACAGATGAGAGTACTGCACAGTCGAGAATAGAAAGTTAGGAACAACTTTGTAAGTAAATTATGGGGAAAACATTGGTGTTGAGTGAAGCTTTGCTGAGCTTCTAAGCTTTTCTGAATAGAGAATTATGAAATTACAAAGTAGCTAAGAGGTCCTCTCCTGAACGCACAAGCGAGGCATAATTGCATTGTGACTTTTTCTTATAAGAACACTGCCGTGAAATTAAAGAAAAAGAATACACATGTGATCCGAGTTTTAAATTGATTTCTATTGGTTTTTTGTAATATGGTAGCTGAGTTATGAGGAAGAAATTATTGGATTCTTGTTATAACCACAATAATGCAGTATCAGCAGTATGCCATTAATATTTACATGTAAATTGAAGCATTGTAAAGAATAAATCTCCATTGTATTTACGGAGGTCACTGTAATCCTAATGTAGAACAGAAACTGTCACCCCACCTTCTCTAGGGGTGCAGTGTTTCTGAACTGGGCTGAGGTATACACTCATCTGTTCATGCTAAACAGTGTACCTTCATGAGGCAAAACTAGCTGACTGCAAGTGGTAAACTTGTGAAGTTTTCCTATGCAATCCCATCTTGAAGGTGTAGTCTGTATCCCTGTTACCATCTCTCTATGTGTGTAGGGATGATGCGCTTTGGGGCTTTCATTCATAAGCCCAGAGGAACATGTCCCAGCCCCTTTCTGTGCACCAGGCTCCACACCCAGCCATACATGCAGTTTTTGTGAGCACTGTGGATGACCTGGTAAAGGTTGCAGGTTTTTCAGAGTGTAAAGAATTTTTTGCTATTTTGCAAATAGTGTCCTAACTATTTCCCACAAGTAACTCTTTTTCTAGGCCTCTAGAAATGTCGATTACTATTATTAATCCATTTTATCTGAACTTTTCAGGTTATAAAATACTTTACAATCTGAAGTTAAAAAGTGGAATAAATATAATATGGAAAAAATTTAAAAGACTTCCAGAATCACTGCATGATGTCCTTCAATATTTTGTTTGGTTTTCATTTTACAGTAATTTTGCAAATATGTAATGTATAAAATGCGTCATTATCACCTAACTAGCATAGTTTATTAGGTATCTCATTTTGTTCTTCCATCGAAAGAGAATGTATCTTATCAGGCTAGAATACAACTGCTCAATCTGCACTAGATCCAGAATAAGGTGTGTGGCTTTTTTCCTGAGATCATGTTTTTAAGTTCAGCTATCTGGATCTCTCTCTATACATTTTTCTACTCTGTTCAACATATGAAGTCATTCTATCTATCCTAAGAAGTTACATCACAAACATTTTTGTGCCCTAGAAGAGAAAGATGAAATGTCTTTGAAAGCTAGCAAGAGGCTATTATTCTTGTATAGACGTTTAATGGCACACAGTTAAAAATCTAAACTAAATGCCAAAACTTACATTATTTTAGCTTTTCATGTTGTAACTTTAAACTTGTACCTCAGACAATATGTAGAGTTTAGAGACATTTATAGAAAAGTAATTTTATTTTCCCTAAGGTTTCTTTCTTGCCGGTGTCTCCCAGGCGGCTGAACATAGCTCAAGGATTGCAAAAAACTGATTCAATAGTAAGTCCTTCTGTGGGTTTATTCCTAGTCAGCATTCTTGCAGGGTGGGCTGGTTTGGATTTCTTGTTTGCTTTCTTTTTTTAAAGTACACAGATATAGTCCAAATTCAGAGACAGAAGTCTCCCTACTTGTAAATTAGATGATCTTCTTTCATGTTCAATAATACCTTTCAAGGCATGAGAAGTATTTAATACTTACGTTCCTTTTTCATAGTTTGTTGTTCAACTATCAAGCATCTTGATTAATACACAATTCAGTGCTACCATCTACAACACTAAATAAAGTGAAATCTGCATCTTTTCTTGGACCACTACCATTCATTTTCTTTTAACAGTTCTTTCATGTCATATGGGGGTTTTTTTTGAAAATAAAATGGTCGTGCTAGAATGGTCCTAGCCTCTTGGAGGCCTAGTACTGCTCACCTCATGATCAGTCCCAATTATATTTTTTTCTCTGTTTTTATTCATATTAAACATAAAAAATTTGTATTTTATAGTGGTACTCTCATTTTGCTAAGGTACTGAAATGTTTAAAGTAGACCTGTCATTCTTGAACTGAAATTTTATTAATTCACTGGTAATTTGTTCTACTATAGAATCTCTCTCTTCTTGGCTTTCTTGTGAGCAAATCTCTTTCACTATTCTCACTATGAAGATCTCACTATGCATTATGCCAGTGAGTGACATTGTCCATGTTAAAGTTATGAAATTCAGCTGATATATCCAGAGTTATGATCTAGAAATATTAATAATAGGTGGTAGAGCAGACTGATCTGCACTAGCACTAGATGAGTCTAGACTGACAAAGTCTGGGATACCGCAGAAAGGGGTGAGAGAGATGCTTTATGCCACCACACCAATGCTGACCATCTTTGGAGCTGCACTAATACCATTAACAATCTGTTACCATTAAAACAAGGACAGTTATAACAATACAAAAGAATGAAAATGCGTAAATATAAAATGTAAAGAGTAGTATGAATATAAGTGTATAAAGAATGGAGCAAGGTTAGATTCTCTATGAAATCAGCTGAATCCACAGCTAAAAGAACAAACACTATTGAATCCTACCAAATATAATGTTTGAAATATTGTATTCAAGCACAGTTCAGCTGTGTGATGACTGCCTTTAAACTTCACAGAACTCGATGAACACCATTTAGTTTAGACCACGCCCTTGAGTAGTGTTTCTTTTTAGTACCGAGCGTATTTATTACTAGGAGTCATCTGGCTCCCTTCAAGTGGCAGGGACCCAGGTAATTCTGAGCTGGGGTGTGCAAAAGCAGCTGTGTTCTTCTCACCCCCTGGGCCGCGCTGAATATTACCTGGTCACAGCAAGGATCAGGGGCTCTGTCTTTATTTTTTCAGTTCTACAAAACTACTTATTTTTGCAGTTAATGGTGACTTTGCTGTAAGTATATGTTCTGGGCAGCAGAAAGCAAAGACTATGTTGGTGGCAGAAGCAACAAACTGCTTGTTTTATTATTGTCCCTTAAACATTGTTTTTAATCAGGCAGAGTTGCTCCAGGGCTGTTTGGCTTCTGCACATGATCCAGCTGTACAATAAGCTGTATTTGTGCAGTACTTCAGTGTTGGAGAGTTGACATGGAGATGATTGCTTTCTAGATGTTAGTGGTTTTTTTCCGTTAAACTTATAAAACACATTTTGGATGTAATATGGTCAAGATTATTATGGTTTAAACTATGTATGCCAGTTTAAAATGAGGTTTTCACCATATGACATATTTGGATACAAACATTCAGCCAAATCAGGCAAACCTTGACTTTAAAAGCAACTTGAAATCAAAAGCATGTAAGATGAAGTGTTACGTGGCCATGAGTCGAGTTCTAGCTGAAGGAATCAAATGCTTTGAAGTCCTATATCTGCATTTAGTGAAGTGGCCATGCTAACAGTAAATTAGATATAGAGACTACGGAGGGGGGTGAGAGCGAAGGGGAGAAGGGGGCCATTATTACAGTATGTTGAATGAAGAGCATAAATTAAAAACTTATATTCAAACTTGCACATTTTTGTACACACATCACTGACTTAGGTACCATATGTAGTCACATTGAAGTACAGCAACAAAAGTAGGCAGGGATTTTAACTTCTTTTTCTCTTCCAGTTCAGCTGTTTTCCCCAACAGCTAAAACCAAAATTATACCTTTATTATTTGTGTATGTATAAATACACAAACACACACACATACGCTCCTTTACTTCATGTATCAAACTGCTTATGCCTTACGCCTGTATTGTGCTTACAAACCGGTAAGTTAAATATTTTTATTTGAAGAAGACAAACAAAAAGTTCATCTACTGAGAGCTGTTGTGCCTAGACTGGACAACAAAATCATCTGACGAAATGTTTGGATTGTGGGAAAATTTAATAAGCAGAAAAACTCTCCAAAAGTAGTCTGTCAGAAAGTTTGTGGCCTTATTAACACAGCTAGGCAAATCTATCCTGTACTGTTGCTGTGAAATAGTCTTGCAAACCACTACTTTCAGGACAAGTAAAGTGTCTTGAACTTTAGAAGGGTAGAAAACGATGGTATTTTTATTTTGTTCCTGAAAAGGAAACTAAATTTGGTTACTGAAGTTTGTAATTTATGGATGTGAAGGATTCAGGGGCTGTGCTGAATTTATTTATAAATAATTTCTGTTAATTTCAATATTACTGAATGTTTGGTGTAGTAATACATTAACTTTATTCAACAGCTAAGTAACTGTATCTTAATCTAAATTAGATATACTTTTTTTCCCTCTTGAGTGTATAGTGATAGATTTTAAGACAGTAGAAAGACCACATAAATATATTACTAGCAAGAACTGTTATTATAACTATACTAATAGAAAAACTCTGAAGAGATACAGCATTCTCTTCCTCAATATTATTGTTGCAAAAATCTCATGTCACTGAAACATAAAAGTTGTAACAGGTATTTTTTATGTATAATTTCAAATTAGGATTAGTAGAAGTGTCCTTTCTTTAAGCAAAATTTAAATTCAATATTATATTCCTTTTACTGTGATATAGATGATATATATCTGATGATACTCTCACCTTGACTCCTTCACTCTGGTGTTTTTCAAGTTTTGAGAATTTTATCTTATGGACTTAAAATAGGGCATGCTATAAGAATAGTTTTTACTGCCTTCTCTCCTTCAATTTTCTTAGCAGGCAACACTTGATGGTGCCTGTCTTTAATGGTTCAGAGAAGCAGAGCCTGAGTTAAAGAAAATGTCTAATTTTTTTGAAGAGTCCTGATCTGACTTCTGTACCATTTTGCAATTAATTTTTCATAGATTCTAAATGTTTCATCTTTTCTTCATAACCTCTCTATTTTATTCCTAGATTATTTTATTAATTTGCCATGTAAGCTGTTATAAATGAATCACTATATATTTACAAGGGTCTCCTCCTGACCATACACCTCTTTATCTAGATAAGCACGAACGAAAATCTAATGGTGTGCCTAAGCATCAGTACTCCTTTGAATCCAGAAGGCACATGGCACTTCTCTGGGCATTGGGTATTTCACCTTTGCAGTGCTTCCTGCTCTGGTGCAGGACTGATGGGCAAACAGAAGAGCAGGACCTTAGCCTGGAGAAGAGGAGGCTCAGGGGTGACCTTATCACTCTCTACAACTCCCAGGAAGGAGGCTGTAGCCTGGTGGGGGTCAGCCTCTTCTCACAGATACCTAGTGACAGAATTAGAGGGTATGGTCTTCTTCCGCTGTGCCAGAGGAGGTTTAGGCTGGATAGTAGGAGGAATTTATTCACAGAAGAGGTGATTAGATGTTGGAATGGGCTGCCCAGGAGGTGGTGGAGACACCGTCCCCGGAGGTGTTTAAAGAAAGACTGGATGTGGCACTCAGTACCATGGTCTAGTTTACAAGGTGGTGTTTGGTCATAGGTTGGACTCGATGATCTCAGAGGTCTTTTCCAACGTCATTGATTCTGTGATTTGCGCCCGCATTTGCGAGCAGCGTTACTGCGGGT